>KZ505685.1:1602041-1751404 GCA_002844005.1 Limosa lapponica baueri | reverse complement strand
TAATCAAGGGTTCTGGGCATTATTATTAATATTATTATTATTATTATTCAGCTTTCCATCCCACCTTCCCCTTGCTTTTTCCAGTTGTCTCTGTGGCTTTCCAGAACTGTCAGCAGCAATTCTGGCTGGTGTGTGAGGAGAGCACCACTCTATGCCTGGAATCAGATGAAGCAAACTGCAAGAAAATGTTCTTCTCAGCAGCTCTGCTGAAAAATGCCCCTTATTCTAAACACAGGAAGGGGTGGTTGGGATGCAAAACAGGAGCCAGCCACGTACTTGTGCACTGTTACTCTCTCCCACATTTTATCACTGGCATTGCTCCTTTCTATTCTGCTGGTAGGTTTTATAAAGCCAGAGGAGAGACAAGGAAGTCCCTCAGTTGCTGAGCCTCTGGTTCTTTCCCTCTTTGGCCCCATAGTAGCAGCTGCTCAAAGAACTGGCTCAAAGGGATGTTGCACCTCAGCGTCCCTCCACAGCATAGAGGTATAGGGTGAAGCTTAGCTGTTCCTTCCTCTCTACCTCTGCTGTGTTTCATTTGCTCTGCTTAAGCTGTCTTCACGTTCTCCTCCTTCCCCTGCTAAATCTGTGGTTCTCCCCACAGTCCTCAAATCCTGACTATTGTTTTGCTTGGAAAGACATTAACATTAACATGCCTCTTGAGCACACGCCTGATATCCAGCAAGCAGCTGTTGAATGCAACAAGTTTTGCTGAACCTCTACAGTAGCCATTGCTGTTTGCAGTGAGGTCAGCAGAGTCAGGGAAGAGACCCCAGTGAGCTCCTTGGTGTCAGGCTGCAGGAACTCCGGAGGTCTGGGACTGTAATTTCCCATGTCAAACAGATCTGACTATGCAGCAATGTCCCCTCGTTACTTACAGCTTCTATATGAGTGTAAATTTTCTTTTTCTTTCAGATGCCTGGCTCTAAGATATTTAAATCTCCTAAATGTCTTGGCATACTCTGCTTGCACCAACCACCACAACCTTTGGACCCTGAGCCATCAGGTAGAGGCATGGGGCTGTTGGCTGTGAGAAAGTACAGATCTCAGATGAGGTTTCTGCATTTGGACACTGACCTGGTGGTGATGTTTTCAGGGGTAACTGCTGGGCATGCTTAATTTTTACATTTCTTTTCATTTCAAGCTGCCTGAACCTATCTGAAGATCCATAACCTGCAGTAATTTCTGACTGTACTTGGACCTCATAGAACAGTGCTGCAATTTAATAGTGGTTTCCTTCAGCTTTTCTTGTGCTCAGTCTTAAAAGTTCTTGGTGGTGCTGCTGTGATCAATAGCTGAGGGACACTGTAGAAGAGGCATTGACTATGTGATTCGTATCTTGATCATTAAACCTTCTCCTTCCCAGTACTTTAAAGACATCCTAAAGTTTCTGTAGGCTAGTGTTATCTTGGCCCTGGTTTCCTCCAAAAATAAGGTTTCTCTGATGCTGTCTGCATGTTTCTGTGTCTAATTTGTGAACCAGTTGGTCAATGTCAATCAGATCTGCCATAGAGGCACAGGGGTCAGAGAATACATTCACAGGCAGCTTCACACTTTTCTGTCCTTGCGTGGTACAACCTGACCTGTAATCCATGTACAAGAACAGGAATTCACCTTTTCTCCCTCTGTACAGATTTCGTTTCTGAGCCCGGGTGTTGCCCTAGTGCATGGCAGTCTTGTCCAAAGACTGTGAAGACCTTCTGTGTTCCATATTCCTAATGGGAGAGGGGGGTAGGATCTTAAAATCCTTCAAGTTTTATGCAAATAGAAGGAGCAAGAGAGAACCAAGATTTTCTGTGAGGGATTTCTTCCCTCACACTGGAGGGAAGGCTGTGGCATGAACCCATCCTGTGCTGGACTTGGGCGATGTGTGTGAGATGTCCTCGCAGCATACCATGCATGCAATGACCCTCCTAGCTGCAGGGGAAGCTTTGCTTGCAGCTTGTGCTTTGTTAGCCACTGGGCAGACCAAGCAGAAGACACAAATATGTTGGAAACTCATCTTCATTAGTACTGCTCTTCACAAATACTTGTCTGAAGGACAAAAAACACAACACTGTTTCCCTCTGTGTTCTGTCACGGTTTAACCCCATCCAGCAACTAGGACCAAGCAGCCACTTGCTCACTTCCCCTCTGCTCCCCTAAGTAGGGTAGGGAGAAGAGGGAGAAAAGAAAGGGAAAGAAAAAAAAATTCATGGGTTGAGATAAAGACAGTTTAATAGAAAGGTAACAGATGAGGAAAATTATAATAACAATAATAATGGTAAAAGGATATACAAAATAAAGTGGTACAACACAAGTAGCTTTCACCATCCAATGATTGACTGCCCAGCCTGTCCTGAGCAGTGATCCCTGCCCCCAAGTGGGATAACCCCCATTTATATACTGATCATGATGTCTGTGGCATGGAATACCCCCCTGGTCTGCTTGTCCTGTCTATGCTCCCTCTCAGCCTCTATGGGAAGCTGAAAAAGTCCTTGATGATATAAACATTACCTAGCAACAACTAAAACAATATGTTATCAACATTCCTCAACATTCTTTTCATACCAAATCCAAAACACAACAACTACTAGAAGGAAAACTAACTCCATCCTAGATGAAACCAGGACACCTTCCTTCTTTCTTCCAACTCGTATGATTTGCTTTCACACTGTACTAGCCCTAAGCCACAGTGTATGCAATATTTTGTTAGAGACTATAACTGTTTTAGAGGCTGAAAGTCAAAAGCTCTTGAGATTTAACCTCAAGCAATGTTTTTTTAGGAAAGGGGAAGTTTTCAAAGGGGCTGAATGAACACCATAATTAGATATTAGAAGGCAAATTTATTGAATTATTGTAACCAAAAATCATTCTGGTAACTTCTATAAGTTTTCTCTTCCCTCAAGGCATATAAAATACCATTTGCAGTATTAAAACATCCCTTGCTTTGTAAATAAGTCAGTGGGAAAAAACAGTGTATTTAAAAAGCAATGATTCAAAAGATTTCTGAAAAAGATAAGCTATAAAATATGTGGTGTATATAAAATATATATTACTAAAGAATCATGTGTCAGTATAGAAACTGGGACTGGAAACCAGGCATTCCTTAGCTGGGACTAAAGCTCCGAAAACTAGGGTCAGAAGAAAGTCCAAGGTTGACTGGGGACAGTTCAAGACAAATTAGACTTTGTTCCCTGACAGAAAGTTGCTAGGCAGCCATTTTCTCTGAGCAAGTTGCAAATAACAGATTCTTCCTCTTGAAATACAGAAAGCTTGACACTGCTGACAAAAAAAAAAAAACAAAACCAAAAACAAAACAAAAAAAGACACCAACAAAAACCTAACCAAAAACAAAACAAAAAAAAACCCCACCAGGTATTTGCATTTTAAGTTGAGCACACAGACAAACCCTATGAGCAGAATCTCATGAGAAAGTAATTAATTTTGTCTGTGAAGTCTGATGTGCAGAAAACAGAGCAGGGGTCCATAAGGCGAAGGCTGAGGATCCTGAATTTAGTGTTTGGTTAAAAACAGATTTTCTCAATCCTCATACTTGCAGGGTGGTTGCCTGAGGCTCCTCCCCTGGTAGGAGCAGGTCTCATGGCCCGGTCACCTCCCAGCCAAGGAACAGTCCTGGTTGGGGTCTTCAGCCTCAGCTATACGTGGGCACAGAGGTACTGGGACGTCCTTTGCTCAGCCAGAACATCTAGAGGTCAACAAAGGAATAAACATCCATTTCATTAAAGCAAAAGTAGTTACACTGCAAGGACAGTACACAGAAAGAGGAAGTATTTTTATAGTTTAAGTTCAAACAACTTTATGGAGTCATTTGCTGCCATGACTTTGTCTCTGTGATGTTAACATTCTTTTAATATGCAGTTTATATATGCGTAAAAGATATGTGTGCATATACACACATGCATACATATGTTACTATAAACATATTTCTACATTAATTTTCAATCATTTTCACACCACTGGATATGCATAGGTATAGAGAGACTATCAATATATCAAGGAGAAAAAGCACTGACAAGAAGATCGATCACCCCAGGGTACCAAATGAGAAAAGGTGCTTAAATACTGAGAGAATAACCATGGAAAACTATTTACAATTTCTTTGGGACAAGTATGAATGTGATTAAAGGAAAGAAAGAACAAGATAGAAAGAAAAGGGTGGAATAAGTAGGAGGTAGTCAAAGAACACAAAATGTACTCAATAGAAGGTTTGCTCTCTGAAGTTTATAATGCAATATAACCAGATTGCCATTGAGACAAGGCAAGGTATGTACCAAGATCTAACCCTGATGTGTGTCAGTGCCTGTTAAGTACAGTTCCACAGGCTACTGGTCCCTGGCCCTCAGACTATTCTTACCTTGCTTAGGTAGGTACCAGATTTTCAGTCCTACCCCTCTCCTCCTTGCAGCACTGCACGGGGCTCTTCAGATACGTGCAGGGGCTTCAGTTTCAGTCCATTGGCTTGAAGTCATTCTTATTCTTGTTTGGATGTGTGGCCAAAAAGAGTATATTCTGCTATCTCCTATCATATGTCTCCGCCTCTTGCAATACAGAAAACAGTAAAAAAAAAAAAAAAAAAATTATATATCTATATATGGCAAAAGGAACATAAAAGTTACAGGGTCCAGCATTGAAAAGTTAGGCAATGTCAGACTGAATTTCTCAGGGCATCCTTAATTTTGCCTCCTGGTGAATATGCATTATGATACAGTTTTAATTACAAGGTTGCATACTACTACTTTTCCCCAGGACACCTGCTTCAGCAGGGCACAGGATGGATGGTGCTCACTTAATGAGCAGCTATTCAATATGTTCTTTTATCCTCATTGCTTGGCGTTTGGCCCCAGACCTTATTTACTGCGCGCTGCTCAGGCATGGCTCTAAAGACAGAATTATTCATTTCCTACTCGACTGTTCTGCAGTTCTTCTTACTTTATCTGAACATGTTGCAAACTTTAATGAATCTTTACAATACCCTAGGAAGAGCAGGGGCAGCTGACCCTCTATTATAGGTAGGGACCTGCAACATTTCCTCTTATCCTTAGTGTTAACATTCATTTGAATTGCTTTATCCTCTCTCCTTTCAAGAGAAACCTTTTTTTCAAGATGCTTAAAAGAGTATTCTCCCCACATCTTATTTGTTGAATGTTGTGGCTGAAAATTAAAAAAAAAAAACAGTGGAATTTTAGGTAGCAATCCCACACAGAAAATTTCCATCCCTTTGACAGAGCAATAAGCTCTGTGAAAACACGGCACTGTCTCTGCAAGACACAAGAGTGACAGTTGTCACTCTCAGTTACAGAAAGTGTGACTAGCCCTTCCTGCAGCATTTGTATAGGTGGGAAATTATGTACATGTGCACAAGGTATATGTGACATGCAGACCTCCGTGTATAGGGATCCATATAGAAGGCCCTATGTACAGAGAAACAAAGAGATTATATACAGAAATGGGGCTAAACCCTTTCCTAAGCAACCCTTCCCTGGGCTTCACCACAGCTTTGCCAAGTTCCTCCAGCTGAGGAGCTGGTCAATGACTTTATAGCTGCTTCCTTATTTATATAATGGAAAAATTTGCCGACAAAATCTGAACCATATGAATTATATTTATTTTAAATCCTGGACCTTTTGTCTGCATATTACACTCTAAAGCCTTCTGCAGCACACCTGTTTGTAGTAACACATGTAGTTTTAAACCATCTTTGTCTAAAAAAGAAAGGAAACTGGACACAAAAATTGGGTCTTCCCTTTCCTTGCTTAACCTCTTCTGTTTACCACATAAAAGTAGTGAGTTAAAATAAAGACCTGGTGATATTCTACCCTGGGCCAGTGAAATTCAATATCCAATATCCTTTGCTGGATTTTTTGGCTTATGAAGGTGGCAGTTTCCAGGTGCTTCAGAGAGATTAGCCTCTGTTTAGGAATCACTGAGAGGAAATAGTAGAAATGATAGCAGGAGGAATCTCTTTGGTGTACAGCTGGAAAAAGATTAGAACATTGACAAATTACTTAAGCACTGATGTATTTTTTTTATTTTCTTTTACAGAAATCAGTACAGGCCAGTTGGGTAAGTTATACAATTTTTTAACTGAGTATGTTTGCTGAAGTTCAGCAGAAAATTCAGCCAAGTTGAGACAGCTTGAGAATTGCTGGCATGCAAGATGAGAACCCGTAAACCTCCAGAACCGGGTGACCGGCTTTTTTAATAAGCAGGTAGACAGACATGAGGTTCAAAGCCAACTGCTTTTTCCCATTTTTCCTTTTTCATTTTTTTTCCATTTGGCCTTCAAGTCCTTTGAATACCTTGATCCATCTTCTCTGCATTTATTATGCCAGTCTGTGAATCTATGCCTTTAAATAGACCATTCTCGTTGATGGTTTTCTGAACTTCTTTCTCTGTATAAGAATATATTCTTTTTCTAGACGATATGAATCTACTTAGTAGGAGAGAAGGATCCATTAGGTTATGGAACAGTGTCTGTAGCTAAATTTTTTCACTCTTCATGAATGCCGATATCTGATACTGCAGTTTTGAGTATCTCAAACTTCAGATGCGAATTCAGGTGTTCCCAGGTTTTGGGTTAGGGCATACAAGTTTTGGAAATCAAGAGTTGTTTGACAGTTATAAAGGTATTCCTGGGAAGTGGACTCCAAAACAACCCTACCTTCCATGGGCTATGTGCAAGGATTTTGTAGTTCACTTTGGTTTTCCAGTGGAGGACCTCTCCTCTTCTCTTTTGGCACTAAGGATACGATGACATTTTTTTAGCTTTGGCACTGTCTTCTGAAATGCCATGAGATCAAGGAGAGAACTTTGGGTGAACTAGATTAATCAGGACTGTGTTGTTTTTCTCTTTTCCAGTTCATGGCATATTCTCATTTAGTTCACAGTTTACAGTGCAAGATAAATGGGCAAAATACAATTACAGGAGACTGAATTTTCTTTCTTCCCTTGTCTGATATTTGTTGTGTATACATTCTCTTTCTATCTTTCCTGCTCTTAGGCTTAAAGAGAAATTGAAGAGAAAATTAAAGAGAAATTAAAGAGAAATTTCCTGAGGGACTGATGGGAGAAGGAAAATGTGTTCTCCTTAAAACAAATGTATATTCAAAGACTTCACTAAAAATTTCTTAGACTGTAATTACAATTAAAAAGAAACTGTAGAATATGTGTAAGTTGTTTTTCAAGTGGTTTGGAATTCCAGTTGGAAGAAGAATTTCAAATATGCACCATCTTCTTCTGTTGTGTCCAATTCCATACAAATCTTTCTTTGACCATCTGCTGAACTGCTTTTTAGAATGGCAGCCCAGATATTTTTTACTTTTGTTTTTCCTGTTTTCCTTTCTTTTCCCTTGGAATCTTAGCAGGCTGTTTTTTAAATTACAGTGTATGTAACCTAGTTAGAAAATAATCTCAGTTTGTATAGTAATATAATTTGCGCTAATTCTGAGCCATTAAATATAATATAGAGTATCACTGTGACAGAGAAAAGGGCTTGTGCTCCGTAAGACTTCCTGGTATTTCATTGTCCTTCGCGATCAAAGATGTTCACACTCAGTTGGTTCAGCTACCAAGGAAATGGCAAAGTAGAGGACTAGTGATTGACAGGAACCTGGAAATTAAAAGGCAATTTCATTGGGGAGGTATTTCACTGCTCTACTTTTCCTGTAATAAGCCTTACCAAGTAAGTGCCTCCAACAACAACAGGTTGTTCTTAACATTGATCACCTCCCTCTACTTCTACCATTGTTTAAATCTTTAATATATTTATCCCAGACTTTGCCATGAGAGTTTCAGCAGACTCCAGTTGCAAGGAACTCAATCCGTTTTCTGTAATTAATACAATTCCAATACAGATATGGTTGTTTTTATTGAAAGGGGAATACATTGTCATGATACTGCTTTTTCATCTAAGCAATAAGAAAAGGGTAGACTCTAGGAAGGAAGGGGTAAAGTTCCTGTCCTTGTACCTCACCTCTGGGGATGCTCCAAGCAACAAGATTCAAAAGATACTCTGAAAAATCCAGCAAGTTCAACATCAATTATCTTCCTGTGGTGTTTTCCCCATCCTGGTGACTGGTGGCCACGGTATGGTGCCAGAAAGTCATCAGTCTGGCAGCTGGGGTGTTTTTGTTTTGTTTTGCTTTGCTTTTCTAACACTGATCCAGTAAATATTTGCTGGGCCATTTGCACCATCTGCCATGCAAATGTTAGTCCAAGGAAGAATGGCAGACATAGGGGAATATCTATGTTAAAGCGCCATTTAAAGACATGCTGGTGCCAGTAGCAGGAAACTGCGAGAGCAAAGAAGCTGAGCAAGAAATACAGAGGAGAAAAAGACACAGCTTCCACAGCTTTTTAGAGAATCTTCTGCTTCCCAGCACTTCTGACCAAAAGTAGGGACCATGCATTTAACATGCTCCTCTTTCCCCAGGACACTATGGACATGGAAAACCAAGGACCTACATGTGGATGGCTTGGCACTAGGAGCGGACAAACTGGTTTGGCTCAATTAGAAAACAAACTGAGCCTTTGTCCAATATCTGCAACTAAAAATACAAATTTGTGTGGCTTAAAAATCACTTTGGTTTCTATTTGTTGTTCTTGTGTACTCAGGGGCTGCTGTCTGAGTCAGAAGCTGGAGGAGGCATGATTTACAGCCAAGTAGTGATCAACTTGAGATATGGCAGTGTTGCTATAAACAAAATGCCACGAGATGCACTGATGCACTGAAAAGCCCATGTTGCCTCAGGCCAAAGAGGAGAACTTGCGACATTCTTATGATAAGTACCTGGGTTTTGGTCCCTTCCTCAATTGTGTGAGTCAGCTCTGCATTTAATAGATGAAAAACTCATCATGTTTCTGAATGCTTTTCCTCTTAATGGAACCAGCTTCCTTTTTGAGTTTCTTTGATACCCACTGGATCACTTCAGATGAACTCTCAAAAAAAGGAGAAGAAAACACACCTTCCTTTTGTTTGACCTGTGGTACAGGGAAAGGGGAAAAGACCATGATATCGATTTTTAGATGGCGCATACCTCACCACAGGTCAGGTCAGTTTACAGTAAAACACAAGGAGCTGTGTAACACAAAAGGAAACAATAAAAGGTGATTTCTTGGGCATCAGCCACTCACTGTTATTGTTGCTGCAGCCATACAAACCCTTGTGTAGTCCTGATGCTTGACCTTCAATCACTGTAACAATGATGTGTGGTTATGAAAGCACCGAATTTCACTTTCTTCCATTGTGACATTCTCCACTGGCATTTGTGATAGGGATGATTGCTGTCAGAGAAAATGAGGTGTCAAGATGCTTGGACAAAGCCTCACAGCCGTCCATAGTAGCTATAAACAAACCAATGATGCCATGACCAGTGTATATTAATCGAAGAATGATTGTTTCAACAGGGGGAAATGAAAAACAACACTCAAACCAGAAAAATTCTTTGTCCTTTGGCAAAATCATGAAGTGATTACCAGGGTTGTTATTCTTATTAGTGGCTCCTGCTCATATATTTCTGGCAAATATTTGATGCATTTTTGTAGCCTGGTGGTATTTCTTGTAATTTCTCTTCACTGTAGTGAAACCAAAAGGATACCTTTGTGCAAAAAAATGCAAAGGACCAAGCTTCTAGCTCAATTCAAGTCATGGTGAGAGTTCACAGACAAAGGGACACCAATCAGCTGCATCTTTTGACATTTCAATGGAAAGTAAAGCCAAAACAAAATAATCCTTCCTATTGGAATAAAGTGTAACAAATCAGACTTTGGAAAGCCATGGTTGAATGAACTTACTTATTTACTTTTATTGTGTAAACAATAAAATTGCTTTCCATGTGCTTGATTGTATTGGGGTTGATACTTCTCATTTTGTATGCGCACGACAGTTTTAATTTTTTCTTTCCCATCCATTTTCTCAGTGAATTCACTGACTCTTTCATATCTGAAAAATACAAATTATACTGTCAGAAGGGAAATCAGGATGGCATTTCTTGCTTCCCAGCTTTCTTTGCTGCCATGTAGGTTATGCTTGCCTGTGTTGGAATGGGGAGCATTATACCCTCTATCAGTGATGGAGTTACTGTTGTGGATTTGCGAAAAGACAGTGATGTGAGTGAATCTGAAACTGTCATCTTTTTATTGTTTGGTGAGACAAAAGGCAATTTTTAACTCAGTCCCATGTGTCAGTCACATGTATTCAGCATTCTCTGCAGCACCATCCATCTGCCACCTTTACCCAACCTGAGGACTGGGAAGCCCACCTCTAACAAATGGAAAGCATACATTAAAAATAATGAGCACTGGTTTTCCAGAATTCCAGAGCAATTTTTTTCACTGATGTATATGTGCAGGCTTGCTTATTTCAATTGAATTTTGTTTCTGTTGTTTGACTTTCATAATAGATCTAGCAGCTATCAACCATTAATTGATTTGTCATAGATGTATTGATTAATCACAGACATCGAAGAATGTCAGTGCCCAGTTGTTTCCAATTTGAGTTCCAAATGATGCTTTTCACCATCTTTATTTAGTGGACTTCTGTTATATTCAGTTCTTTGTGTCTTGCTATGAGAGGAATGCATCTTCCATTCCTTTCAATCTGATTGACAGTCACTTCCAGGCAGGAGATAGCAGCTGCAGCAAACTCAAATTCTTGTCTTGCTGGTTTGCCCCAAGTGAGATGAAACTATATAAAGGGAGCTTGTTCTCTGAGATCACTAACACTGAGACTTGGGGCACTGTTCTCTCATGTGCCACAGGACTGCCATAGATAAGCTCTATGGTTGTCAGAGACAAAATTTCACATGCTTTTCTGAAAGGGATTTAAGTTTTGGAGAGATGAAACGTAGTTCTGAAAGTACCTGTGTAATGGCGAGATCTAGGAAGATGACTTGCACAAAGGGCATGTTGTTACATTACAATTTGCAATGTCATTGCTACTGGGACACTACAGATGTATGCAGTACTTTAAAGGGCCTGCATAGTTTAGCAGCTCAAGTATATTGTATTTCTCAGAGAAATTGCCTGTTGCCTGAAGGAGAGGAGAAATTTACTATATTAAGCAATAAATATAATGTGCAATTGTGTTGAAATGAAACTCATATCTTCATGTTATCTTTCTTGTTTTTTTTTTTTAAATGGGACACCTGAAGGTAATAATTAATTACAAAGAATGGCTGGACACCAGGAGTGACTATATGAAATTCTAAAACATCCCTTGACATACAAAATCTGTTGATTTGCAGCACCTGCACACGCCTGTTTTTTGTTTTCTCACTTTTTCTGGGTATTTAAGTTGGGCATGAACTGAACAACGCATGATATCAATAACAGATGCACACAAGGAGCCAGAGCATCAGAGCATTTAACCTTGTCAAAGTGACATCTACGGCAAGAAAGATTGCACTGCGAGGATCAGGTAGGGTGCTTGGCATTTGTTCTGTGCCTGTGCCACTTCTGCATGCTTGGTTTGCCTTTCAAACAGACGGACCTCAGCACAGCTTCGTTTAGGCCAGACTCCAATGTTTATATTTTCCAGGTAGGTTCTCATTCTCTGCAGTTCTCATCTTGGGGTTTGACAAAGGTCACATGCACTACCCTTACTAACAACAGGAGTAGCTGAGGATGTGGCAAGAACCTTGTTCTGAGAGTACACGATATCCATCAGCATCATGGAGTTTATAGAGGTGTGAATGCTTGTCTTCTCTAGTCGGGCAATGTAGCAAAGTAATCTCTTGCCAAGAGTGTAGACCTTTGGCTCAGTGCTGATCTTGGACTTTTCAGAGAGCTGTGCTGTCAACTTTGAAGGCGGAAAGCTAGAATTGCAGGATTTCTGGCTCCATTCCCTGGAGGGGAAACTCAGGGACTGGGGTTGATGTGCCAGAACCTGAAGGGGCTTTCTAGACAGCATGATAATGCGAAGGAAGAAGTAATTAATATTAAGTCTTTCAGAAAGTAAGTTAACGGACTTAGGTTACACAGTAGTATTTCTCAGACTATTTTGTTCTCTGATACCAATCAAGCATAATTAGTCTGTATACAAATGTTATAATTATGTAGGAAGATAAGAATACATGAATTGCACCTAGATGAAAATTTTTTTCTGAAATAATGCTTGAGAAATAAGTCCTTTTTATAGTGGTTTTTGTTTGGTTTCCTTTTTTCCTTGAAAATAAATTTTCACTCATGTTTGAGAAGGTGGGGGAAGGTGACTAAAATAATTTTTGACATTTTTTCTTTTATTCAGTATTTTTGACTTGATTGACTTTAGCCAGTGAGCAAGCCACAGGTGACTCAGAGGCTGACTGTCTGGAAATAGATGCTGTTGCTGGCTGGAAATGTTTCTGAAGCAGGGGAACTGGAGTCTCGTGTAAGTACATCCTGGTGTCTTTGAAGCTCTGGGCTTTAGTCCGTTACATATTGCAACCTGCAAGGCAGATCATTTAGCAACTGATGGAATTCATTAGAATAGAACAATGATGACATTTGTATTGGCAGCTGTCTAGCAGCAAATATTTTAGTTTCATGCTAAGCATGATCAAGCCAAACAGGAATTGATTATAAACCCAAGTCAATATTTTGCTGGCGAAAGTAAAGTATTCAGCAAGAAAAAAGTGGCCACTTTTCAGAGAAACTTATTGTAATGTATTATTAATGCAAAGATGATCAGATAAAAACTGGAACTTGGCAAGCTGTCAAAAACTCGGAGTGAATCAAAAATTTATAAAACACTATTGAGTTATAACAATCCTATTATAGATCCCAGCAATCATTTTTGCTGAAGCACGCTCCTTAGATTATTTTACTGTTGAGACATTGGATACAAGGATTTAAAGCTTTGAAGCTTCTCTCTCTCTATCTCATTCACTCCCTTTTCTTTTGGAATAGCATAAAATTAAAAATGAAATTTACACAGTAAATTATTTAGCTTCAGTTCGCATTTGGATTGAATAAGAACAATAGAGTTTAAAATAATGGCAGTATTTTTCCTTTATGGATTGTATTTTGCTGACTTACATGAAAAATTACTGCTATTACATTCAAGCAGAATGAATTGCTTTATGAAATCTGTAAACTTAATTTGTGCATGCACTCAACCACTAGCTGCAGACATGATGCTTTCAGGAAAAAAAAATAACCCTGGTGAAATGTTTCTCTGTCTATGGATTTTCTCTGCTTGCAAATGTTTTAAATTTTTATTGCCTATGACATTCTTATATATGAGATACATTCTTCCCAAATTCTGGGCATTGACGTTAGGTGGACACATTCTGAAATGGGCACCTATAACCATCCATATCTCTGAGTGTCTGTCCCTTTTTGTATGGGGATTTCTAAAGTGCCTATATCAGTCTTGTATTTAAACTTCATTTTTCTTGCAGACAGCTTACAGCAAGGCATGTCTCGAAATATCACTTCTTCTGCTAGATTTCAGCTTTGTCTGTCTCACTTAGGACTAAGCAATTTTTGTTCTCCAAAAGTAAGTCCAGCCCTGAAGGTTTGCTAGTTTAAAGCAATGTAGTTCTGAAAGAAGGATAAAACTTCACTTTCTTTCTTAACACAGGTGTCTCAGGCAGAACACAAGCTTACCCAGTCCTGTCAGCCCTACTGAAATACAACTGCCATAAATGCATAGAGGGGGGGAGGTGTTACCTGTACTTTGCTGGAGTTTTGTCAGATTGCCAGCTCTTTCAATTTGCATTATATATTAATTTTTCTAAGTGATAAGGGAGCTGCTTTGTAATAATTGACTTTCAGCATAGGGAGCAAGGTGTTGAGAAGGGAGCTGGAAGATCTTTCTTCTAAACAGCAGTTCTCCCATGGCTAAGGCACGCCATCACGGAAGAGCGCAGGCAAACTCGAGCAAGGTTTGTCTGTGGGGTGCAACGCTGCTCCTACACAAAAGGCAGGAAGCCACATTGGCTTCCTACAGAGACTGACTCAGTGTCCCAGCTTCTCCAGCTGGGTGGCTAGCTGACTTCAACACGATGCTAGCCATGAGCTTCCCGCATCCCCCTTTGGGTTACTGCAGATCCCACAGGCTCAGACGGCAAGCAAAGCCCACCAGCATTTGTTTGCCCCCCATTGTGCAGACCATCTTGTGTTCTCATTTTTGGAACATGGGGAAGAAAGGAGACTCTTTGTAGGTATTTGAATAATTGATGATCTTAAAATGGAATAGATTAAGCTTTTCTTCACTTGCCAGCTCACCTAAAGTCTGAATGCCAGAGCAGCTTTCGTCTGCTCACAGACATAATGTAATGAAAACTCAGTTGATACCATGACCCATGAATTGTTATTTTTAACTTGACATTTCTTTCACGTCACTGCAGATGTTTTGAGGAATGGGAAATAAATGAAATTACTGGGTTCTTTTGAACTAACAGTCTATTGTCAGGTTTATCATGTTACAGTGGTAACAGCAATTGCCTTAAGTGATTTTTAATGGATAACAATACACATCAAGTTATGATCTTGTCAGATGTGAAAAACTAACCAGGGTTAAGTTCCATCAATATTTGAATAAAAAACTAAAGAAAATCCTGAGGGCTAAAGAAAGCTGGGAGAACAAGAGGTTATTAGCAAATGAAAATAACAACAGGAAAACTTATTACAGTTAATTAAAATTAATTGACCATACAGTTTTCAAAAAAATTAATGTGATTGCAGCTGTTTATGCAAAATACTGGTGATTACTTTGTAATTAAGAAGAGCAGAAACTTGATAAACACAGTCACAATTACTTCATTTACATATATATGTGTGTGTATACATATATATATAAGATTGGCTTCATATTCTCCTGCCTGACTTTTGACAGGTGAAGACGTCACACTGCAATTCTAAGTATACACATCATGAAGAGCCAAGTTCTGCTGTTCTGACATCATACAGGATCTAACATGTAATTGTATCTTAAGATCAGTAATATAAACTTATATTGTGATACAGTCCAAAACACCAGTTTGTTCCTAGATCCCATTATGCTAGATTCTGGCAGGCATAAAAATGAAACGATCTCTAGCTTTTCCAGTCAGACACAGGCAAGGAGACTGGAGAAAGACCATACAAACAAAGAAAGAAGAAGAAGAGTTAACTTCTGCTAATATACATCAATAACAATTTTTCTCATTTTTGACTTGGATGAGTAAAAGCAAGAGAATAACGGCAGCCACAAAGGAGAAGACTAATAGTCACAATGCATGACATTCAGTTTAAGACGCCTAAATTTCGGTGGCTATGTGTAAGTGTCTCTTCATCTGCTGTGTGTGTCCAAGCTTCCGCTGTATTCAGGGGAAATTTGCTTGAGATGGGGGAATCAAAAGAGCAATTCATAGCCAATCAAAAGAGTTCACGTAACTAGTGTTTTATCAGCAAGATGGCTCCCAGAGACAGTGCTATGGGCATGGAAACGAACATAATCCTGCACTGGAAGGGACTTACTCTTCCAGTAAACCTTTATACTGAGTATGGTAATCACCCTCCTACCTGAATGCATTGCTTCATAACTTTCAAAATGCCCTTAATTTAACTTCTTAGTTAAAGAGATATTTGTATGAGGAAATATCTATGACATGGCTGCAGTATCACAGAGGCCGGAGAGTATCGCAGATGAAAGAGATCCAGCTCAGCCATATAAATCTTCCCGAACCTTTCCACAGCACAGGTGTGAATTTTTGTTTTGAATGTAACCGTTATTTTGTCTTATTTGGACTGCTCACTTGAATGATGCTCCACACATGTAAACTTAAACAAGACTTTTTTTATTTTGGCTTTTCAGAAGCACTCTTTGCTCTCAGCATCTGAACCCGGCACCCATGCAGAGCGAGTGAGCAGGAAACAATCTCCTGGAGTCATTTTAAGAGCCTTTCTGTAAATGATGTTGCACCAGTTACCTAACAGTGCATGAAAGCAACATAAAACTGGAGATCCTCTTACCAATGTTTCTGTGTAATCACAGTATTAGGATGTCAGCTCTTTGGGCTTGAACTTTTTGAGGGGCATAGTGTAGTTCAAGTATCACTTGATGCTTGGGCCTGAGTCATCTCCCTTCTGCACAGAGAGTGGCATTAAAGTAATGGTGGGATTGTAGTTGGTCGTTTTCAGCATCATGAATCAGATTTTTATCAGGGGAGAAGAACAGTTGCATGACCAGAGCTGTGTCCTAACATCTGAGGTTAATTTTGCTTCTCTCCATTTTCGTTACCCGTATTGCAGATAAAGGGAATTGTTCCACAGGTACTGTTTCCACACAAGGATGCCACCAGCCACATAATTATTTCTGAGTTACCTAGAACCACGTTGTAGTTTCCTGAATGATCATGCTGGGCCTCCTACCTCCTTTCCCCCTCTGTCCTGTTTGGCTGTTATTTGGAGCTCTGGGCTGTAGAAGGGGCATGCCGCAGGACTTATGAGTAACATTTTTGGCTTATCAACATCTCAGACAGTAAAGCATCTGATTCCATAAGGGCTAGTCAGTAAACTGAAAGGAAGGTCTTGTCTGAATTATTATTTGTTTGGCTATTCATAAGCATTGGTCAGACCATTAAACTATCAGTAATAAGAACTACCAGCTGCATTTGAATCCCCAGTACTTTACAAATCTTAAAATTTCCTCCAACATGTATGGTGAACCATTATCTCAAATGAGCTCATTGCAAATACAGTGTTTGGTGACTATTACCTCAGTGTGATTCACTAGAGTGCTGGCTAATGTGTTGCTTACTTCTATTAGTTTCAAAAGAACAACTGTAATAATCAATTATCAGCAGGCGGCGGTTTCCTCCATGTTCAAATACATCAATTGCCAGTTGCTGCCAAGCTCTGCTGGGTGCATCACAAATTGTCATAGCCTCCCGGTGCTTCTGTCTCTGGTACTTTGCACCGTGGCAATGATTTCTGACCATTTTTACTGTCTGTGCATTCATGTTGGCCCAATAAAGTCTGCTTGTTGCCCAGTCTTTTGCATCACACCGTTTGAGGTGTTCTCATGAATCTTTTTCAGACTCTCTTGGTGCATTTTAATTGGAGTCTCTGTTTTCCCCTCTTTCTGCACTTGCTCATTCTCTCAGTCACCTCTGGGTTTTTTCCATTCCAAAAGTCGCCGGTAGTCAAGGGAACTAGTTTCTGTGCAGCCCAGTCTGAGCTTATTATTTCTTTTAAAGGACTCATTGCATTGTCACTCTCAGTTTCTCTCTGTTTTTCAACTCGCATGTTTTGCAAATCTGGTAACAGTTGCAGCAGTGTGTGTGCTTGTTCTTCCAAATACTTTTCTTTGGTTTTTTGTTTCATTTTGTTCTGTTCTGCATTTTGTCCTTCCTTGAAATTACTCAGTTTTCTATTTCACATTTGAGATGTACTTTTATAACTCTAGCACTGAGCATGGAAATCACTGTGGCACAAAAGACAAAAGTTTGTCAAGAATGTCCCTGTATTCACATTAAATAAGAGCAGCCAGACCGGGCTGAGCAAAAGTCTATTCAGCCCAGTATTTTACTCCTGGCAATGGCTGACAGCAGAGGCCAAAGGATGAGTTTGAAAAGCTGTTGGCCATCTATGATAAAACTGAATCATTCTCCAGCCATGCTGCAAGTTGCAGGTTAGTGGTTTCCTAAACCAATATACTGGGGCACTTGGGATGGTTTTATTTATTTATTTATTTATTTTGCATTTCGTTACCCTGGGACAATTTTTCTTCTCTTAGTTGGACTGGTTGCTTTTTGAATCTATGTAAATTTCTATGTAAATCCCCAACAATCTGAAGCAAGAAATTCTGCAGCTGAACTATAAGTTGTGTGAAGAACAACTTGCTTTCTTTTTTGGGGGGGTTGAACCTACCACCTCCTAGTATCAATTGATGCTTTCTTGTTCTTGTGCAGGAATAGATGACAAATAGGTTTTTTCTGGCTGGTCTCTCCCTGCCCTTCACAATTTCATCGTCTTCTATTATATGCCTCCCTCAGTCATTTCTTTTCAAAGCATAATGTTTTCTGTTTTGTTCTATGTTTTGTTCCTGATAATGCTTTATGTTGGCTTTCTTTTTTTAACCATAACTCCACACCTTGCCAACATTTTCAAGGAATTTTCTGCTTGTCCATTAGAAGCCTAGGATCTTGGTCCTGAATGGTTACATATCAGAAATTTTTCCTCATTTTCCTCATTGTACATTTCTCTACATTGAGTTCTGATGTCCAGTCATTCAGCTTTAAGCAGTCCTTGTACAGATTTCCACTGCTGGTCTTCAACTTTCCTACCCTGAATAACCCAGTATTCTCAGTAAACTTTGTCACTTTATCGCCCACCCTCTGTTTCACAGCATTTAAGAATATGTTAAACAGCATGAGTTCCAGCATAGTCCCTGTGGGACTCCATTGGTGATCTCCCTCCACTGTGAAAATTGGCCATTTACTCTTACCCTTTCTTCCAATTGTTTCATCAATTATTTATTCATGCAACGACCTTCCTTTTTATCCCATGCCTGTTTAGTTACTTTAGAAGCTTTTGTAGAAGGACCTTGCTGAATGTCTCTTGGAAATCCATATAGACTGTATCAGCCAGATCTCTTTTATCCACACGAATGAAATAAGCAGTTTTTAAAGTGTGAATAATCTGACCTATTTCCAGCCACCTGCATTAGGATGAAATGAAGTTGTCCTTGGAGTGCTTATTCACTCCATTGACTTGAGCAGGTATCTAGATATACAGCCATTGGCTTCAGTGAGCTTTCCACTAGACACCACAGGTATCCCTGTCTTTCTGTATAAAATGTATGAGGAGAAACATCTACAACTTCCTGCCTCACAAATCATTTATCCATTGTTGTTCCATAGAACTCAGCTCTTCTCTCCAACACCAGTTTTCTGAAATAGCTCTTCCTCCAGAGTCCATGCATTTGTTCTCCTGTTCTGCTTAGTACCCAAATTTTGCCATTTTTCCAATGTTACACCTTACTTTGCTTTGAATGGTCACCAAAATGGGGAATTCAAAGCAGGACAAGGAAAACTGATAGAGAAATTTTAATAGGCCTCTGAAGACTGATTTCACTACTATCAGCTCAGATCCATGCATTTGGACACAGAAGAAAAAGGAGGATCCCAAGGCACTTCCTTTGTGCCCTTGAGGATTCCCTTCTGACAACTTGTCACGCTATCTGAACACATGCACTTTCCATTATTTAATATGTTTATTTTAAAAACTGTGGGGCTTGGTTTTAAACTGATTTTTTGGGTTTTTTAGCTTGTCTTTTTTTTCTTTTTGCATAGAGTTTCTAATTTTCTTTCAGAATGACCCTTTTCCATGAATGGAAAGGTACAGATTAACATGTTCAATGTCTAGCTTAAATATTTCATCTGCTCATATAAATTGAGAGAAGTATTGATATGTCTGTCAGATATTCTTATCGTGACAAAGAAATAACCATTCATTTAATTCATTATATTACTATACAGCTATTACTGTTTGACCTTGTGAATATGTTTCTGTAGATGCTTGTCATTTGAGAGTTTCTTTATTCAAAGATTTCATATGGTTGTTAGAATTAATCCAAACAGTTTTCCTTTATGTTAATGATATTAATTATTAGAACTCAGGTAGCTATGCTTCTCTGTCTGTGTCATCTCAGCATACCAATTCAGATTTATGTAACAATTTGGTTGGCTGCAATTCCACTGATAAAGAATCTGTGTAGAATAGCTTCTTGGTCCTTCTGGTCCATTGTCTTTTGTGTTTTTAGTTTCCTAACTGTGCCTGCTTATTTACATTTTCTTTTCCTTAATCTGCTGAGTTTGTTATTTAATAAGATTAATTCTGAAGTATTTTCTTCTATATCTCAGATCATATAGTAGTACCTATTTCAAAAGCTTGCTGGCAGTTTGTGATGAGGTAATTTGAGTCTGAATCAGCTTGAAGTCTTATATTCTTAGGCAAAAACTACATCTGTCTTTCTTGATTTAGACTAAATGCCTATAATTCTATAGCTAATTAAATTAAATCTTTGAATGCCCTGTCTCTAGACTTAAAAATCAGACTACTTTAAAAATATGAATATTTTAGGGGAGTAAAATTAGACGATTTACAGTAATGTATCTGGGGATTTTACTATACCTCCTTTGAAATACATAACATTATTTAATTCCAGATTAATATGTCTAGCAGCAAGTCCCTCAGTATTTCTGTCTTGTTCTTCACAAGCCCTTGTTCTAACATCTAGCTGCTGTTGGTTTTGCCCATGCTCCTGGACCAGGCCTGTCAAATGTCACTTATTTTTGGCCTTGGCTTCACCCTCTTTCATGACGTTATTTCTTCCTCACATGTTTGCATTAAAGTGCTGAGGCGCCTCTCCTGCTTTTGAGCTTCAGCAACAGCTGTGGAGGTCTTCTACCGAAGTGTGCCTGATATGGGAACCTCCTCGCAGGAACAGACATCAGCAGATCTCCAGCCTCCAGCAGGACTTTCCTTGTCAGGGTCATCCCTGCAAGTGCCCCTGGAGTACCTGTCACTTTCTGTCATGGGCTCTCCCACGTGGGCTCTCCCACGTGGGCTCTCCCACATAGTGCTAAGTCCCACCACATTGCCCCAGCCTCAGACGGTGGTTTCCCAGAGCAAGGACAGCCAACACCAAGGTTAGCGACACAAATGCATGGATGTGTACAAACACACCATGTCACGTCCCACTTTCTGCTTGTTTGACAAGGTAAGCAAAGGCTGGAGAAAATGGACGCTGGTCACTGCCATGTGTGTTGTGGAGGAAGCAGAGTCATGGAGAGATGGCCTTACTTCCCCACTGTTGCATAGGAAGCATATGGCAGAGTGGGGAGTTGAACCCAGACCTCCCAACTGTCCAACAGTGCCTCAGCCATAAGACTGAATGTCTCCACTGTGATGATGAACTGTTTTTCAAATGAGTTGCAAATCAGTTATTTTGCTCCTCTGCAGCCATTAAAGATCCCAAGATTGCTCTTCATGAGCTTCCAGTAGTGTTACTTAGCTGAGTATCCTGGCTGCAGTCCAGCCTAGCTTACTGCAGACTGCATCTCTAGACTTCCGTCATTTCAGCTGTGTAACATAAACCATCTTAACACATCACTCAGCTCTGCTGATGTTGCTAAAAAGTTACATGGGGTTGCTCTATGGCCACTGTAAAGCCATGAAGTGAATGCAAATGCTGTATGCAAAGTATTGTCTGTCTCTCTGCATTTCCAGTGCATGGAATTTTTTGTTGTTTTTACTATCATTATCGTTACTATGTACATTTATATATAATCTCATGGACCAAGGAGCTCTGTGAAACAGCAGTTCAGTTTGCCCTGAACTTGGAACTGAAGTCAAGGTTGTGTTTCAAGAACAGCTTTTTTGGAAACTCTGGATACAGACAGAAAGGGATGAATAATTGTGATGGCTCTTCAGACTCTTAGGCAGAGTCCTCAGAAATTTCTGACCACCTCTTGAGAGTTTTCTCTTCATTTTTATATTAAAATCCCCATAGGGGTTGAATTAATCTTCTTCCTTTTCTGCTGGATGATCCTCACCAGACAAGCAATGCCAATGCTAATGAAGCTCTGTATGTGTGATCCTGGGACATTCAGATCCAATAGATCTGTTGTGGGTTTCCTAGGTTTGACTGGCCTGTCTAATCCCAAGGTGAAGTCCCACATGGTCAATGGTTTTCACTTTTCCATTCTTTGCTAATGGGGCAAGGCTGTGTATTCAAGACCTCACCTCCTTAGGGAGACAGTCAGGAAACAAGTCCCAGCACAGGGTACAGCCTCCTTGGCTATAACCCACACCAGGCACACCTTGGGACAGCATTTACCAATTGCTCGCAACATGTGTGCTAACCCCAGAACATGTTACAAGCTTTGCATTTGTTTGTGGGTTAATTAGCTTTTAAAATACATCATGTTAATTTTATGAAAGTATTGCACTGACAGTTTTACATAGTCTGCTCTTAAGCACCAGCAGCATATTCATCAACCTTCTTTGGGAATTTTCCCTGTTTTCCATGCAGAGACTTTTGCCTCCCGCTGCTTAAAATAGTGTTCAGGTTCAGCTTGAGTTTCTTCCATGGATTTTTCCACCGTTCTTTTTTTATGCACTCATTTCAAAGCCACTATAGTTCTCTTTCAGATATGTAGAGAGGGCAAAAAATTTTCCAAGCGCAAGACCGTCAGAAGACTTCAGTTTCTTGCCTTCTTTCCAGCTAGGTATATCTAGTATGTCAACCCTGGTTTTGGATATAAAGCCCCGTGTATGTTGTGCTGGTTTAGATTATCTGATTTGATTGCCTTCATTCTTTCAGAGTCTGATCCATTATACCAATGCTGTATGATATGACTGGAGTAGCATGTAAAACTTGATTGGAATATTAATTGTCCCTGAGAGTTATTTCTTTTCTGGGACAAAGATTTTTAAACTTTTCCACATAGGAAGTGGTTAGTAATTTTTTTCTTATTATCCTATTCTAATTGTATTTCTTACATTAGTTAGAAGTCAGCATTAATATCTGAGACCTCTCAATAGGTCTTCTCACTTTCTGGAACCCCGACAAAGGTGCCACAGCATTGTCAGCCTGCCTTTTTGTTACACACCCTCAAAAAATTGCTAAAAATAGCCATTCCTGTTAAATTAAATCCAACATCTGTTATACATACTCACAAAAACGTGTTATAGAAATTGCAAAATATAACCAACTTGAGAAAATGAAATCAATCAATATTTCATCCACTAGATTATCAGACCTTGATTTAAAAAAAAATAAATACATTACTAAAAGGAAAGGCCCAGAAAATCAAAATGTAAATTCCCCTTGTTGTGTTCCTGTGTTATTGGCAGATGCCCCAGGCAGCTCTGCTTTCTCTGTCTCAGAAGGTAGAAACTATTACCCTAGAGCACGGTGTCTGAAGAGATCTTGGAGCTCAGATAAACTCCAGGGCAGCGGACTGGGTTAACAGGGATGAGGGATGACGAGGGCAAGGATATCCAAATCCCACCACCTGCAGTTTTCTTTTATTGGAAACCTGAATGCTCGGGTGCATGTTTCAGTTTCAGTACTTTCTCCCCATGGCTGAAGGGGGAATCAAGCTGTTCAGGGCTGCTGACACAACTAGCTCTGTCTGTCCTTTTGTGCTGTTTGTCCTCCCAGCAGAACAAGATAGGGAGAAGCGCTGCCGACTAATAGCAACAATTTGGTCTTAACACTGCATTTCTTCCGTCTGCTCTTTATGCTTTGTCCTTCCAGAGAATATGGGTCTGCTTTCTTCAATCCATCTTCAGTAATTTGTGATGACACCAGATATCATGGAGTGGGGGGGGGGGGCAAGCATGACCCCTCTGCAGGACTCTGCCTCCTGCCTAGCAACAGCATCCACCGGCGTGCTGATGGTGTGCTCTTCCTCCCCTCGCTAGAAGAACAAATGCTAATATTCTTCACATGTGATTCCAGAAACTGAATAATAGGAGCTGACCTGACCAGAAATGCCAGGATCACAAAGTCTCGGGAGTTTAGTCGCTATCATAATGCATCATTACGCTGGTGAACCTAACTCCTTGCTTGCTGTTTGCAGCCACATTAAATATAAATAAGAGAACTAAACAAACCAATGAAAAATAGTCTAATTAAATTGTGCAGTGAGATAGGCCCATAGCTTTTAGCTCTTTGAATTCCCCATGAAAAACAAAAACAAAACAAAACAAAAAAACCAAAAAAAACCACACCAAACCCAAACAGTGTGCTCTCTTTTCTTCTTTTTCATGACAGTTGTTCCCACACAGAAAGGCTGAAAGCAGCTGGTGTTGGCTTGTTGTTAATAAAGGACTTTCTCCCGCGAACTTGCCTGCAAATGACTTTGCAGGGTTAAGCAAAGCATCTGCAGGACGAAAACAAGATTTAAGTCAGCAGTGAATATGATCAAACTTCATTTGTGTGCCCACGGATCTCCTCTGCAAAGCAAAGCCAGTGCCTGGAAGGGCCTTTTGCTCTCTGGCCTGAAGAAGCAGGGGAGTCAGGGGCACAGGAGGCAAGTCAAGGCACGGCACAGCACACTGCCACTCTGCCAGGTCCTCTTCTCTGTCCAGGCTGAAGACCATGCTCAGCTGTAAGCAAGTCCTTCAGGAGCCAGCGTTACTGCTCACAGGCTGAAAGATAAGCAGGTGCCTAAGTGCTGTGTAAGCCAATGTCTAATTGGGAGTACTTGTATCTCCTCCGTATGAAGCGTTTCCTTTACAAGTTTTACACAAGTTTAAAGTGACAGACTCCATAAGTAGCGCTTACAGTCTTTTAGTTTTCAGTGCTCCTTCCTACTTGAAGGATTCGTAAAACAACTTTATTCAGCTTTAGCTGTCTGCACATCTCCCTAAAGGAGAAATATCTATTAAACTTTTTATGATGTGTAAACAAGTACATTTCCTTTAAAAATGACAGTGTTTTCCCAAACAATGCCCCAGTCCCTGGGTTTAGCTCCAGAGAGGTATTTAATGGAAAATACCTTCCAGTCACTCTGCTTCTGATTACAATAGCAGATCTGAAAAATGGCCACTTGCCACATGGTCCTCCAAGCACTCATAATATCCCCCTTCTCCCAAATCAAATGCATTTGAATTTCTTTGCCTCATAGAATCCAGCAGCTTTTTTGGGTGAGGAAAACCACGTATTCTGGAAAACAAGAAGCTGAATATTTCCCTCTGGATTCAGGTTGATAAATATTAAAGAATGGCAGCAGTTCTGATTCGAAGAGAAGAAAAAAGACACTACTCCAATCTCCTGAGCCATATTGGAAAGCTTATTTTATTTAGCAAAGAGAGTGATGAAAATTGCACTGGAGACGTCAACACTTTGGTAGCCCTGAAGCATTTTGGCACCCTCTAATCACAGGAACTGAATCGAGAGAGACTGCCCCATTGCTGTGCTTGCTGCTCGCCCTAACAGGTGTATCAGTGAACATTTGCCAAAAAGGCGGAGAATGGTGCATTTCTGATGAGCCAGTGGATGCCATTTGGCCAGAGAAGTAGCTTGATGATAATAATATGTAAAAACACAAGCAAAACATAACCTGGTGTGAATCTCTGAGTGCTGTTTTTTTCCCTGCAGTCTGTAGCCTCTTGAAAATATTAGGATTAAGTAATATATTTTAAATCACATCAACAGACATTTTTAGAAAAGAACACGCTGTCTGGGCTCTACAGCTCGCTAATCACATAAAATGAAATAGGCCACAAACACCCAAAATAAACCCTTCTTTTTGTTCTTAATCAGAATGTATAACATTTTCAAATTCTCTAGCAACAGTGTTTCTAAAAATAGACATTTAGGCTATCGGTGCAGAGTATTCTTCTAACCTTTTCAAGTGTTTGCAAATGACAAAATTGTTCCTATTGTAATTAATGGCATTATGTTGATTAATATTGGGGAAACATACCTAAAGGCTCTGACAATAATTTTGTTACTAATATAGTCCACTGGTGTGCCTCTGAACTCTGTCATTCCTTGCCTTGCAGCTGTGTTTAATGAGTGGTGAGATTATTCAAATGAGCCCACAGCAGAACATTGTTTTCTTAGTTCCTAGATCTTGAGAAGACATCTCCTGCCACAGTCACTAGGTAAAATCTGAATCACAACCTTAGCATCGAATGCAATTTTATGCTTAAGGGTTTGTAAGTACTTTTGTACCCTATAAATATAATTGCTCTTGGTTGTGATGGAGCTGATCTCTACTTACAGCAGCTGCCAATGAGCCGGCAACAAAACAAAGGGAGAAACAGCTCAGCCTGTCACCGATGAGCGAGAAGCCAAATGTGACTGCGCTTATGCCGTGGCATACAGCCTTCTGCGAGTAGATTGCAAAGAGAGCTTACAGAACCCTCAGACGTAGCAGATTTGTATATGAGAGCTTGTTGCCATCTGTTATTTCCCATTCTTAACCACTGGGTTTAGTCCCTGGGAGAGAAAAGGGAGACGGAGAGAAATTTAATTCCTTACGAAGACATATCACATGAGAGACATTTTCCAGCATGAAAAAAAAATTAATAAGGTCCAATTTAAAACTGATAAATAGTCAATTCAGTATGGTAGGATTAAGGATTTTTCCTAAGAAATTTACAGAGAGATAAGCATCTCATGAATAAATAAATTCAGCTGCAGCACACTAACGTATTTATTGATTCACAAGCCATTTGTTTGAGAGTTTGCCCCTGAGGAGCAGAAGGTACCCTGTTATTATTGATAATATAAGAGTTACAGTTATATTCAGAAACGACAAACTACATTTAAATGATGTCTCGGGGTTAGAACAAGAATCCACCAAAGCCAGGAAATTCAAAGTTAAGTCTGACACTGTGTCAGGCTCCATGGTGTCAGGAAAAATGACAGTTGTGTCTTTGCATATCTTGGCTTCTGTGGTTTATATCTCAATTTTAATGGCATAGAAGTGATATCATTTCCCTCTAAATTAATTTTTGTTTTACTTTATCATAAATAAAAAAGAACAGTGCAGGACTGTGAATATGGAAAGAGTCCACAACAGCTCTCCTGGGGTAATACCTGCCCGTGGTAAAAATTACTCTTTGCCACCCATCTGAAGACCTACTTTCCAAATTGATTATTATTATTTATTAGTTGCATGTTTACCTGGTTAAACAATTTACTGATAGCTTTTGCAAGCATATAGAAGGATAAAATGCCTGGCCAACAAGCTTGCAGAGAGGACTGGCAACAGAAAAACAAGGCTTGCTAGGGAAGCAAGCGAAATCACGAGTGTCATTCTGTGCAGTGCTGGGATTTTGAGCTTTTTCAAAGACAGATATTTTTTTTTACCAGTTATCCCTTTTGCTAACATCTGGCGGGGGTGGGGGGGGAGAACAACACCTTGAAAACAACATTCGCCATCTTGGACACTCAAATGTCACATCCATGCTCTGCCTTGAGCAGCGGCTGCTGGTTCTCCAACATCCAGTTAGCTGCTGTATAGTCAGGGCAGCTGAGCTGGTTTATACCAACCGTCTTCACCAAGGAGCACATACCCTCGCTTAGGGGGGTGTCTCAGAGGAGATCCTGTGAGAGACCTTTGATCTTTTCATGCTCCACATCCTTGAAGGAACAAGAGGATCTCCTGCCTGTGTACTAGCTCGCTGTGCTGTATGTGTAATTTCCTTGGGGGTGGAAAAGGTTTTGCTAAAACTATGCTTTCACAGGCAGCAAAAAAACCACATGTGCCTTTACTGTGCCTTGGGAGGCAATTCATGAAGCTTAAATTATAATTGGTAGGAATAAGCTATGCTCCTAATCCCCTTTATTCATGTAGCTAGCGGGTCTCTCAGGTTACACAAACTTTTACCCTTCTGCATCTCAGCTCCTAGATCCAAATGGGAAGCCCGAGCTGTTTACACAGTGAATTTGTTGCACGTTGCAGAGGACATTGCATCTGTTAATCAATGGCAGGATTATATGCACAGATCAATGTATTCATAGAAATTACAAAGGTTACACTCTGGGTTAACGTCCAGGCAGCAAATGGGGAATCTTTCTACCTTAGGGAGGATGGTTCAGGAGTACCGCACTATTTATAGGGCTGATGTAAGAAGTGTTCAACAGGCTGTTTCTCATGTGTGCAACAAAACTCATAACCTAGACCCTTTCTTTGCGTATCTCAGTGCAGTAAAAGATGTAAGGCAGATGCCCAGGTGAGGACCCTCCGTTCGAATATGGGGCTTGATAATTGTATTTCCCTCTAAGATATCCCAGGAGAGGTTTACCTTCAAAACCAAACACAGTATATGTATTTTTCAAACAGTGGGCAAATTTACAGTTTGCAGCTCTTCTGAGATGTTTGTGTTAATAAAAATCCATCATAATAATAATTAGATTTCTCTCAAAGTTTGAAGAAATAAAGCCACAGATGTGATGAATTTCAGGTGGCCATTAATAGTTTGGACTTGGCTAAGCTACAAAACTGCCAGAAATTCTCACAAAAACATATGAAAAGCTGGTGCAGGTGAGATCTGTTTGATCCGTTTATTGGAAATGGGGTGGGAGATAATGTTCTTTGAAGGCAATTTTACAAATAATTCCTACTCTGCTAGACTTGGTCAGCATTTCAGCATGTGACTAATAACTAGGCTCATGGACAGGGCTTTTTTTTTATCCCTGATACCCTTACAGCAGTAATCATGCATCTTGTCACTTGTTATAAAGATAAAGACAAATGTTCTCTATTGCTGTACTGTCAGCGCATTTCAGTACAAGCAGAAGGGTACACAGAGCACCTGTTAGATATGTGGAATATACCATTTGTCTTGTCACAGCCACAGAATCAGGTGTACCCTGAGATGACAGGATCTTCAGCATGGAAAAAATTTAGGTCTGCTCTTTGCATTGCTGTTGACCATTCTGCTGCCATCTGTGCACCTCCTCAAGGCTCTTCAATAAGTTAGGAGATAAGGAGCGAGATTCTCTCCAAGACTGCTACTTTTTGCACATGGAAAAAAACTTGCCTTTTAACTTGGCACACATCATATAGAAAACCAGTGAGCTATACATTCATTATTAAATGCACACAGTGTGACTTGGAGGCAGAAGTTCATGATCATGACCTTTCTTCTTTTATTACATTCAGCTT
The DNA here is from genome assembly GCA_002844005.1 of Limosa lapponica baueri. Classification (NCBI taxonomy): domain Eukaryota; kingdom Metazoa; phylum Chordata; class Aves; order Charadriiformes; family Scolopacidae; genus Limosa; species Limosa lapponica. The sequence goes on along the minus strand of KZ505685.1, from coordinate 1,722,800 downwards.
TTGAAGAAACAGATGGGGTTTAGCTTAACTGTTAACATAAATTGCCATATGGAACAAAACACAGCTGATTATTATATTAACACCGATTTTAATATGTTTCATCATGTTATTGCGGCTCCAGTTGTCATGCTATTCTGTTCAGTATATTCATTCAAGAAATTTAATGTTGTATCTTACAAATTGAGATCCTATTACAAACATATGGTGTATAAATAGATTTTGCCACCTGGTGACTGTTAAAAATCTGTAAGGAAGAGATTGCCATAGTGTTAACTCCTCCCTGCTGGAAGTCAATTTTCCAATCACAGACATTTTAAAGAAATGCTAAGAGGTGGAAACTCTTGATTTGCTGCTGTGACAAAGGGTTAATTGTGCTAATTGCATTGTAATACCTGCTCAGTTTAAAGTCTTTCCCTGTTGTGATTGTCTTGGGAGTCAAATTGTTTTTAAATTGGTTTGTCACTTGAATGCATTTGGAACTTTGTGATTAGGGTTGTGGAAACCAAGATAATGCCTAAGTTATATAACAGTTCCTTCCATAATCAATCACTGTCTCGTTTTAGATCTACCTAAGAAGGTTCCTGCACACATGGGAACACGCCGATTGAGGTAATGGATGAGGTAAGCCAGCTGCTTGCTGGCTGAGAAAGTTTGTGTTTCTTTCCACCAGCAAGTGCTGTATGGAATATTTGTGGGCTTTCTGCTTTCTGGAGTCAAGCCCATGGTGTCCATGAGTTATGATACACCATGAAATAAGCAGTTAAAATAAAAATCCTCTCCTAAATCTTAAGAATGTTTGCTTAATCGTGTTGCTCTTGTCTGCTCTAACAAACAAAGAAATAAGGCAGAAGACCCTAATCATTGACCACTCGAGTCAATGGACCAATTTTTATGGTTCATGCACCAGGCCTTGGGATCTGGCAATCTGCAAAGTAGGTGGGGAGCGCTGTTAGTCATGGCAGCCTGTACAGCTATGCCTGGCAGAAAAGACCTACAAATACAAGTCCCGTGGACTTGTTCCTTTGCTTATAGGTTGGTAAAGGTATTGAATTATATGTATGAGGTAGTGAGAAAGCGATGAGGCTACTAGTAAGAATATCTAATTAATGGGTTGAGTTTTAAGGAAGTGGCTCCAATGGTAATTGGTGATCTTGGGAAAGGTAGCGGTTCCTGTGCTCTGTAATGACCTGAGCACCATAAATGCTGAAGACAAATGGGTAGACTTGATAGGAATACAGTTACTCCAACAGCGTTATAGGGGCCAAGTAAAGGGCAAGTAATTCCCTAGGGAGGAAACTGATAAAAGGCATCAGGACAGATTGATGGAAGGAACAAGAAATGGGTTAGCTGAAATTTATTGCAGACCTGGGCAGTGCTTGCTGTGGATAGAGTGGAAATATGAAAGAGAATTGAGTGGCAGTAACAGCCAGATAGACGACGTGGAAGCAGCTAACAGGGAAAGGAGACTGGGGAGGCGATTCAGACACTGGATAGAGAAATATGTGTAGGTAGGATCTGGATGCACAAAGGCAGGTGCGGGAGGCTGGGACATGGGGATGAGCAGTTGAGTGGGACATGGGTGGGGTGTTCAGGGGTATGTGGAGATGAGCAGTGAAGAAGGGAGCAATGATGAAAGGGGACAGTAAGTGTTGTGAGCAGGCTGTGAATCTAATGAGATAGGGACAGAGGGATGAACTGAAACCTGTAGCGTCCTTAGCATGCTGGGGACCAGGGGTAGGAAACACTTTCTGTTAGGTCTGTATGCAGCTCTGAGGTGATGAGGCCTTTGCCCATGGCTATGGGGTGCCTAATAAAAAGTCACTGCCTTAGGTACAGACTACTGAAAATATGGGAATTGTCAGCAGCAAAAGATAAAGTAATAACAACATGGAGAACTGAATTGTCTTCCCAGCATATACTCGATTCACTGCACAGTCAGCCTCCTCAAACCAGCTGTACCAGGCGACCAACAGGACGACTGTGGAAAAATTACTGAAGCTGTTAGTACCTAAAGCAAGTATCAGAGGTGCTATCAGGGCTGGAAACAAAACGGATAAGACACAGAGGACTTGTCAGGCCATTCATGCATCCCACTCCAATGCATTTGCGTCCAGTTGCTGCATCACAGCAGCTTCTGGTTACTCAATGATCCTTGCTACCCAGCTATGCATGTTCATTGCGTTTCCTTGGCTGTTAACCCACAACTGAAGGGAAAGTCTAAAGATATGGTCATCACCAGAATTTCTGTCTTAGCTTAGGAATAATCAGATCTCCCTCTGTTTTGATGTTTCCACAGGCGACCTATTCTAATTTTGACTACTGCAAGCAGGACTGTGTTTGTATTGGTTCATTTTCTCACCCACTTTGGACCTAGCTATTTTCCCTTGGCTTAGACTTTGCTGAAAATAAGAGCAAGTTTCTGCTGCAAGCTTCTGTTGCGCATCTGACCCTACTTGTGCTAATTTTGTTTCCTGTAGAAATGCTTAAATCACCACGGTAGTTGTTAATGATGCAAATATTATATAGCATATGATATTGTGATGATCACATAGAATTTTACAATCAAGATAAATTATTTTCAGTATTTTTCTAGTACTTTTTGTCAGATATAAAGTGCATATGACAACTTATTAGTGAGACAGAAATGTACTGTATCAAGCTACTGTTCTGTGGCTTCTAAATGACTTTAAATCACATTGTATCCGATAATTACTAATGCTCCATTAAAGATCGGAAAGGCAATTTATTAGGAACTCCCAAAAGTCTTCTTTAAGCAGTGCAATCTGTGTTTGGTTAAAAGTTTACATAGAATCAATACAAAATTATAGCAGCATAAATAGTTAGGCAGCTCTCAGTTAATGCTATACTTGAATCTCTTCTGCTCTTGACAGTTTGAAAAGCTTAAGTTACAGAGGAAGGGTAGCTGAGATCTCAGGGAAGAAGGATGCAAATGATTTTGCTGTTCTGAATGCCATGTGGAATGGAAGAGCATCAATCTATTGCTTGCTGGTGATGTCTTTGTAGTCTTTTTTTCATCTCCTGGAGAAATCTTGAAAGTATCATCAAAATAATAGCAAGAGAAAGTTTTTACTGCATGCTAGTTCTTGCTAGCAAAATGCTTAATAACATTTCGTGGTAAGAAGTGATTCCAATTTTAATTAAGGTCCAAATAATCTCCTCTCTACACAAAAATAAGCACAGTAAAGCAGCAGGTGCTGAAGCTGGGGAAGAAATGTTTCATCCCTTAAAATAAAATTGAGGACAAAAAACCCCTCTAAACAAACCACAAGTGAAAAATAAACTAAAGAAAATTACTTTCACTTCCACCTACTCTGCCAATTTATTCACTAGGACATTATTTACCTCTGTCTAAAAGTCTTATAACCTTAAAAAAATAATAAATAAAAGGCTAAAACACTCATCAATTTTCCAGCCTTGCAGGGTGATTTCAGCTGTTTGATTATGAATTGAACGTATGTTCTACTTACTGAACTAAAGCAATGGATTAGTCATAGCTGTTGTCAAAAGTTGTTTTTGTTTACAAAGTGGCGGTGTTGGATATATCTAAAGAAACAATCCCCAAAGTCACATTCATACCACAAGCAAATAGTTCAAACCTCAAGCTGGAAACATACATATTCTCTTTCTCTTCTTGCCAAGTAAAGTAAAAGAAATCATCTCAAGAGGGATACAACAATTGAACAAAACAGAACAGGGGCAGAGGTGGGCAGTTGATTCCCATTGTATTACTCCAGGATAAAGGAGGGCTGTTTTGTATTTGATTTGGAAGGGTATAAGCAGCAAAGTACTTGCAAAGGATTTAACCAGTGCCCCATATCACATGTTTCCCATTTGTTTCTCTAACTAGGTGTTTGAAAGCCACCATTGTCTGGGATTTGAGAAACCCAGGCAAAAGGACTTCCATTCTTTAGAGCTTTTCATCCCACCCAGAAGCAAAATGACCTGTGACTTTGCTCCACAGCAAGTTTCCATAACTATCTTCACATGAAGAACTTCTCTTGCCCATCAGTACTCTAGACACAAGAGAGACATGCAATTTTATAGTGAGTGAAGGACATGCTGTTTGGCAAAAGCGTTGATTTTCTGGTAAAGCATAGTGAAAGCCATGGTGTAATGAACTTGCTTGGCTTACCACAGATTGACCTTAGGAAGAACGATCTATATTTAGGATTTATGAAAAAACCAGCAGTCCTTCCCTACCTGAACATCCTATTTGCTTTAGACATAAAATCTAATTTCTTAATGAGGGTATGTGTGGATCTTATCAACCTGCAGCTAATGATAAAAGCAAATCTTATAAACAGGCAGACTTTAAATAACACATTAAAGCTTATCACTGATGATATCTTTAATTATAGTAAAGCAAATTGTAAGACAGTCTAATGGGAAATACAAATTACTTGTTAAAATTATTAACAGAGTTAATGTGCTTACATTTGTTTATGTGTACAGGAATCATTTCAAATATTTGACTGCAATGACAATATGTGTAAAGATCAATTAAAAGTCAGGAAGATGAGATATTGGATTTTCAGACCTTAATAGGATTTCATCTGCACTTGTTATATTATGTTATCCACTTATAATTGAGCTTCCATCATATCATAGAATCTGTCACTTCACCAATTTATATTTCTAACCTCTAATGAAACTTCTATTTGCTAAGGAGAATTTTTGAAACCCATGATCCTGGTGGAGCTGTCTGGTACAAGGACTAATCTGCCCCACTCTGAGACTGGGGGTTCAGGGTATCGACACAAAAAACAAAGGTAGCAGTGGCAGTGCCTAGGTAGTCGCCTCCTTTACAAACATTACTACCCTCTCAAGTTGATCTAATAAATAGGTCAGGTGGAATAAAAGGCAGTATATGTATAACAAGCAAGGTAAATTGATAAGATGAAAATTGCTAGGGGTCTAATATTAGTTTTCAGCAGAATGAAAATAACCACCATAAATGAAACTAAAATACTTTTGTTTACTAGTCTGTTGAGTCAGTCCTGCCCCAGCTGAGGCTTTGTTCCTGGAATGGGTCTATGAAAATCCATCAGCACCATTTTGAGGCATCCACTTGGAGCTACTCAAACTCATTGGTGGTTTCCAGTGATGCAACATTGATGTGGTTCCCATACAAGCCATAGCCATGGCCCCACTTCATCCAGCCCTGCTTATCCTTTGCATTGGCCGACAAGATGCACTCACTCCAGTGGAGTGATCTTTTGACACTTTGACTGGGGAAGTGTGAAAGCTAGGATAAGCCCCCCTATTACATGAACACAGACTCAAAAATTGTGTAAAGCCAGGGTCTTTTGGTGTTTTCAGGCTGAAGCTATTGCAAGCAAAAGTGATTGCTCTAAACAAATATCTGTGTAATTTAGCTTATCTTTTTTTTTAGTTTCCGTGCAGTATTCCAAGACAATAATTTGTGCATAAAGTGGACCTTGGCCAAGGTATTTCTACAGAGAGCTAACATTTCAGCAGTACTTTATTGTAACAGCAAGCTTAACCTTGAAACCAACAGATGTTGCTTTGAAATGATCTGACGTAAGGTAGTCTATAAAGACAAGCTTAGATCATAATGAAGGGAAAAACACCAGACTCAGAGGATATACCGATGCTGTGTTTGAAAGCACCTATCCATATTAAATTTTCTGGGCAAACAATATATATTTTTTAAAAAAACTTTTTAGAAAGCAGAAGAATTTAAGTTTTTCCTGACATCAATTTGACCCATATTTAAACTCTCCACTGCTACAGATTGGCTCAGTTGATTACACCTGGGACATTAAGTAATGTGCAACAAAGATACCACATTGCCCTCTGTCTTCTCTGATATTTTGTATAGTTGCTTAAAATAAAGAAATACTTTTCAGAAAAAAAAAACAAAGCAAGATAGGATGAAAAAAGAAAGAAGAAATTATGAAAGAATATATGCCAGGTTCTCTGGCGATATAAACTGGTATTGCTCCTAGCCTAGCCTCAGGTTTATTTACAGAGGCAAATACTGTTGCTGAGCTGATTTTTAATGACATGAGAAAAAGCTGGATAGAAATAGACTTGCAAAATAAGCTGAAGCACATATGATCAAAACTACAACAACTTTCAGGAAAGTAAGTCTCACACCATGGGTTGTCCACACTGATCTGTGAGCATCCCCTGTGGTGCCCTGGTCACCAGCTGTTTTGTTGGTACCCAGCTGAACAATAACCCCATGTTAAACACTAAACATAGAGTAGCAAATGTTTTTCTATGAGTGTACGCACCTGCAGCTGCAAGGAGCAGTTGTGTGCATGGTCATCCCTTAGCCAACGAGGTCAGGGAGGGCTCTGAAAGCCAGCAGGAACATCTGAGGCCAATAGAAATCCTCCCAACGCTCTGATTTAAGCCTGTCCTCTCTGAAATATTGGGGTGTCCATTCCCAGGTGAGTGTCCTGAGCACCACAGTTGCCCTGGGAGGTTAGCAAATCGGCTCCCTGTGATGTTTCCCCCCTGGCATGGGTAAGAACCCTGCAGCAGACCAGGTCAGGCATTGCCTGCTGCCTCACCCCACAGTGCGCCCTGGTCAGATGTTTAGGGCAGAAACACTTGTCCAGGGATCACTCCTTTGGCACCTCGCTGTCACCTGTGCCAGCAGGCTTGGGATGCTCCCTTCTTGTCTACCACCTTTTTTAGGCAACCCAGTATCCCTGTGCCAGCTGCGACAGTTTTAGGTGCTGAATTGTCCTCACCAAATGGGAGTTCATGTTTCAAGCACAGGGCTGGTTTTCACTAGGCCGTACAAAAACCCTACTCTATTCCTTTTGCTGGTTTCTCCCTAATTGATTTAATTCCTTTGGAAATACTAAGCTATATATCTGCATCCATTTCCACCAGAATGTGTTATTTGGAAATCTTCTGGTTATCATTTTTGCACTGAAATTTCCTGATTTGGTGTGCTTTGCTTTTTGGCCTTAGTTTTCTTTTAATAAAGCATTTTGAATGGAGCAATCTAGGGTTTTAGAAAAAAGAAAAGGAAAAAACCCATCTCCACTCATCACAGGACGAGGTTTTGGATGATGCTCAAATACCCATCTCATGCAGCATAGGGCTCACTGAGGCAATTGCTCCTGTACTCCTCTGAATGCTAAAAATCATCGTATGGGGGGAATCAGGATCATGCAGAGCTGATACGTTGCAGGTGTAGGCATAAGTTAGAGGTGCCTCAGAGTGTACAAAGTGTTGAGCTTCCAGAGCCAACAGGCTGAAATTTGTAGTTTCCCCCTTAAAAACAAGGAGCTGCTTTCATTATTTTATTTGCTGGCTTGTTACTACGGCAACATTTATATGAATAATTCATTCCTTCTTCAACTTTATCTTAACAAAGTCAAAGACTGCATCCTAAATATCAAAGCAGACCAAACTTTTTTTTCTTTCACTTTTTCCAGCTAAAATGGTGTTGCTATCCTTTAGTATTATTACACTTGAGACAAGCATTATTCTCAATTATTATTGGTCATGGCCTGAAATTATTAGGCGTTCAGTCTTTTCCGTGATGCTTGCACTTAGAGATTATTTTGGTCTATTCTTTTTGTTAATTGATCTTCCTAAGGCAAAACATTAAAAAAATGTATAGTATGTGTGATATTAGTTTTTAGAAACCCTATAATTTCTCTGAGTTATTTTCCCCTTGCTGATATTTACTCATTTAATGAGAAAGACTAGCCAAACATGGTCTTCAAAAGCCCCAAATTCCAGTTTGACTATGAAATGTGTCCCTGCATCTACAATTAAACTGCTGAATGGAACGTGTCAGGTGGCTGCTGCCTTTGATCACACCAGGTCGGCCAGGAGAGGTGCACTACAAAGCTCCAGGTACCACAGAAAGCAACACAGGCCTGGCCGGCAGCCGAAGGGAAAACGATTTTGCAGAGGAAGGAAACAGTCTGGCACAGGACTTGATAGCACAGCTCGCGTCAGAGGGGCAAAAGGCTTAATGAAAAGCAGGAGAGATCCCCCCTGACACTAGCCCATTGGTGACAACCAGGGTAGCACCAGAGCGCAATGGTAGAAGGTAGTTGGCATCACGCAGTGTTTGCAGAAACCAAGTGTCCCAATTACTCCCTTGGGTTGCTCTTTGACAACACCCTAAATTTTCTGTTGGTTTTCATTTGCTCACTGCTTTCACCAGAAAACTCACAGGATTGCTAGGAGGGCCTTTGTCCACCTGCTAAAATATTTTAAAGCCACTTGTACCTACAGTCAGAGGAGAAAAATGAACTCTTCGGGTAGCATTTTGCAAAATATTTTTACTGTTGAAGGGATTTGGAGCTGTTTCAAAGATTTTTTTGAGTGATTTCCAGTGTCTCAAAAATTTTGTTCTAATTTAGTACATCTTTGAAAAGAAGCAATTCACTTGATGACTCTTCAGCTGCTTCATTCTTCATCCCATTTCGTCTGCATATAGCCTGATATTTATTGACTTAAAATCATACCCAAAAAAAAATGATTTGGGGAACTTTCCTAGAGTTGCAAATGAGAAAGCCTGTCAATACTTTTCATAATCTAGAAGAAAGCCACTTAGGGATAGCTGACATTTTACAAAATCAAAGCAACTGCTCTGCTAGATTTTTAAAGATTTGGACAACTCTGGTAAAGAAAAATGGGAAAAAGTGCTCCTGATTCTGAGTGAATACAGATTTTTTTTTTTTAATGACGTTCTCAGTCAATTGCCAATGTAATATGAATGATCAGCAAGCAGAGTTGTCTGATTTTTGTCATATTTATTAATGATATAATGATACTAGCACGGTACCCTGTGCAAATTATAAGCTGATTAGTTTTCAGCCATGTCAGCTAGTACTTTGATCCTATCTGAATTGATATGTTAAGCAAGGAGAAAGTAAATCATTGCTTAGGTGGGAAGCCTATGCCAATACCACATGTTTCTTAGCAAGGCAGGAGAGGACCAACATAAAGTTCATCTGGGCTGTTTCTTGTGCTTGAGCCAACCCAGCCAGAGCTGGATCAGGTACACTGAGCACTATCAGCCTGTGCTGCATAAGCGTATAGAAGAAATAGCTTCAAGCTGCAGAAAACAGTGATGGGCATTTGGTAGGTCCAGGCTGAGTCAGTACCAAGTCCAAATGGTAGCAGACATTGTGCTGCTGGAAGCGCTCTGGTTTAACTGAGCCGTGAAGCTGAGTGTCTCCCTACCTTTGTGCACTGCAGACAGCTTTGTCTTTAAGCCTCTAACTATTAATCCTGATGGTTTTGCCAAATCTCGGTTTGTGACCGGTTTGCTACTTGCAGCTCCCCCTGTAGCCAAGCCCACAACTTCTTAAAATTAATGTGCATGACTGCATGCCATTAAATAGTTGCAAGATTTCACCCTCAAAAGGTCGTGTTTTATCGGTGGGCAGGACATTTCTGTTGACAGCTTGAGTTAGGCAACGTGTGTATGCACATCTGGGCGTGCATATGTCTATGATGAAGTGCTGTGAGCAAGATAGAACTGTAATGTCGGGCAAAGGTTCAAAAAACTCGTTTCTCTCCATAAGTCAAAGCAACACTGTCCTTTAATGTTGCTTTATAGAAGTGTGACACAGATAACTAGATTAAGAATCAGAACTTGAAGCTAACTACTATAATTCAATAGTTATTTGAATTATAATACTGTGAAGATACATAACCATGTCTTGTGACAGAAAAGAGAAAGGCTTTAATAGTTTCTACTTAACAACTGCAACACATCCTACAATTTACCTCTTCTCATGGCTTTTATTTCAGTGCACTGTACAATATTTTGCTGTGAGAGATCTGTATATCTCTGTGTGTGAAATAAGGTGATGGCTTTACAAATATCTCATTCTGGCTGCGTCCTGCAAATCATTGTGCAGGGAGGGAAGAAAGAGAGAGAAGGCAAGTTGCATGGGAAATGATGGTAGAGCATAATCTTTTAAAGCACCTTGTCACAGAAGCACAGTTAGGACCATATTGATCTCAAAACTCACTGCCTTGTAGGAGTGATGCAGGATATGCTAAGGCATTGCAAACAATGGGAAATGAAACTTTCCATTATTAGATGAATGGTTTTATTACTCTTTAATGCTTTGTGGAAAACAAATAGAATTTTTTGTTGGGGTGGGAAAGGAAGGCAGCAGAAAACACGTTGCATTCTCGTTATGAGATGAGATTGTCATGTGTATTTCTCTTATTTTATGTGTCACAGTTTCAGTCTGCTGGTACTCTCTCTGCTCAGAGGGCAGACCCAAAATGAATCTGATCATGCCTGGCACCAAGCCCTTGATATATTTCTTTCCTCTGTTGCATGTCTATAGTGAACAGCATTTTATTTTTTAGTCATTCATGTTATACACAAGACTCCAGTTCGGTAAAGTTTTCTTATCCAGAAAGCCATATAGGCACAGACTTTAATCAACAGGATTTAAAGTCAGCTTTAAAATAAGTGTAGTCCTAGAGAGCAATGCAAATGGACTTAAGTATATACTTAAATGTATTCCTGAGCTAAAAATATAATTCACATGAGAAATCTCTGAGAAAACCAGTAAGCTCTTAGCTGCAGTTATGTCCTCTGTAAAATGGGAGTAATTGTACTGCTAGCATTAACCTTTCAGGAAATCCGTGATATAATATTGAAAACAGCTTGCATACAGCAACCTCCCCAGGGACATGGTTCTCTTTGCTGTCAGATTGAAAGACATGCTCCCAAGGTGCCAGCAACTTCACAGGTTGCACATGAGGATATGAACAGACATGATGTAGAAGTGGGACACAGAGCAGGGAAGTTTGGCTTTGAGAAGGATCAGAAAGAAGGGGTATGAAGTTTTGCAGGCAGTGGTCCCGTAGCAGCCCTCCCTGACATCTTTAGTGATAACTGCTTTCCAAGCTTCCTTAACAGAAGCTGCTCCCGCAGAAGAGGGAGAAGTAGACTGATTTTGCCTTTTGCTTGCTCTTTCCAGTGCTTTGCTAACAAGGCTTGGCTTACTCACTGAGAAGTGCTGCTTGAGGAAGTAGGAAAGTAACGGAGGTGTAATTACAAATTTCCTGCTCAGTGGAAACTTGGTGTGTTACTTCCCCAAAAGAATCTGTTGGATCCAACTCATCTGCAGCAGCTGGAGCAGGAAATCTCTTCTGGAGGGATTCAACCTCCTGGAAGCTGTATGCACCAGTGGGAGCAGGCAGGGACACAGCGGAGGTCAAAATGCGCTGTTATATCAACCGCTGTCAAGTTGGGTATTGCTTGCCTGGCAGCCACATGATCTGTGAAGAAATCCACAGATTTAAAATTTTGCTGACAGATCTTCTTGGTAACTTCTGAATTTAGTTTTCAAGTTAAATCTTGAGTCTGAATTCTGTGATTATTGTTTAGGAATCAATCAGTATCCTAGATACTGTATTTTTCACAAAGAAGGAACATCTAGGTTCAAACACAATGTCTGAGGGACACAAATGGGATGCCTGTGGGATAGGCTAGTAATAGCACTGTCCTTCGGTATATGCATATAGAGACAAGAAAAAAATGAAACCTTTTCCACACAATTTCCACATCATTTCCCATTCCACTGTGACCATGCTGATCCCATCACTTATTCTTCAGTATCATAAACAAGTCATAATATATTAGTGAAAGCAGTTGCAAAGAATTCATATAGCTGACAGGAATCCTGAGAAATAGGTTATACAGCATTGATCTCCCAGGAGGCCTTAAATAACAATCTAAAATGTATGGGACAGTGATCACTGGGTTTGTTACTGCCATTTCAGCTTGATATTTGCAATTTATAGTTTCTTGACAAATTGGAATCCATTCAGCTGGTTCACATTATGTGGGACTGTGGAACTGTCTACATTACACTGAAGGATTAAAGTGAGAGGCAAATGACTTGGAGGTGTCTAATGACTTTGCTTAGCAAATTAATGTAGATCTGAAATCATCTTTGCTCCATTAGAAGGAATAAGATGCTATAAAGCATCAACATGCAGACAATGCATTAGTTGAGGGTGCATCTCCACTCCAAGAGGACATTCCAGCCCCTATTTTCAGGATTTCCCACTTGACTGTTTGAAACTATTGCCTTAGGCTAAAACTTGTATTTGTAGAACAAGGTTTCAGGTTGGTGATGTATTATTTTCCAGAAACATTTTTAACATTGCAGAAGGGGGTGGGGGTTGAAAATCAAGTTGTCATTCAATTTGTAATGCTCTGGGAGTATAAAAAGGTATATTTGCAGTTTGAAATGTACTTTTCCCTCCTAATTAGTTTCCGACTGTTGGTAAGAATCTGATTTTTCTGTTAAAAAATTCCACTGGTACAAGTGGACACGCTATGAAATGCTTGCAAAATATTTTGGAAGGTTATGGCTTTCAAACCAGCATCTTTGAGACTTCTAAGATTGAATAGGGATTAGTGCTCAGGGAAAAGTTTGCTAAAAACTTGAAAGTTGACAGTTGTTTTGTTTGACTGTCAGTCTACCAAATGAGTGATAATTTTCTTTTAACATGGAATATTTATGGATTTTGTATGCTCAATATGGAAGCTTTTACAGAATGTAACTGCTGATCTGACATCACCAAGAGTTCTCCTCTGCAGAAAGAACTCATTCCCCGATCCATGCTATGTAAGGTACCACAACACTCAACACTGCAGGACTGACTTTTAGGTGTCTCTTTCTGGTCACTTTGGGGACATCCTGCTGCTGGAGCAAATGACTGTCACTATCATTTCATTTTGTCCTCTTTTGCTCAGCCGCTGCACTGAAAATCGATTTGGCTGCTTTCCTGCAGAAGTCATGTGGACAAAACCCACCCAGCAGCTGGCAAGCTATTGGACATCATTTGCAGCAGAGCAATATTTTGCGTAGCTTTTTCTGCTTGGTTATTTTTAATTTGTATCGTTCCAGCAACCTGCTTTACAACCTGGCTGTACAAAGAGACGTGCCAGGACAGCCCTGGAGCAGGGCTGGGAGGACTGGCTGCCCTCCTGGGAGCAGAGGAAGAGCAGCAGGAGGTCTGCTGCCTTCAGACCACGGTACTTGACTAGAGCTAAGTAAGCTGAAGCACCTTTACTTCCCCAAACTATGTACTGAAGATGTCAGATCTCCAGCACCATCTGTTTTGTTCTACAGGTCTGGTCTCATGTCACAACTTGGTAATTGTAGGTGTAGTCAACAGCAAGTGTTGGCTGCTATTATTGAGAAAAGGGGTGAAAATGGTGAAAAATTGTAGTCTTTTCAAAGCAAGTTCTATGCCCCTCAGTTGAAGTATTCAGCTGGTCTTGCCATGCTGCTACTGCAGAATTGGGATATTGCTAGTGACAGCACGCTACCCATGAAGCTCTAATGGATTAAAAGCAATGTCTTTGATGACTGTTTTCCTCATTTAAATATGTAGTTACTAGAAACCTCTCTTCGCTGCTTCTGTAATGATTCCTCTGCTTTTCTGCAGTCTCTTTATGCGGCAGTGCATTCTTGGCTAGCACCACTCAGAGACAGGATATAGGACTTGGGACAGATGTAAAAGATGCGCCACTGGCAGGACTTTCACATGAAGTGGAAGTTGGGGTCAAGGCCATTTCCCTTCTTCCTGTTTCATCCTCTCCCCAGCGTGAAGGAGGTCACTCCCCCTTCATCTTCTCCATACAATCCATGTTTCTGTAGGCTTTGATCTTACCACCCCTCGGCCGAGTCTCTTCCGGGCTTAGGAATTCTCATCTATGCTTTTCTTCTTAAAAGGATGCCACAGCCTGGCTCTCTGTTTTCTTTTTCCTCCTCGTGTTAGCCAGTTCTCTCCCATTGCTTCTGAGGTGACTGAAATCGCACACAGTCATAAAAATGTGCGTGCACCCTGAATTCGTAAGTGACATAAGGTCTTTTCTGTTTTGCTCTGATAACTTTTCCAATAACTCTGAATATCTGATTTGTCTTTTTTACACATCATTGTGCTGAGGTGCCTACAAATCCGGCATCTCTTTCTGACCAATAATTGCTAAGTTAGAGCTCATCCCTGCACATATATAGTTTGGGTTATTTTCCACACACATACTCTGCTTCATATTTATTACCACAGAACATCATTTGCCATTTTATCACTCAGCCACATAACATCAGTAGATCCTTCTGCAAGTATTCACAATCAACTGTAGTCTGCAAATGTGGTCACCTCGTTCCCATTTACAGCTCAATTCTAAATATGCTGAAGAGCACAGATGCGTCTGGGATCTTATGGTAACATTCCTGCACTGTGAAAACTTACCTTGTAGTACTTTATTTCCTAGTAGTAACTTTACCTTTTAATCTCAGATAATCACTTGCAGATATTTAAAGCAATTTCATATCAAACTAATTGTAGTTCCTTGCCTCCAGTTTGCAAGGCTGAGTCTGGGACTTCTGCTTGTAAGTTTTTTTCTGAATTCCTCTCTAGGTTTTCTGGTATTTGTTTGAAGTTCTGATACCTGTTTGGGTTTTCTTAATGGTTTCTGCAAAGATGGATTTTTATAAAGAAACATGAGAAAGTATTTTTGCACTTTTTTGATGCAATGTATAGGTATAGTTTTCATTGGGTTTCTAATATTTTTATCATTATTATAAGTAGTTCCATGACTTGAAGAAATCTCATAGCATCTTTTTTTGTAGATTCTCCTAGGTCTAATGAGGATTGTCCTTATTAGGCTTTCAGTGGGATCACTGGTAAGACTTCCTTCTGCATAGTTGTTTATCTTTGCAAACCTTGTGGGAGATTAAAAATTTCCTCTTTTTACCTTTGTCAAATTCTGTTGAAACTGGGTTCAAAAGTTGCACGGCAAAGACAGACACACAGACGTGTGCATGCAGTGTGACAGCATGAGCCCTTTCCTTAGGCGGCTGGGCTAAAAGTAAAGTGCACAGGATGTACTCTGAATTCTCCTGTAGTCTTGTATGCTCACTCCATTGCCATGCATCTGGCTCTTTGTAGTCTGTCAGAAATCTGACATCTCCGGGTATGCATAATGCATACTTCAAGAAAAGACAAAACCCACGTTGCTATATATACAGGCATATAATAACAGTGATACATTAATTGTTTTGTGAGCTTCCGAAAGTATTTCTATAGTGTCAACTAATGTTGAATGGAATAATGTGAGTTTAAGCAAAAGCAGTTTCCATGGTTACACTGGAGGTATTCTAAATATAGCAGATGATGTAATCAGTTACAGGGACTAGATACAAGATTGCTGTGTATTTCAGTAAGAAGTTTCTTCTCTGGAGATACCTGTGAGAAAGTGTCTATATTACTTGAGGATACTATTTTTCAAATTATTTCTGTTGTCCCATGATTTTCTGCTCCTCAGAGCCTCTCCATTTTTCCATTTACAGGCTGGTAGCTTCTTTATAGTTAATATAAATCATATACATCAGATCACTTTAATGCTTTTACAGAATTCTTAACATGAAATGTAACATTCTAGAAAACAGTTTCCACATCTGGTCAGAGGAAGATTGTAGTTTTTGTAATCTCTTCTACCCCATATATTAAAAACCTGCTATCAGCACCTGTCATATCTGTCTATCTATCTTATCTGTGTATATATCCATCTATCTTTGCTCCCATTGCTGTCATGTCTCCAGTACCCTCTGACCTGATTTTATCCAGAGAGAAAAGAATGGCTTAATGATCCAAACACATCTACTTTTCCAAGATGTGTAATAAAACATTCCCTTCCACACCCCCAACTGAGCAATTATTTCCCAATGGAACAAATTTCACTCCATGAATACTTAGCACGCAATACACAACAATGAGTAAATAGGTAGGATGAAGATTTGTTGCCACGGGGCGGGGGGCGGGAAGAGAGGGCAGGAGAAAATATTCAGGGTATTTATTCACAGTTGTTTGTCCAGCTCTCCTTTGTGTCGCCTTTCTGGCTCTACTGAGTCCTACTGAAATTCTGATTTCTCTCTGGGAGTGTAGTTCATAGCAAGTGCTAAGGGGAAGTAAGTCACTTGCTACAGACAGAGCAGTTTTCTTCCACAGAAAGCTTTTTTAGTATATCTAGCTTCAGTCATTCCTGTTTTAATGGAGAATTCCTTTCCATTCCCACTGTTTCTTTTACTATTCTACTCCATTTCAACATTAATTCATTTTAAAATGACACACTGCATTTCAGAAGTGCTAAAAAAAATATGGTAGGTTAGATAAACTGGAAAAAATGTCCTTCTCGGAAAGCACTGCTATATTCCAAGTCAAGGTTTCTTTGTTTATTAATAGCAACTGGTCAACAATTACTTGTCTTCTCAGAGCAGTGTTGTGAACGTTCTGCGTTTCCGGTATCAACAGAAACAGCATTCCTGTTTTCCACAGGCAAAGAGTGCCAACATATGTAAGATGCTGCATTAACAGCTAGAGGCTGAAAATCATGCATCCTATTGCATTTTCACCCGTTCCAATAAACCTGTTATTAATCTTAGTTCCTAAACATTTTTTTCTGGTGCAGATAGCCTGAAGACGATGATGTGACAGTGACGAAAGACTGCAATAAAGGGTAGCTGAAACTTTTTGGGGAGAGGTTTCTACTTTCACAAGGCAACAGGCAGTGGCAGCAGTTGATGAACAGAAATGAATTTTATTTTCAAAATATGAAAGCTCATAGAATTATAGAAATTATGGAAGAAAAAGATATATTGAGTCATCTTTTCCATACTGGAGGCTGTGGTAGCTTTGTCCCTGCCTTATAAGGTACTTTCTGAGTCTAGGTTTAAGGTCTCAGGAGACAGAGTTTAATGGCTTACCATGAAAAACTGTTCTCCTATATAGCAAGTTTCATTTTCAAAGCTTGGTTTTATATTTAACTGTGAATGTATCATTTCGGAAAAGAGGATCCTACTGTTGCTGCTGCTTTTACCTGTGATACCACTTTAATCAACTCCTTTCCATTCTAGTGTTCAGGTGTTTCTGGTACTTCTGGATGGTTCATGTATCCTCGCACTCATACTTGGTGCTTGGCCAACCTAGTCATATTTAGGTTTCTCACCCTTCCGTATAAGCCAGGCCCTCTGACTGACAATTAACCTTTTTTGGCAAATGACTCTTCTTCCAGATAGGTTATTGGTGCAGTTGAGTAAGATTTTACCCGAGAGTAAAATTGTTTCTGCAGTAGAGCTAACCATGTTGAAGGCTGCAGCCGGTGCTGTATTCCTGACTGGAAGCTGACAGCAGTAGATTTGAAGGGAATGAAATGTAAAAAGTATCTGAATACACTAAATGTCAATTAAACTGAAGTCAAAGACAAACTGCAACTGGCCATGATGTCTCTTTGCACTTGTTATCAAAGCTAGACTGCCCCTGAGGACTTTTTTTTCAACAAGGTTGTTCAATCAAGTCCCAATTAGGGCTGTTAGGTGGGCACCTGCCTGCCAATGATCACTTTCCAAAACAATAATCCCTTTTTCTTTTGGTTTTCCTTTTGAAGACCTTCTGATCCTGCCTCTCCATAGGTGTCAAAATGCCTGATTAAGCATTTGGCACCCCAGAGGGAGGGGAGGATGAACAGGATGGATGGAGAACTGTTAAAGGCAGTCTTCCCCCATGGAACAGAGGCTTCGTCCAGCAACTGCTGACCTGTCCTAGAAAACTCCCATAGCAGACCACCAAGTCTCCATCCCTTTCCCTCCCCTGTGAGGACTTTCTGCTCCCTCCTGTAGCTGTGCCAGTTCAGCAGTTCATGTGGTTGAACTCTGAAGGGACAGACAGAATACCTGTAATTTTTAAGTTTTGTGGTGGTTTGGTTTTTCTTCAGTTGTGACTACTAGGCAAAATTAACAACTCCAGTGTAGATTAACTCACTTAGTTCTCTTACAGTGTATGTGCTTGATTCAAAACCTGTGGGACTCATTTAGTGACTTGTAACCTAACAGTGATTTCTCTAAAACTTACCTATGGCTCCCACGTGTGGAGTTTCGCCACTAATTTCAGTAGGGTAATCATGCAACCTCCTGTGTGTCAGTTGGGTGAATTCTGCTCTCATTCTGGAGTCTGTGCAGAGAAGGTAATCAATCAGAGTCATCATGCAAATCTATACTAGAAGACGGGCCAGGAATACTCTAAATGGATTGGCCATATGAGAATTAGATGGGCATAAAATTGGGTACCTGGCCCTTTCTGCCAGCCAGCACATTTGTACAACAGCCAGCAAGGAGCTTGGGAACATATTATCAGCCTTGGAAGGGAGCTGAGAAACAGAACCATCCTTCCCATCCAGTCTTTCAATGTTTCAGAGGCTCAGGACAAGGTGAGAGATATATGGTTTAGGCAGCAAGTTTATTACCTTTCCTCATCATCATTAAGCAATCCCGGAATAGCTCTACAGTATAGGTCAGCCGTCCTCCTTCATTAATTTCAGCCAATTTGAGGGCTGCTGCATCCCCTCTTCAGGCATCATGCCAACCTGTTGTTGGTATCCCCTTTTCCTCTCTTCATGCATGATCTATCATTCCGGAGAGAAGTAGTTTTCTTCTCACTTTGAAAGCAGAACAAAAGAGTTTGGTACAGGGCAGGAGCCCACCTGTGGTGAGACAGAGGAAAAAGGAAGGAAGGGAAATGCATATTATGCTCAGGAGGAATTCATTAAATAACAATATACAGGGGTTTGCAGCTGAGACAAGGGAAATGAAAAGCCAGGGCACTTAGAGGCAAAGAGAGGTTTCCAGAATGGCCCCATCCCTGTCCTCCTGCTATGCACAGTGATAGGAGTCTCACAAAGTAATGAAGGTATTTCTTTGCTCAG
Source organism: Limosa lapponica baueri (assembly GCA_002844005.1). NCBI lineage: Eukaryota > Metazoa > Chordata > Aves > Charadriiformes > Scolopacidae > Limosa > Limosa lapponica. The sequence goes on along the minus strand of KZ505685.1, from coordinate 1,704,025 downwards.
TGTATTTCCCCAGGCCTCACCTGCAAGTGGTCTTCATCAGCAAAAAGTCAATGCAGACCTCAACTACCCACAGGCCAACAGTGAAGCCACCAACCTAAAATTAATTTCCTACTACCACATGTAAGATGAATGTTGGGAGGCTTTAGAGGGCAACAGTGACCCTCTCCTCTATGAAAATGGGTGCACCAAAGCCCCCCAAACTGCTCTGCATCCTCTAAAACTTCAGACCCAGGCAGGCTGCTACAGTTCCATAGGACTACTCATCTCCCTGGCACAAAACAGCCTCCCAGTATGGAGAGAATTAACCAGGCTACTACTTATGGGCCAGAGCTGCGAGAAATATCCTTTGGAAGCATGCTTTCCATTTCCTGTAGATCAGGGACTGAATGTTTGTGAAGGCAGAGGGATGTGTGAAGACAAGTGTGCTGAGAGGCTTAGCTTATCTCTGATCTTATGCAACTTGTCTGTTTGCAGTCCTGTCCTGAACCTGCCCATGGTACTCTCAGATGGATGTGAATTTCAAGTTCTGGTATATTGTGATCATATCCTACAAGTTTCTGTCAAACATCTCCTACAGTTATTCTACATAAACCCAACTTCTGGCTGTCCTAAAAGTAGCCTATAATTGCAGCCTCACTCTCCCCTTACTTACCCATCCATTGTGAAACGAAAGAGGCTAAGGCTTGAGCTGGGGGGGGACACACAACATTTTTCTATTGACAGCAAAGCCTGTATTACCATTTTGGAAGTCCAAAGTTGATGTAGTTATGGTTTTGACACAACTAATTAAACACCAAGTACAGTGTTGATGGCCAAGATGGGGGCCACGTATATGGAAGTGGAGGGCAGATCATGAGAGGCATGGGTCTGGTTGAAACTGCTTGCTTTTGCAGACATACAGGGTGTGAGCTCAAAGGAGGTGTAATGTTTTTGCACGGCTGGGTGTCTACCTGCGTCTGGCAGGCAAGTGGTGAGACTGAGAGCAACCTTCCCATCTGTTGCCTGAAGCCGAGAACCCCAAATCATTGGTCTTCTGGCAGCTAGGGTGAATACAGCGCAGACAGCAGCTATCCCAGTTATCTTCTGTGGAGAAAAGGGATGTCAGAAAGCTGGAAGGGACCATCTTCAAAAGGGAAAATAATAGAAGGAGCTCTTCATGGAAAAAAGTCTTTTCCAGAGGAAAATAATCAAGTGGAAAATTCCAAGCAGTTCTACTGGTTTTTACCCATCAATTTTCTTCTGCTGTCTCATCTGTGGGTTATTTTTCTTTTCTATAAGCACTTTGCTGTTTCTGACTCCTTAAAGCCTATCTCTCTGTTCTGCTGTGCAAAGCATCAGAGATGCATGGCAAGTTGATTATCCTCATGAAACAGCTACCATAACATTGAGATTCAGGCATTTTCTTTATCATTAGCCTAACAAAGCATATAGAGTTGTAGCTAACTGGAAAGATACAGTACATTATTATTGTTATTATTTCTATTTTTGAAAACCAGGACACCGTGGTGTGGGGAGGGGGTGGGCTGCATGAGTGCGTAGACAGACAGTCATTTAATCTGAAATGGAGAGCAAAATGTAATTGGTAGGCTTAGACTCATTAGTATGCTGCAGCCTGGATCTATGATTCCTATTAGAAAAAAATATTAAAGGGCCACTGTTCAGGGAATTGACGGTGGCACAAACAATTCAGTGGAGTTTTTTGTCAATATCTTGCAGAGGGGTTACACCTTTTTGACTTTTAAGACTAGCATGCAATATTTAAGGATAATGTAGTCCATCAGCTGTACTTGCAATATAGCACATCATCCTTTGAAATACAAATCTTTTGAAAACAGAACAATTTCTTTGTTAGTCTTCAGTCTGTATCCTTGGGCTGGAATAGTTATTTGGGCTTTTGTTTTTATGTGGCTTATGTGCAGCAAAGTAAAACACCAATAAAACAAAAAGCCAAAGGGAAAATGCCACTCATGTTCTTATGATTAGACAGAAAGAAAAAACATTTAAAAAATCACGATGTGTATGTTTCTTTTGCATACTTCCAATCAGAAAATAGGGTGAATGATAATCTTTTCATTAAAACAGTGGTGCAAAGAAAACTTCAGTGCTTCAGACAAAATTAAACTCTTTTCTTTATAAAAATATTAAGTATTTAAAATCATTGAATTCTTTATGTATCATTTATAATCAATAGTTCCCTTTTTAATTGTGACTGAGTTATTAGATTTGTTGCCAGACTTAATGGTGGGCCTCTAAACATGAGGTATTTTCTCAGTGTGCTAGAAATGATCATAAACTCCCTGCTCTCGTGAGAAAAATAAGTCTATACAAAACTTTACGTATATGATAGTAGTAGAGATACATGGTACTCAAGAACTTCATTGAACCAGTGTTATAAGGTGTGTTTGTTTTAATATACCAAGGTATGGTTTAAAAGAAAGCAAATGAAAAAAAAATCTGAATTAAGTCCCCGAAGATAGAATGCATCCATGGCAAAAGGCACAGTTCAGAAGTTCTAAAAGGATGTTACAGTTTCTTCCCTATCAATTATTTTTGCATGTTTTAATGATGTTTTATTTGGAAGAAACCCCTTCCAATTTTCCAAAACTTCCATGTATGCAGTTTCTAAAATATGTTTTAGAAAACCTCACACAATCAAAGACTAAAGAATCACCGTAATTCCTTTCTAATACAGATGCCAGCAGAGACATTTTAATGTATTACATTTAATCACAATATTGTAATTCATTCACCTAGAAATTTATTAATCATAATTCATGTTGCAAGAAAGCATATTAAAATATAGTGACAGTGGGTAAGCAGATCTCCGTTCACAGCAATGTTATTTAAACAGGTGTGTACACTTGTAGTTATGCAATTAACCTGCAGTAATAATCTTTGTTGCTACTATTATACATACCTCATCTGGAAGATGGCCTAAGCTGGCAGTATAAATATCACTGAGCTAATGATTTTACCTCAGTTGATACACTACTTTTCCCACGTAAATTGAACAGGCAACTTTGGGGGACCCCTGAACTCCTCATGTTCAGGCAGAGTTTTGGTCCCACTCATTTCACACTTTAACCCTGAGCCTGAAACAGAAGTGCTTACGGCTCATGGGTGAGAGATTCAGGTATGTTAGAAAGAAGGACACTTTTCCTTCTTTTGATTTCTGTTTATACTTTTCTTTTTTATGATGTTTTTTATTTAGTATGCATAAGGCTTCTATCTGCCTATTTGGCTAGGATGAAAATGAGTATTGTGAAAATTGTGAATAGTATTCTCATGTCATTAGGAACATTATGAATTATTTATACTACATGCACAAAGTGCTAGAATTTTTACATGTACATAATCAGCCAACTCCCCATTTCTAAAGTCAGGAATTGTTACTGAGGAGTTATTACTAATAAGTAAGAGGAGGCTGGGACAGGATACAAGCATACAAACCCATGACTGAAATATTTGTTGTAAATTCTGGAGTCTTTTTCCTTTTGCTTTTTTCCTGATTCCCTCTCATTTCCCCATCCCAGCTAATTTCACAGCCAGTTGTGCTCACAACTGCCCACACACTTGATGAAAGCAGCCAGCAGACACCAAAGCAGTGCACTGCTGGTCCCAGCTCTTTAGAGTGCTTTTGAGGCATTGAGGTCATTCTTGGATGTCCTATGGGATGATAAGTTTTTAACAAATATCATCTTTTTGCTTGGGAGATGCTGAGCTATTTCAGATAATCATGTTGGAGGCAGGAGCTAAGACTGTGCCTAGAGGATCTGTGATCTCCACTATTCATTTCCAGCACTGGATCTCACAGCAGAGGTACATCTTTATGGAGGAACTGCCGCAGCATTCAGCTCACACAAGTGTTGGCTTGGGCCTTCCTCTACATGTCAACCACTCCAGCGCGGGCTGAGGCTGAAGTCCACCACAGGCAGGTCCAGTAAGCAGAGGAGGTAAAGCAATGTTACTGTCATGCAAAAGGAGTGGGCTGATGCTCAGCTCCAGAGCCCTGAGGACCTGAGGTGCTCAGTTAGCTCCCAGCACTTAGGTGGGAGCTGGATACTCCAAGCCAAGAGGAGAACAAAAAGCTTGTTCCCTTGTCAGGGTGAAAAATTAGGCTTGTACCTCTCCCAGAAACTGTATACTAGTAGAGCGTCTGACATTTAGTTTGTTTGCAGAGACAATGTTTTTGCTGCCACTGGTCAATGGGGCACACTTCAAAAGCTGCCTGTAGACCTGAAGGTGTTTTGTAATAGGTGACTTCTGTAAACAATGAAAGAAAACTCACTGACAGCTGTGGGAACAGAGGTTTTTAATAGAATAGCAGTTTTGCAATACATTGCTTATCAAGTGGTTCCTCCAGGACTCTTATTTACAGCCAAAGAAATCAGCATTCAGCATCTAACCAAACATGGTGGGTGTCGGGGTGAGGAGGACAGAATCTGACACTTTAGGAGCATCAGGCTGGTGACAGCATGGTAAGCCTCACAGCAAGGAAAATATGAGATACCAAAAGATGTAGGGTTGCTTTCTTTGCACCAGTCCACTAAAAAAACCCCTCCACAAATACAGCTACCAAAACCCTGCATATTATATGAAAATCTGACAGATTCTGGTAATTTCAGTGTGGGCACAGGCATGGAGGTGATGCTGGTGCAGCACTTGCTGCAGAAATCCAACCATTCCAAATATCTTCTCTGTGAAAGCTTGCAGAAAATGCTGGACCCTGGGGTACAACTGTCTGGGCCCTCTGGGGACCAAGGGCTCTCCATGGGGGAGCCAGGGCTCATCCCACCATCCCAGCCAGGAGCAGATCAGGCGGGGGACAAGGGGGCAACCCCAGGCCTGGTCATCAGTCATCTTTCTGGGGACAGGTTGAGGCTGGGCCAGGACATCACCCTGTGGGTGGGGGTCAGGATCTGGGCTCAGAGAGCCCCGGAATGGCCTCACAGGGCCATGGGGAAACACCCAGGCCAGGCTGAGACATGGGGCCAGCACAGGGGTCTCATGGCTGGGCAGGGAAAGGCTGTGGAGAGCTGGAGACCAGCCCTGCTGCAGCCTTACTGGGGTAGTGACTGATAGCCCCAGGGAGCTGAAATGGGATCCTGGGACCTGGGCAGGATTGGGAGAACCTTGGGGATTCCGGACAGGGAGTGTTTGGGGTGCCCTCAGGACCCTGGCAATGGTCACTCACAGCTCTCTGTGTATATGCGGACAAATGCAGGTGCGTGTGTGTAAGCACACAGCCTCTTGTTACAAACCAGAGCTCAGAAGTACAACTGTAAGCACTTAGAAATAATGATATGGCGGGAAAATCACCACATGCTGCTATTTAGTCCTGTCTCTCCTCCCTGGAAAGCACCTGTTTTGACTGTGAGACTAATATATGTGCTTATGTTTGAAGGAAGAGACACCTTGAGTGTATGTGTGCTGTTTAGATAGCTAATACATAAAAGCCTGTGATTCAAGGAGCTGACTGTCTAGCTGAGATAGGCAGTACCAGAAGAAGCAGCATTAAACTGAGAGATGAGATAGCATGCAATAATGCAAAGGGAGACAAGCAAAATCCTCTTGGCAAGTGGATGCTGTGGGTGCAGATGTTGTGGCGTTAAGCGTACCCTTCCCAGGTTTCCTCACGTATGGGCTGATAGACGAGTCTGGCACCGCAGTGATAGCAGGGGTTGTCCAGGGAACGGAGCGCTGTGCTGGCAGAGAGGACCTGAACCGTAACCACAAGACTACTGTGCCCAGCGGAAGAGAGAAGATATTCAAACCACAAAACACACTGTTAGCAGAAGTTCAGGCATCTCAAATAGGAAGGGGAATAAGAACCGATAGTTGATAAAATATTGACTGCAAAGTCGCAGGGAAGGAGACGAGGGCTATGGGCAGAGAATGAAAATAAAGAGAGTCCAGAAGAGGAGGCTGAGACATCTGATGTAGAGGGATTTCTCAGGGACTGAAGCAGAAGACTGCAGGTCCCTGGATGTCTGCCTTACAGACAGGAGAGAGTCACTTGCAAATGGTAGATTTTGTGCTTGGCTGTCAAAATGAGTATCAGCTTTGCTAAGGAAGGAAAGTAGGGGTCAGGGAGAAAAAGGAAAGCTGCAGCAGATGTTGTTATGAGAACGACCTGGTAGCTAAGTACCTGCGGTGGGATACAAAGGAGAAAAAGACAGAAAAATACACGAGGGGTACAGTCTCCCTCGGAACAATGAGAACCAGCCTTGTGGAGCCTGCAGCTAAAACCAGAGCAGAGCACGGTAGGTCAGACAGACTAGGAAAGCTGGCAAAAGAACATCACTGCATTTAAAATTTAAAGAAAAAAAAGACAGCTGTAACTGTGCTTTTGACAGTTGATTTAACTCCTCACTTTTAATTATATTTTGTCATTTGAAGTGAAATGTATTCCCTTGAAATATTTTACCCACATAGCTCTTAGCCTTTCTTCCAATTACATCGCACCCATCCTCTTAAAGATTAACAAGCTTTAATGAACTCTATTGTTGCTAATTCATCTCCGTTTTATTTTGACAGTGTGGCTTTTGTTTATAATTAGTACAGCTAACATTATGCAGGGTCATGTGGGTCGAAAGAAGAGGATTTCTATTCAACACGGTAAGAAAACAAATGAGTCCTTTTCTCCGGAGTGCTTGTTAGTTTTGTTTTGTTTTGTCTTTAATGAAGAAAAATCTCCCAGAAATAGATCTTCTGGTGGGACTTAATCAAACTTGAGCATCTAATTCCAAAAGATACCTCCGAAAACTCCCCTTCGCTGCGACCTACCTCTTGAGGTACCAAAGCTTCATAGGTACTGCAGATTTTGCCTAGTTTCTTAAGGAAGTAAGACTCATGTGATAATCCAGTATACAATTGTTTTACCTACAGATTCTCTTCAAGTACATTTGAAATCATTATTTAGTTTCAACCAGATTTGAAAGTGGAATGACAGTCTTAAATATATTAAATTCCACACATCTGATGAAATAAACAGCTGTGTAGAGGAGTAAGACTTTAATTAGGGTGCTCGCTATGAGAAAACCTGCAGCATGAGCTTAATCCTTACTAGGCACTGAAAGAGAGAAGGAGGGAATCACAAATCCCAGCTGTGGTCTCCAAAATCTCCAGTCAGAACTCATAGTCTGTCTGTCATAGGAACCAGCTTTTGAATGTATTTCTCGCAAGATTTCTCCTTTTACTCAATTATTACTTCAGTTAATTATTTTATTCATTTTACTCTGAAAATGTCTAAAGACTCTGTTTGATCCCTGTGATCTTCCATCAGTTTTGAAAGAGTTGAGCAATCCATCCTCAGCCTGAGATCAAACCCAGAGGAGACTTTCCCTCTGAAGAGTTATCTGCGGGCCAGCCTGACCAGCCTTCAGCGGCCATGGACAGCCATATTGGCCTCCCTGGGGAGGCCAATGCAGCTGTGTCCTCCTTCAGAACAGCTCTGAGAGCTCCTGCTTCCTCTTTCCCTTAGTGTACAACAATTGCTTGTGGTCACTGTGCTCATCTGCCAAGTGGTCAACCAACCATTGCGCAGTTACGCTTCGCCTGAAGGGCTCCCCCAAGCCCTCTAACCTTCAGGCCCAGGACAACCCCAGGCAAGGACAGAGGTACCTCTGAGGCTGTGCCAGTGTGCACTGAACAAGTTAAGAGATGATGTAGTAGACTGTGTATAATACTATAGACTGTACTTGTTCAGAGACTCACTTGAGATGACAAACACTACATTTTGGTCCTTGTTCTGGGGCTGTTGGATTAAACAGTGCTGGAGCTCAGGCCTCTCTTCTCACAGGCGAGCATCCTTTCCTTAAGCTATGGGGTTTACAATATCTTCAAGTTTCCTCTTTGAATATCTCTCATCTGCCCCTTCTTCCTGGTTCCTGTACCTATCTTGCATTATTATTATTTAGTGGCACACCTTCAACATAGAGAGTGCTTAGCATCCTTTCCCAAGCTAGTCTTCGGCTTCCTGGTTTTGTCTTTTTGTAAGGAGAGTAGTAAGTAATAAGAATTACCTCAGCAGTGGAATTGACATCAAGAACTGTGATCCTGCTCAGGCCTGGGGAAGGAAAAAGGAGTACGGATGTTAGTCTTCAAGAGAGAGTTCTGGTGGTGATTTCTGCCTGAGGGGCAAGACTTAATTGACTTAGGTGTCAATTAGTTCTAGGCAGCTTTCTGCCCAGCATGCGGAGCCCATGTCATGTATGAGAATGCCTGTGTGATACATGGGTTTTGTGGTGCCGCTGGAGACCAGGCTGGATGCACTGTCAATTGGGGAAATGGCGCTGTGTCATGCAGTCAGGGAGTAGTTATTGCACAGGCACGCCACAGCCATCTGAGTCTCTACAGTGCTGTGTTCGATCTCGATCTCTTGTTTACCCACTGCAGCACAGAAGCACTGTAGCTCAAGCCAATTTGCCCTCTTTCTCAAGGCTGCTTCGGATTCCAGAGGTAGCTAGGTGAAATGTTGCATGGTGTTGCCCTGTGTGACAATTATGTACAAGATCACCTATGCCAGCAACGTTTTAGGTTGTATGAGGGATCTGGAATCTCAGTGGGAGAAGGCAGCTAAGAGTTCAGCACTGTGGGCTCTGGTTTTTAGTCCATTTTATTTTGAACCTAACTTTTAGTCTTGGTCATTGACCATCTGTCTTTTCATGAATTATTTTGAGTGTTCTGAAACTCCATATTTTGTCAGTCTTTGTAGTTGTGTAATGAATTTAAACCTCCTGTAATTCAACCTGAAGAATTATAAATAGATTTTGCTTTGGGCTGCCTTTCATTTTCAGGAAGCCCAGTGTCTGTGGCTAGCTGATTGCTGTCTGCCTCTTTGCATTTTTACCTCTGAATATAGTCAATTAGGTAGCATGTTCTCACTCCCTTATTGTTTCTGCTGGTGTTCTGCAATCCCATGCAGGGAGAAGTCTTTGCTCTGGTACAGATTATAACAGTACATCTTTTTTCTCTGGCACACTGCTGACTATTCAGCAACGCATGGGTCATACAGCCCTACAGCATCACCTCATAGGTCACACACGAGTAGAGGCTCTGCGAGCTGCTGAGCTCTTTTAGTTCCTGCAGGAGACCTGGTGTTAAAATCTGACTAAGATGGGGAGCTGGCACTTCAACAGAGAGACCCAGGGTAAACAATGATCACAAGGAGCACAAGTATGTGGCTTTTCAAACCTCTTCTGGATAATGTGAGAGGCTGATGAAGGTAATCTTTTTCTCTTTAATGTTCAACTATTCTTGGCATAAAAAACTTCTCAGGCCTATGGCGTCATGGAGGTGTCTGACTCAGAACAGTGAATAGCATGAAAAACGCGATGTTCACAACTTCTTTTTTTATGCATTCATGCAGAGGAGGTACCTTTAGATTCCTCCGGCAGCTGGTGAAAATCTAAACATAAAACAGTTCCCATCTTTGATAAAGTCAAATATCAGACTCCTGAACTGAGATCAGACTCCGCAGCAGAACATTTAGATGTAGGCACACCTGACTTTGTTTGTTGTAAGTTTTCTCCCAGGAAAAAAGAGATGATCAGTGGTTTCAAACTGAGCATGGATTTTAATTGCTTAGTTATTTGCCAGGAGGTAGTAGTCACTAATATGTGACTGCACTGTACAAATTCCTTCTGTAAAGTAAACTGGTATTTTTACAGGAACGTGAATGAGATGCTCAAACTGCATTTGAATAGAATTGGAGCAGCTGACTCCTCAAATCCCTTGTGAAAAGCATGGACATAGCCTATTACCGCTGTACCAGAGCATGTTGGGAACACTAAGGATTGGGATTTTTTTTAGAATCTGAATACCGTTAAGTTTGAGCCATTTCCCATTCTGTGACAGCAAAACAGATTAATTGTATCTTGGGCTCCATTTTCAGTATGTTTGTCACCAGATTGGGTGAATAGGATCGTAATCCTTCTATTCAGCTGAACTGCAGCTTACTGCATGACCTTTTCAACAAATGTATTTTAATTAGCTGTATGTTCACCTTCTTCCTACTGCTGAAAGCAGGAAAAATGGATTATCGACAGTATGGGGTATTATATATTTAACCTTTTAGGCTGAGAATTTGGGCTGGGGTGAAACCAATCTGTAAGGACAGCTACCAATATTGTACAGGTCAAACTGTGGATAATTCACAGCTTAATTGTATACACACAGGTGTACACAGTGCACATCTCCGGAGCCACAAAACGTCTCTGTTAATTAAATAGTCTTCAGAGTTTTCTATTCTTCCCTGATTCTTGTCCTTCCTCTTTTCTGTGGCAGCCTCAGGCTCTGCATCTAAAGGGCACAAAAAGGGCCCCTGGTATGTGACTTGTGCAGGGGGGTGGCAATACTGAAAACATTTGCCCATCTGCAAGGACACCTAATTCCAGCCCATCAGTAATGGTACATCCAGGCCCAGGGCCAGCTTCTGGTCAGGGAGGCAGCTGATTAGAGAGACAGTACTTCAGGACGCACTCCAAACAGAACTAATTTCTTTTTTACAAAAATGGGTGGGAATCCCAGAGGAGAGGCCATATTCTACTCCGGGAGCATTGGCCAACTGCTTCCTCTTCAATCTGCAGCTTTAAAAGGTTTCAAAGGCTTCTCATTAAAATGAAAAGGATGTTGTTAGATCCCTATATACTGATGTATTTTGTGTATTTGGCCATGGCTCTCTATAAATGTTACGCACATCCTCACTGGAGGATACTAAGTCTTACCCATCTCTGCCGCTCACCACAGCATCCTGCTGTAAGGGACCCTGGAGTGAGTCACAGGAAGCAGGGGACTCTGTTAACTTTTTTGCCCCAGAATTGCTGTTTTGACCTTGGGACATCACACCACCTCTCTGACTTTCCCTCTGAGCTCGTATCTGCTTTGTTAGACCATAGAACAGGCTCTTGCAAGAAGTGGGTTAGCTTTACCTGCATGTCTGCCTGCTGCCTAGCAGGATGTTGCTGCACGCAATACAGCCGGCGTGGTGCGAATGCATTGTCACTGCTAATCCAGGATAAACAAAGGAGGAGGACTGACCAAAGACAGAGCTCATATGAAAAATACAGCATTACATGAGAGTTTTCTTTCTTCAGTCCTCTGCACTTCCATGCCTTGACCTAAGTTACTGTACCAGAGCCCATGCTGGCTGCTTGGAGGTTTGGTAGCTGTGCTGTGAGCAGGCTGAGCTGGGAGGAGAGCCACCAGCCCACACACCGGGGCAGGTAGTGCAGCCACGGCACTGCATGCAGCCCTGGACAGCCACAGAAAATGAGGTACTCACGGCCATGGTTGCTCAAAGCACAATTTGGACCCCCAGTAGAGGGGATTGTGAATAGCTTCTGGTTTTCAGGAAACATAAGTGACAAGCTATCAACCCCAGCAATTGCTTTCTATCAGCTTATATTGGTTGCATTTTCAAAGCTATGTTCAAAAGGAAAAGGGCAGGAAACATAATGCTTCAATGATACTGCCATTTGCTAGATTCCCTTAATAAGCCAGCTGTGAATAGATGAAATTGCTTTGTGAACCTGCTGCATGAAGCACACGTTCCTCGTAGCTTTCTCATGCAGAGGAATAGCTGCCGAGGTTAGAAAATGCCCCATGGATCAGCGGAGCAATTCTGTTGCCAATACCCCAAGTTAAGGCACCTCCTTTGGAAGGGTGTGAAGGAGGAGTGCATGCAATGAGGTCATTTTGACCTCTCTCTAGCCAGATGCATGCACCTATAGCAGCGATGAGGGCAGGAGGCTAACCCAGATAAGGGAGAACAAAATAAGTGCCAGTTTGATATACGAGTACATACCGAGCTTTAAGCCTGGCTCCTGCCCTTTTCTGTGTGTAATAAATGAAATGACCTTCCAGTTAAAGTGTAAGAGATTGGAAAAGACAAAGCAGAGCAGCAAGGCCCTTTTTCCCAGTGTATACTCTCATTAGAATTCTGCTCTCACACTCCTGCAAAGGAAAACTGTAGCTTGAAGAGAAAACAACACAGCATTAAGCCATCCTGGTGTCAAATATTGTAAAAGAAAACAGTTAACGACACTGCATTCTCATTACCAGCTTTGGGTATAATAGCCTCCCTCCCGCAATACCAAACAGGATTTCTTAGTGCTCTTTTGTGCTTAAGTCTCCAACTTGGCAATTCCACCCGGCCTGCTGCTCGTAAACTGTAACTCCTTTGTCATTCCCAGGTATTTTCTGTGGTTTTTGCTTTTATTGTGACTCAAAACTATTCTATGACCGAGTTCTATTGTTGTTCTGTATACAGTGGGTAATGAAACACCTTTATCTGCATCTTTTAGTTCTTTCTTTTATTCTCCCAGCTTAATGACATTACTGTGAGCACCACTGGGACTGTTATGCAGATGTACTGCATACCAGAGAAGTTGCTGCTTCAGGATAAGCCATTACTTTTTGTTGCCCCCACAGGCCTGGGAAAGATAGCTATTACAAACAACTTCCTGTGACAGTTACCTCATGAAAAATATGTTGTATGTCAAATTAACTTCTCAGCACAGGCCTCAGCTAATCATACCCAGGACATCTTCCTAACGAAACTCGAAAGGTACCCAGAGTTTTAATTAAAATCAAATATGTAATTGTGCTTAGTTTAGTCCACAGAGATTATCCACAAAATAATATGAAATGCTCTCCTTCCATTTCTGACAGATTAAATGAAAGCTGATTTGTTTCTCCATGTAATGTTTATTACTGGGGAAACTACACTTTAATTGATGTTGACAAATATTCTGATTTATGGGGTATATAGAACAGCACATAGTCTGGAAAGCATGTCTACTTAACTTTATCTTCTTAGCTGTTTTTGCTTCAGGAGAATGAATCAGCTGCCTGTCCCTGGATATTCTTCAGTCTAAAGCATATTAAAGGGAATCACCAGATTGGGTCCCAACTAGTAAAGAGAGCCATCTGTTAGGGAAAGATCTGAGCAGTAGGCTATATATGGTACTCGCCAACACACGGAGGGCAAAAAGATCAACTGGAAGAATGGCAGCATCCAGGGGATTATATCTAGAAAATGGCTGGCTCTCCAGCATCTAAATCATGCATTTTTAATTCATCACATGGCAGACAAACAAGTCAAACATTAATTGGCATGATAAAAGGGAGCTCATACCGTATTCTGCACCTTTCAATACGGAGAGGGTCGCTCGCCAGCCAGCGTAAGCAAAACTTGGAACTTTGCATTTGCAAGCAGAAATGAGATCTGTGGGCAACATCACACATCAATTAATGCATAAATAAATAAATAAAAGTAAGGAGAAAGTGCTGAAAGTGTTCAGTGTGGGCATGAGTCGTTAAGAACATTATAGATGATATTTTTGGTCTTAAAACTTACTGTAATAATTGCAGCCTCCCTGAGCAAACAAAACTAAGAATTTGACTCAGCCATAACATAAATAGTTCAGCTACATAAAGAATACATTTTATGCACAGTGGAGTTTGATAAATGCTATTATGAAAACTGACAGATTCTAGCGAATGGAGAAATGTATCCTACCAACAGTACAAAGGACTAGGAAATGCCATGAGGGTATTTGCTGAGGGGCTCACAAGTCATGATCATTTTCATCTCTGAATAGTCAAGATAAAACCACTTGCTCAATGTGTATTTGTTTTATAATTATATTTTTCTTTCAGCTTAAGTGTTTTCAAACTTCTGACATCAAAGAGAATGTTAAGATAGTCTAGGCAGAAGATTTGGAGTAACTAAATATCCAAAAGTGATTGGTCCCAATCCTGGCACGGTCACCATAAACTTGTGCTGTCTGAGGTAGTCAGCTGCACTGTTTTAGCCCAAACTAAAATAGGAATTTTCTCTCAAATGAGGAAAATTCTCAGGAGGGGACGGGTTTTTATATAAAGTACATATGCAATGCCACAAGAAAGTCAATCCAACTAGAGTTTAAATGAATAGTATGCAAAGAAAGATTGACAAACCTCGAGATTAAAAAAAAAAAAAAAGCCTAGTATGGATACATTAAAATACATTTTCCTCCCTTCTAGTACCTCTTCCCTTGAGTCTTGTCCTCATGCTTCCCATCACACAAAGACACTGACTGCCTTGTTCGTGACCCAGCATATTCCTAAGTAAGGATGCTAACGAGATGCCTTATAGGGCTCTGAATCGGCTACCCCTGTGGGTCTGGTTATAAAACAGCACTTGAGCAGACTCCAGGAAAGTGCTAGTTCATTGCAGAGGTGGTCAAAAATTGCCAATTTTTGATTACTCATGTTTTGATTTTCCAGTTCATAAAAATTATTTGAAAAGTCCATCTGTTTGGGTGATGGACTGCAGTGGACTAGCTATTAAATGAGTGAGAACATGCAGATTCTGAAAAATGTAATATATGCCTGGAAAAAACTGTTAAATATTTTGGAAAAAGTGCCTTTCATACACTTGTTATGTCTGCTTCTGAGCCAAAAGCTGCTGAAGAACCTGAAATGTGGTATTCCAAAACAGTATAAAAGAAATGTACTTTTTTTTAATGAGAAACCTCAGCTACCCATCTCAGATAGTTTTATGGACTAGTGGGGTTTCTTCCCTGATTACACCTGGCCAGGATCACTCGGGGTTATTTGTTAGAGGCCAGGATCACAGTGGTACAACTTGTAGGATAGTTCTACAGAGTTACTTTGGCCCCCTCAACTGAAGCAGATAGCGAACATTTCAGAAACATTTACTCAGAGTAAGTGAATCTTTATGCGTCTACAAGCACTTCCTGGCAATGAAATCAAACTGTAGTACAGATGTTGCAGAGCTTTATTTTAAGGTTTCCAGTTGATCACAGAGACTTGTAAAAGCAAAGAACACAGAAACTATTCTTGTAAGAAAGGTCATTGTTTGTATTTTATTAACTTTTTAATTGCTAAACATCTGCCACTAAATTGGAAGCCCCGGCACAAAGCATGCTGCATTTTCTGTACAAATCAACACAATCTAGTGTAGTAAAAGTCAAGGATGGAATGACACAGCACCCAACTTGGTCCATATGGTATAGGTGGTTGTCATCTTGAGGTGGGTGTTGTGGAAGTTAGATGTGTGGAAACACAGGTAGCAATTTGGAAAATGCAGCCTAGCTATCAAGAGAAGGCTGTGGGTGGTTGTGGTGTCAGAGAACCCCCCACAAAACATTTCCAATGCAGATGTTCATGGGTGAGGACCAAGGGGAGCCCGGGCAGGGTGCAGAGCTCTCCTGGGCGCACAGAAGTACTGCAGTAAGATGAAGGAAGCCAGGTGAAACCAGCCAGGTCCATCAAGACAGTCATCGGCTGAGACCAGGGAGGAGGGAGGTGGTAGTTCGAGAGGAGGGAGGAGGAAAGAGTCCATCACACATGGTTTTCAGGCAGAATGGAGGCAGCAGGAGGCTGTGACAGCAGAGCACGGTGTACCTTCAGAGTAACAAACACTGCCAAACTGCCTGATCAAAGAGGTGCTTAAGTTACACACAGCACAAGGCAACTCTCTGGTCTATAAAAAAATCAGCTAAAGGAGAACCCACCCTGGATCTGTCAGAGGGATTCAGTCAGTGATTATTTCAATGAAGTATTTGATCAAATGACTCAAACTTCCAGGCATTTTGTCAACTGACTGAAAATGAACACCAGACGTCTGCCTACATGCCTGAAGTCACGTACTGAATTAAGCAGTCAAATAAATAAGGGGACTAACAGTTAGTGCACAGTGTGCTCTCAAAAATGAGATTTCTTTCATTGCCTGATGACAAAGATCGGACTGCCCTTCTTTGAACTGGTGGGGGAGGAAGGACACCCTGTACTTCTTTGCCTGTGTCTGCTTCGTTTGTAACTTGTCCAAACCCTCTGCTGAAGGGCAGTGAGGGGGAGGTGTGGGCTGCAGTGTACCCTCTTCTGTGTCAGTCAATATACTCTGCCCTGGAACATGAGATGGGGAAAGATGCTCTTCAGGGGCAGGAGAAACAACTTCATCTTCTTCTTGGAGCTTTTCTTGTGCTGCCTCTCTCTCAGAGCAGATTGCATTCACCCACCTGCTGGAGCAAATGTGGGTTGAGTGATTTTCATAGTTTGATTACAGCTTCTGTTTTGAAGTTCCTTGCCTGAGCTGTTTCACCATTCCTTGGTGACCACATTTAATTAATTCTCGAAAAAAAAGAGGTAGATCTTTGCCAAGCAACTTCTCTCACAGACAAGGTCTTTCAGGGTGTACATTTAGGCCCCTGAGTGGAAACTTAGCTGCTTGCAGCAATATTTTCCATCAGGGTGTATAGGCAGGTTGCACTGTTAAGCACGTCACTTCATGCCTGCTTGGGGAATGTGAAGTGCTGTACTGAAAGGCAAGGAGCGAACTAGCACTTTTCCATGCTTGTCTGCACAGCCCTCTGGTGAGCGAAGGGAACTCCAGATCCAAGTTTTCCCTGGGGAGTTACTGATTAACACAAACCTTTCCTGTGCTTGCTCCAGGAGAGGGATGAAGAAAAGAGACTGTCCTTACCAGCATCGCTGGGCCCATCAGGTGCTGCCGGAGCTGATGTGTGCTGCTGGCCCAGCGACGCAGCCTTACGAGAGATTAGAATATAGAGAGAAGCTTTGTGGCAGATTTCCCAACATGCAGAAATCCAGAAAGGTACTTTGTGGACTGAAAACGAAACCTGTCTGTCTTTGGGAAAAGGCTTTGCTTATTTAAACATATTCCTGTGAATTTGTTTTGTGCACAGCTTCAAGCAGGAAACAGCTTGCAGGAACCCTCCATACTCCAAATCCCCCTTTTACTTCAATACAAGGAAACTACCTGAGAATCTGTGGTTGTCCAGCTGTTCCACAAGACGTAAAAATGACCTGCAGGCAGTTGCCTTCATTGCCAGAGAGAAGCCTCTCACAAATTGCATCCTGTTGGTATTTCTGCAGGGTTCCCTCATAGAGAAGGTGTCAGAACAGATCTTACTCATCTACATGAGTTACTGCTTCCATTTATTCCAGGCAAGAGGCCTAAGTTAAAATGGAAATTAATGTGTTTGTTAACTTCCCCCTCATTTATGTTTGTTAGCTTTTCTTTTATGCACTGTATATATTACACTGAATTAAAATATAATAATAGCTAATCGCAGCCTGGCAGGGATTTTTAATGGATTTAATTTTTCTCTATCGTGCTTACATGTAATCTCTAACATTCAGTGTTTTATGGGCTTGTTATCACTCTAATAGTGCTTGCAGAGTGTGCCTGGAGTGCTTGCAGAGTAACTGTGGGAAATACAAGCTCCCCCAAGACCAACAGGTGCTGGTTCCCATCCCCAAGCCAAGCAGCACATGTCCTGTGTCTGGATGGCTGATTTAGCATGATTCACGTCATAGGGGCTTTTGTCTTTCCCACAACCACTTTGAGGGAAGGGAGCATTTAATGGAATGACTTACATCACATAATTGGTAGGTGGCCTGGAAACCCGCTCAGGCTTGGCCCTTGAACTGCCCTTGTTGTGCTGAAGCTGACAGACTGCATGCTTTTTGTCAAAATGAAAGGTGGCTACCTTTCATTGTGTTGTGACACATTATATACGAAATTATGACATTATTACACGTGAAGTAGTAGAACCTGAACGTTGCCTATGTGGATATGAGTGATATACATGCCAGCTGTGCAGGGAATCAGGACCAGCTGGGGTTCATCACTCTCCCCACACAGGTCCTGCCACTGCCTGGGAGGGCATATTTACGTTTCACCACTCAGCTTCTTTTTATAAAGCATGAATCCATTGTAATGCTCCAAAATAGTGAAGATTGTTGGTCCGTGTAGTGCAGGAAGCACTGTTGCTATGGTAACCAGTCCTGTATCATTTTTTGTGTGTTTCTGTAATAAAAAACAATATATATATGTGCATTACTTTTATTAGATTATTGTACCTTCGAAAAGCATTGCTCAGCTTTTTGCCTCGGAATCAACAGTTTAATTTCAGACTGGGTCGGTACCAAAATGATGATCATTATTATTCCAGATGCTTTTTTGGTGGCCTTTGTGAATTTACTGATAGTCCCAGCTCAATAGATAGTGACAGGTGTCTACACTATTAGTGTCTACTACAATTAGCACTAATTGGTACCTCTATTGGCAGCAGAGGTTGGCTAGGGATTTAATGGAGATGAGAGATGAACATGCTCTCTCTGTGTTCTTCCCTTCTTTCCCCAAATATAGAGCAAAATACATCTGAAATAAGCCCTCATGGTCAAAGTAAAGAAGATAGAAAGTTTCAATATTTATTACTTGGTTAGTTCCTGAGTGGTGGCTTAATGGAAGCATTCAATCTCTGAGACTTCCAATTTGGCACTTTTCAGGTGAAATTTTCATTACTAGCCTAATTTTTTCCAGGTGCACTTCTGCAGCTGCGATGTATTGTGCCATAATTTAGCACCTGCAGCTCTTTCTAACAGCAAGAATTTCCAACCAGAAAAACAAAGGTTGGGTCCAGCCTTGATTTAAATAAATAAAATTTAAAAAGCTACCCTGTCATGAAAAGAGCAACAACAAGCGGTTTTTAAAGAAGGTTTAATCAAGGAAAAGCATTAGTGATACAATACTCCTTGCTGATAAGCCTTGACAAAAAGAAGAAGGAATCTCTCTGTATTGCATTTTAAAAGATTTTTTACAAGACTTCATTTGCTTAATTGTTACTTCCCTTTGTAGAAAAATCTCCCCATTTGTTAATTTGTTTTTTTTCTTCTTATGCCTGACAAACATCTCTAACCATGTTAAATTGTTCACTTGTGATAGGGGAAAAGATTTTTTTATTTATGCCTCTGAAGTTAGTTGAAAGTCTTAGAAATGTGAAATTTATAGCAAGTTCAAAACAGGTGAATTACACTCCAAGTAAGTGTTGGCAGCTCTTTATCTTTTCCTTGTTTTCCATATTTAATTCCACCCTTGAAAGATGGAATATGCATCATTTCCCCATCGTCTCTCTCTGGTTCACATTGAGTGAAGTGTTTTGAATTAATTATGTTAAATTATTAATAGCTCAAGATTTGAAAACATTACAGGATTTGAGTAATGTTTTATCAGGCAGTAGCTGTATGATAATTCTGACGTTTTCATACAGTAGAGTACACTTCCAGCTGATAGGTAAAAATTATGACTATATGCTGGAAGCACTGGATTCAGTTCATTGTGAAGCATAATAAGGTAATGAATGTTTAAGCTGCATATTAGAAAAAAAACCCTCCTGTTAATGAATAAACTCCAGAAGAAACAATGAAAGCAGCATTTCTTAAGTCATGTAAAATGAACAATATAGAAATACGGAATTTAAAACAGCTCCATATTGGTAAGGACATGAATGACATAAGAAGTCTTTTCTGCATCTAATTCCTGTGACTCTCTGATACAAAATATTATCTGATATATCACCTCTATCTGTCAGTAATTAACTGATGTCTAACTATCAGTTCGTTTATCAGGGAAAAGGAAAAATGCTGTTAACAGTAGGCCCTCAAAACAAGTCACTGAGCTGCTAGAATTATTCTAGCATAAAGGGCCGAATACAAACTTTATCTTCTGTTAAATCTCCCCGACATTTTAACTAGGGCCATAAAATAAATGATCATCTAAATCAAGCTGTATTAATTTCAAGTATTATTTTGAACCTGTTTTACGGCAGTACAACCATCCGACAGTGTTTAAGGGAGAGGCAAGACAGCTGACAAAAGACCCGAGAATTAGTTCTATAATTATTTGCACAGGGAAAATGGCTTCTTTCCACATTCACCCCACAGTGTAGTTCTTGATACATTTCATCGGCCTCGCGTAATAAAACCTGTGGAGGAATTAAACAGCCAGGAAATATAGGTTAGACTCACAAGACAGACATCGGCACTTAGTGCTTGTTTCAGGCCCCCCCCAGCACTTGCAGCCCACCTCCCCTGCTCCACCTCAGGCTCCCTGGCTGCCTGCGCTTCCCCTGATGGGAGCCAGGGGACCCTCCACCTGGGCAGGGATTGATGCCGTTTCTCAGGAGAGCTGCCCTACCCAGGGCATTTTCCTGGGGTTGGCACAGTTCCTGTTTCTTGCACCAAGCAATAAGCAATTACATGGGCTGATGAGAAATGAGAGCAGAGGGGTGCCTAACGCTCCTCTAAAAAGTAGGATTTCACCTTGCTCTAATACTTGCAGTCTCCTGGTGGATAAGGTCCTTGGACGGTGGCGTTGGCAGGTGGTAGCTCAGAACCTCTTCTCCCCACTGTTAGGAGAAACCTTGACCATCCAGCTTGGGGCTGTGGCTTCCTTAAGAAGGCAGAGTGCCTAAAAACTGTGTGCGGCTTGTCCTAAATCTTCCCTGTGGATCTAGACCCACCTGAGTAACAAGCCTTAGTGTGTGAGACAAAATATGTATACATCTGTCCTTATATATCTAACCATAAAGGATTGTATTTCCTAAGGTATTTAGACATCTGTTGAGTCATGTAACTGCTAGAGTGATTTTCAAATGTACCTCGGTAGGTTTGACAGCCCGTTCTTATTTCAAAGAGTTATTTAGACAGCCAGCAAGATTTTCAAAGCGTTTATCTATTTCTCTGAAAACCCAGCACACAGTCTTTTGCAGGGAGAAGCATGATGCAATTTGTATTCATCTATAACATCCAAATACCCATTCACTGGCCATTTTGTCATATATTCTATAAGCCTTGGCATCTGACTCAGTGCTTGCAAAGACTCCTGCAGGACTGGGCTTCACTAAGATGACCTATGTCTTCTCCAAAAGAAGCAAATGCTTTACTCCTCCTCCAGCCAGTAGGTTTTCAGGTTGTTTCACCACTTTCACTCTTGATAGCTGATATTTCAACACTGCCTCCTCTCCTTGCATTGCCTAACCCTCCTGTCTCTTAGGTATGTTAGAGTTTTTCCCAGGGAAGCAGCACAAGTCCAGCTTGAGCAGTAGAACCAATGTCTTCTTTTTGACTTCTTAGGTTACCTAGTACCCACACTGGAGCACAGCATCCTTTTGCTGACAGCCGAAACAGGTACTTTTGAGGGGGAAAAAAAGGGGGAAATTCTTGCAAGGCCTATAATTAAAATTTGTTGTCATAGTACATGCTGAAATGCAGGGTGTCATACCTCAGCTCTCATCCATTTATGCTGTTCTTTCACAGTGTCACAAGTGTTCGTGGCGTAATCAGGATACAGACTGGCAGACCACAAGCAATCTGCTCTGTAGTTGCCTTTAGTTCAAGTTCTCTTTGTCTTGTAATTAGCTGGAGTGAAAGCGGCTCCCCAGCAGCACGCTGCGCACCGCGACGTGCTTTGGAACGAGGCGCAGGGTTGGAAATAAAAGAGTTTCGCTCAGGGTGCCAAAGTGCCTACTGTAGGTGCAACACCAAAATTCGCTTATTATAATCCCTCTTGCCTAATTAATTCCATTGATACATTCACGTTCATCAGAGTTTTGTTGACAGTCTTTAACAAAGATTTTTTTCTTTTCCCCCTTTCTTTTTTTTTGTTTAAACTGGAATAGTTTTATTAGCTTGTTTACTTCAGAACAACGTGCCACCTTTGATTAAACTCCATGTGGATTTATAACTATGTCCTCCCCATGTTTCTGTGACCTTTACGGCACATCTGATAAAAATAAAAGGTCATGGATTCCAAAAGAACTGGTTCTAATAATAATGTCAGGCAGGCTCCCCTGAAAGTGTGTGATTTCCCTTCCTTCTTTCTTCTCTTCTTTTCTTCCCTTCCTCTCTCTCTCTCTTTTTCTGCTTTTTTCAAAGTAAGATGAAAATTAACACGAATAAAATTAATGGTTTAATTTTGCAGGAGAAAGTAGAGGGTTTACAGTACTCCACTGGGGAAAAAGGCTTTTGTCTTTGTTGATGACCTAAACATGCCTGCCAAGGAGAAATATGGTGCCCAGCCTCCCATTGAACTGCTGCAGCAATGGATTGACCATGGCTACCGGTTTGACAGGTGCAATAAATATTAATTAGTGTGCTTGGCTACAGAGGAGTAATGATATACACTGTTTCTCTGAAGCGTTAAATTGTAGTGTTAGTCTTTTATAATTCCTCATCTTCTCAGTCACAACAGGAAAACACTCTGAGTTACATGACTCCCTGTATAGGAAAAGGAATAAAGGGTTATATGTTGCAGTGAATTACAGCATGAGAAAGGCGAGCCCATACGGGAGAGAGGCACGACAAGCATTTTTGTGGTTTTGAGAAAACATCATCAGTATTTAACATCATCAGTATTTAAGCCAAATACAGCACAAAACAGTTTCAAATAAATTTTTAGTTCTTAGTTGTTAAGGACTAAAACAAAATCATTTGTCTCAGCAAATGACTTTGAGGTTAAAATGCAGTTGAAGATGCTTTTCTAACATGCAGTCAGTGTTTAGAGGAAGAGTGTGTAGTAGATGCAGACACTTTTCTGCACAATTCATGTTAATATTAGATGTTAGAAGGACTTCAAATTCTTCCTTGTTTATGTCTCATATATCTGAATTTAAAAGAAGTTTCTGTTATTTAAGAGTAAGCCTAGTTAATCTGCAGCTTTTTAAAAAAATCTAGATTTGAACAGGAAAAGTAAAATAGCACCCAGCCATGGGGGCTCCATTACGGTGCTAGATTATTAGACAAATGTAACCATACGTTATGACACACTTAATTATATACACCTAAGGTATAAAGCAGCTGCACTTTTACCAAAAGAATGGGCCATTAATTAAGAATTGGTACTTCTTGTATGTTTTATTATTATTATGGTTCACAATTATGCTTAAACCAGTCATTACACACATTACTGTACTGAAGATCTTGTTTTCTAGTAATGTGTGTTTAATATTGTATTACAACTTTACATGGCAGTCTCAGCCTATGTTCCCTCTGCGCTTTTCAAAAGAGAGGCATGAAAGTTGGCAGGTAGCGTCTGCATTTCAATCGGAACTCCTACCTTTCTCTTTACCCTTCACCAAATAAAAAAGGCTTCAGCTTTTCTGAAGTACAATACAAAAGAGCAAGGAAATAAAAGAGGAAAAATGTGGGTGTTTTCAAGTCTGATGTTTTCTCAAAGCTATAGAACATTTCTTAATATTTTCTAAGTGAAATTGCACTAGAAGCTTAAAGCATTAGGTAGAATCTTTTTATCATTTTATACTGAACTTGGGAAACAGTGATTGAAATGCATGTAATTTTCCTGCTCCAAAATCCCTCATTTTCTAACGAATACAGCAGAGTTTCTTTCCCTTTAGGAACAATAAGGCTTTTCATTGTCAGAAATGTTCGTACTGCCCTACCGTCTGTAAAAGCCATGAGAAGGAGGTTGGGAAGAAGCAGGTGGGGGCAATGAGAAAACAAACTCATGCCATTTTAAATACAAAGGTTTCACTCCTTTATATACTAGGAATTACTTCTGCTTGTGGGTGCAGCTTGTCACTTGTCAGCCTGCCTGGATGAGCAATATACACAGAAAGAACAATCTGAGGAAGATGGTCTTCGCTGGATAAACAACAAAGCATTAGTTACCTGGAAGGCAAGAAGACTGGCATGTTTTTTCCCCCAATGACAGTCTATAACAAGCAAATATTTGCTGATAATGTCTGACAATATAGCCACAGGAAGAAGAAGCTGAGGTAATTCTAAGTGGTATCCTTTACTGTCAGAGGGATCTGTGGCTTTCTAAGGTGATTAAACTGTTGGCAGCAAAGCCATTGAGGATGCTAAATAGGAAAGATCTGCTAGTAAAAGACCCACTACTGTCTCAGAGCCTGCTTTCTGTCACACTATCTGCGTGGTTGCGGCAGACAATGAAAAAAGGTTCCTGTTTTCACGCAGGTAAGTCCCAAGGAAATCGTGCACTTGGGTTAGCATTGTCTGTCAGACTCTGCTCCCTGACAACTTGTGAACCAGTTTTGACACAGCTATTGCAGTCTTCGAGATGTAAAAGCATCCTAAACACACCAGGTGTGACCCCAGTGAGGGAAGGACAGGAATGGTGCAGGAGCAGGTCCAACATGTAGTGTGCGCTGGGGTATTGGGGTGGGAAGGCTGTGGGGGGCACACTAGGGAACCCAAAGCTGTAGTGCTATGTGAAGGAGTGAAAGCTCCCTTGGTTTCCAGTCCATGAAACAAGTTCTTTTTTTAATAATAGCTAATCAGGAGATTTTCTGGACAATCTGCTTCAAAGCATATTTTCTCTAATGGTCTAAGGCCTTCTATAAATTTCAGTCCCCTGAAGATCCCCCACTAGATTGCTGGAGCCCAACATACCAGCCTCTGCACTCGGACTGCCTTGAACACGTCCAGATACCTGAGTCCGAGGGAAAAGCAGACCATGTAAACTCATTCATAACAGAATTACCCCACATGAAGGCTCCTCAAAGAATTCCCAGCTGGAAGTGAACAACTCCATCACTTTTGCACTGCCTTAGCAGAGCGACAGAGCAGGAGCCAGGAGCTAGTATCTGGGCTCTGGAATAGCTCCATCTGGCAGAAACCCACAGTTAAGGGTCCTTTGGTGAAGCTCCCTTCATGGCATGAGGAACACGGCATCTTTTAAAGGGGATTGTGAACTGCCAGAAGGAAGTAACAAATGAGTCACTTTCTTACAACTTAAAGTTGTTATGACTTTTAATCTCTTTCCTGGGAATTTGTTTAAAACCTGTTGCAAACCCACAAGGTGTACTTGTGTTTGCTCATCTAGGTTTATTTGTTTGTGTCTGTGTGTATCGCATTCAGGTCTACTGGGGGTATGTCTTGAATAGGCTAATGAAATGCTTTGATGAACACATAGATGCCCTGTGCAAACAAGGTGTGGGAGGGGGAGTCGCAAGCACACTAATGAGGGAAAGAAGATTTAAGTTTACTTTTGGATGAGGAAGCCTCGCTGGCTGGAGCCGCACGTCTCACCAGCAGAAGACAGGTGTACTCCACAGGAGAAGCAGAATAAATCTGATTCTGAGCAGCAGCAGCATCATTTCGTATCCACAGCACGTTCGTCCCCGTGTTTGTTTGTGCATCTGTTGTATACTTAGGTCTTTGTACTCCAGCAAGCCTTAAGTTATGTAAGCGGTTGCACGTCTACACCTAATAGACCATATGTTACAAAATGGCTCTGAGGTGGCAAAATAAGGATGGGCTCAACATGAAGCAGAAAGCTTAACTGTATTAGGAGTGGAGAAATGGAGGGGACATGTAGCAATAAAAAGAAACAAATCCTGCCTTAAGATACATACTGTGAGGCGAGTAGCTTTTCCCACGATGACACAACCCTGTTATTTCCTGATGCTAGGGAAAAAAAAAAGAAAGAATTGCCACTTGTGTGAATCTCTCTTTCTCTCTTCTTCTCTCCTTTGTCTTCCTCTCCATACATGGGCATTGCTTGCTTGATTCACCAGCACGGCCCCTGAAGAAAGACTGTATTAAAAAAGTTAATTTTAAATGCAATACAGCTTAGTCTTATTTCTTTCAGAAGCAGGTCCTACAGCCAGCGCTTGGCCAGACAGTCTTGTGTCTTCAATTTACATCACTATGTCCTCAATTTACATTACTATGGCTTTTCATTGGCACAATTCTAGTGATCTATGAGAAACTTAGTGGACGTGTTTTTAGATGGCTCAGTCCTGATTTTGGAAGTTTTTCATTAAGCAGGACTTGGCCTTTGAACTTGGTGTGAAGGAATGTGTAATTGCAGAATTTTGTAAAGAAAGAAAAGATATGTTCACTTGGACCTTTGTAGATTATATGGGTGGATGACTTACTGGGTTGCTTGACTCAACCCATCTAGGATAGTTGTGTTCAGCTCCAGGTAGAGCAAGAATCTCTGGTCCCTCCCAGGGCAGGTAAATGGATAGAGAGCAGTTCTTGCTGGGGACAAGCAAACAGAAGTATGTCAGTCAGGCAAAGATGACAGAAGGCTTTCCTCATCACTCTTCTTCCATCCAGGTCTCCCACAAGACCCAGAAGATATTACATCAAACATGTTTGACAAAGGTCAGGATTCTGTCACATTTTATGTAGTGTTTTCTGTTCCTGTAAATATCACACATTTCCTGGATTAATCAAGAACCAGCTGCTTCATCTGTCCACTACTTGCTTCTAACCACTTTAAGGAGAAAGACACATGCATGTATATATATATCTATATATATGTCTCTCTGTATGCATATATATGTATATGTATGAATATATATAAATATAGTTAATATAATATCATACAGATAGCAAGTAGATCTGCAGATGTTTATGCCATTTCATGTTGATGTGAACATAGTAGGGAAGCTGTCCATCATGTGGCTCTTTCCATCATAACAGTTGTTCATCAAATCAGCATCTTTTCTTTCATTTATCTCATTAGGAAATGTCTCTGCCTCCTCTGTGCTTATCACTCAAGAATCCTGCAACTTGGGCTGTTTGAACTCTGAAAACTGCAGCAGAGTCTAACTGAGATATTGCTGTAGGCTGTTTGTTTTGGTAAGGGATGGAAAAATCCTAACTCATCAGCCATGCTGGATGAGGACAAAAGGTCTAGAGCATTACAGACCTGTGAGACTGTACTCTGAAGAGGCTGACTGCCTAGGCTGGCCCCACTGATGGTCACTTGTAGCGTGAAGCTACTGGAAGGGCAGTCATGGCAACACAGGGCTTTGCATGGGCTTTGCATGAGCTGCAAATCCTGCCTGGAAATCTGTGCAAATACTTAGTTGTCTGTGCCCATTTTCTGTCTGTGCTGCTCGTGCTGTTTTCCACTTAAATAGTATTACCCAAGCTAACTCATTTAATATGGGTTTAAGCATGTCTCTGGAGACTGTAGTCACAGCAGTGTCTGCGGAGCAGAGCAGTCCTAAGGATGTTCACATCTGGGGTTTGGGGTTTCAGTTCTGCTAATGAACAAAAATGGTCACAAAATGTGAAAAAATTGGGTGGAGATTGGCTGACTTCTCTGCAACTTTCCATCTCCTACATCCTGTCTCTATACCCATTGCTCCTCTGTTCCTACCCTGCCAACTTTCCCCCATGTTTCCTTTCCAACCTCTGTCTTTTTAAAAATGAACCCCCCTGAGTCACACTTTTTCAATTTTAGATATAACCTTTCTTACTCTTCTATCTCAAGTGGTTCTGAGACATCACAGACTTGTGAAACCAACATTTGGTCCCTGGCAATTGTTCCTACCTTCTCCAGGCTGAACTCAGCCCAAAGTGTTAAATCCCCAATGCGGACAGAGGAAATTAGTTGAGCTACCTGCAAAAGGACTGTTGCAAATGGCTTGGCTTCTCTGTAGGGCACAGAAGGGGAAAAGAAAACATCTTCCCTTTACTCCTCACATGATAGATGGTATGAATCTTGCTACAGCAATAAAATATTCTGCCAGCATCTGAAGATGCATTACAGAGTGTATCATTTATTATTTCTTCGTACAGTCATACTTATCATGAGATTATAAAGTTAAATTTATGTATATCATATTTTGAAAATTACCAGAGCCAACTGTGTGGGCTATTTATTCTTGATCTATTAATGAGAGAACTCACTTGGCAGGCACAAAATAAGAAAAGAAAAATATGTTTCAGTCCTTTCGTGGATTCTAGATTTTGAAGAGTAGTTACATGCAGAAAAGTTTCAGAGCTTTAATCTTTTTAATCCCCCATCATCTAACACATTATTTTAGAAGGGCGGGAGGGAAGAGAGTGCACCATGCTCCTGTTGATCGCAATCCCCTCCTTAGAAATCTGGTTCAAACTGTGCAAAGGACAGAATGGGGACATGAGATTCAGCTCAGAAACACCTTTCTTTCTGTTGATTTGTACTTTCCCAATGCGTTTGCGAAGTCTTTGTACATCACACAGAACACCTCCAAGAGGGAACTGTATAATGGAAACAGACACATCTCCGTGGAATCCTTAATTGGTGATTTACAGGAGGTTTGAATGTATTTGTCCATCCCTGTGTATCATGATAGAGCTTATATAGACCATATGCAATTTAGCTGTGTGCTTTTCTTCTGCCCCTCTTCTCAGTGGCTTTATCCCACACAAATCCTTCATTACATGATGCAAGATGACTCTGTGTTGTCCTGGTTGATTCTTCAGATAGCCACCAGGCAGTTACTGAGTGTTTCTTCTCCTTAAATGCAGGCCCCAAAGGGCCCCTTGGTCCTTCACACACTCAGTGCAAAACTTTCCATGGAGTCTAGGCAAGGATACTAGTTGTATTTCTCTCTCTCCTTCTCTTATTCTCAAATTCTTTCAGTTTCTGTAACATATTATACCCACCACTCCTTGAATGATAGTGACTTTCCACTATATCTTACCGTCACTTCACAGTTCGAAAACAGATTCCTGGAGGTCACTGATGAATGAACGGAGTTTAAAAGTTATGTATAAAATCAAGAACTGTTGTTTCTGAAATGATGGTTTCAAAAGAGTTAATCTAACATTTTGGGAGCGTTGCTATTTCTACTCCTTACATCAGTGCTCTTGGAAAACAGCATATGCATTTAACAGAAAATTGAGATACGCAAACAAGACCATATCCTTGGCCCTATCACAATTATTTTAGTTCTATTACTCACTGAATAAGACCATCAGTGTCAGACATTTCTAACAACAAAAAAAGTTCTTGCCATGAAATTAAGGTGTTTTTTTTTTAGAAAGGACTGTTTAAAAGATATTAAAGGAATCCTCATAAACAACAGAATTCACTAAAATGAATAGCTGGGAAATTTTTAATAAACCTTTTCTATTGAAAATTCTGAAACATAACTAATATTATCTGGCTATGGTTTATATTATTATTTTATTCTATTTAATTTTTTTAAACAAAATGCCCTATATTCACTTACTCTGATATTGTTCTAGTAATACCTGCTGGTTTATTTCTCAGTCAGAAGTGCTCCCAAACTCGATAGTATAATTATATATATAGCTTATAGCCATCATGCAGCTCACTTTTTGAGTAAGGGCCTTGTTTACCTTCTCCAGTGTGTTTTCATGTTCAGCTTGGGAACATTTCAGAGACAAAGAAGGAAATTGACTATGGAAAAAGGTTACACTTTGGTAATTTTCTGTTGAAATAAAGCATTCTTGGTCAGAGGGTAGCCAGCTTATAAAAGCCAGTCCACTTAGAGCCTCATAACATGGTGGGGGATTTGAATGAGCCTTCCCAGGGATGAAGGAGCCTGATGGGAAACCATGAAGGACAGGTTTATTTGACAGCTCAAGAAGAGAAGGAGGTGGGAGGAGCCCTAAGGATGGAGGAAAAGATGCCTCCTAAATATATTAAAAGAGTCTGAAACTTTAGATTGGTAAGGAAATTGAATTGGGGAAAGGTGGGTAGGAGTTTGACTATTCTAGATGTATTTCTTTATTTCTTGTGCAGTCTTGATTATAAGAGCCATGGGGTGAGAAGTCTCTGCAAAGCCTGTTGGACTTTTTGATTATTGCACATTTGTGGAGAATTAAACAGCAAATGAAAGAGCCTGCAAGGCTTGAACACTGGTAAAATCTTGGGTTAAGCAGTGAAGAGGCTACCAGTGGCCCTGAGAGCAGGGCGGTCACACCCTGGGTCCCTGCCACTATAAGGGGCAAAAGGGAGCCTGCGCAGAGGAAGCCTGACAAGGAATCAGGAGACAGGGAGCTGCCAGGCACAGTCAAAGCAGGAATCAACACTTCCATTCATTTTATTTGTAAATTCTACACAACTGTTAATAGGAATTTTCAAGGGAAGAAGAGTTACCTGACAAACACTGACAATTGGGAATCTTGTGTGTCAGTGAAGAAAACAATGGTCCCTCACCCCTATTCAGGTTTTGCTGCCCCTCTCTCGCAGCTCTCTGCCTCTTGCCCCAGCAGGTTGGGGTGACACTCAGACTGTCAGTGGCATCAGACAGCACCGTGTTTCAGATCACAGCGGCGACCCTCTGTCTTCTGTTTTTTTTCATGCGTGAATGGAGCTGTGCGATTCACTCACAGCAAGCCATAAAGAAGCTGAACTACCAGATGGGCTGGTCTAGCACCAGTCACGCTGCACTTTTCTAAGGCTCAGGCTTCATCCACTTCTGCCTCCCATCCCACTCCCCCCTTAGGTAGTAGCTTTATGAACTGGAACAAAAATGTGATGAGGCTTTCAAGCCTTCTGATGCTGCAGACCAGGCTCTTTCCTTGCCCGCTGCACACTTTTGGTTGAAGTTTAGCAGCAGTTTTTCAGAGAATGAAGTTTGAGATCTGTGACATGGACACATTTCAATGGCTTCAGATGGGCAACACATTGCTACTGTGGCAGCAGGGAGAAGGGGCGACAAAAAGAAAAGTTGCACTGAGCAAAGGGAGAAGAAGGAGACAGTGAGTTGACAGAATTACTGTCAAGGCTGTTTGAACAAAATAAAAGAAGCAAGCCAAAAAAAAGCAAGGGAGAAGCACTGATTTTTCAAGAGGGAGCCTTGAGAATTGTTAGTAAACCAGGGACTAAGTATCTGCTCTGTTAGTCTAGTGTAGCTGTGGGCACTGGGGATGGCAAAGGCCCCTAAGCAAAGTTCCAGAGAAGGGAGTCAGGTCCAGCATACAGAGGGAAAGGGAGTTGCTGGGCTAGTGCAAACACTGAGGAAGTGTTGCCCATACAGACTGTGCCTTCACCTCATCCGGTTACTGCGTGTTACAGAAGAATGGCCTTTTGGGAGGAATAACACCCATCTCAGAGGGCAAACCTGGGCAAAACATGTTCTCCTGGGGCAGTGGGTTTGCCTGTCTGGAGGCAGGTAGGAGGACTGGAGAGAGCAATTTGCTCTGCCTGATTGGCAGACCAGAGATTAGGCCTGTTCCAATAATTTCTCTGAGAATGCAAATCTTAATTTGCTGTTTGTTAAATGCTTAACTAAAGTCTGAAGTCATTATTTTCAACTCAAACTCTTAAAAGAAATACTGTCAGGCATCCATTTACTTGAGAGAATAGCTCTTCCTGATGGCAGCGGAGATGCAGACAGTTACCTTTTAATACCAGGCTGTGAAAAGCTCACCCTCCAGCCCAGCCCCCCCGCTTTCATCTGCAGTAAACAGCATAGTCTGTCCTTATTTTTTGCTATGACTCTATTCTGCTTTCTGAGGTGCACTTAATAGCAGAGGGACAGCGTGAGGTGCTTTACGCTACCCATTAAAGAGAGTTTGTGGAGGGAGAGCAGGCAAATTCATTGGGTTTGAGGGTTTGGCAACGACATGAAAAAAAAATTAAGTCATTTTTGGTTTTGATGTAGGCAGACAGGGGTGTGGTACAACGCAAGGACACGCTCTTGGTTGCAGCTATGGCCCCTCCTGGTGGTGGAAGACATACAGAGACTCCTCTATCTCTCTGTCGTTTTTTGATGTAGTCTCCACAGACTCCTTCCCTAACAAAAACAGGACAAGTATCTTTCCATGAGGAGCTGTCTGAGCATTTTGATGTGGAGTTTGATGCTTTTTTGAAATCATATCCAAGCTTAAAAGCGTAGTAACTATGTATCTTGCCTTCCTTGCCTGTATTGACAGCAATATGAGCCAAATCCTGTGCCGAGGATTTGCACCCCAAAGAAGTGAACAGGACTTCTGCATTTGCCTGGAAAGAAGAAAACAGCACTATGATTCTACCTTTTTTCCAATAAAGCTAACAAAAAGCCCTTATATACATTGATTAAAATGGTTTCTCAATGGTTTTCAGGGCTGTAAGTCATGTGTTAGATATTTCCTACATTTAGGTCTGTTTAACGTTTTATTCTATATCCAAAAGTAACTAAGACCAAGTGTTTTGATAGGAAGGGATAAGACTTTCACTGTAGGCAAACGCAGCATGCCCTGCTAAGCTCTTAGCTAACTTGATATATAGCCCTGTTCAGGAAAAGGGGATTGTCACTAAATTGTTGCCTTATTTTACCCTTCAGTAGGAATAAAATTGGCCTATAAGAATGAAAAATTTTAATACATCTCTATTACAATACACTCTCCTAATTGGTATTGATTTTCCCTGTGGTACCTGAAATGCAAGAAATTATTTCAGCGAGATTTTTCAGTGAGATTTGAGTTAACACAAATGGGAAATGGAGAGAAAGATTGACACCGAAGAAGGTGGTGGGGAGGGGTAGGCGCTGGCAGAATATACGGCTTTAGCAGCAAATAAAGAAAATGCTTTTTACAAGGGCAGTAAGGATAAAAAAAGTCTGAGATTGAAACTGAAATGATAAATAGCTCTAATAGGAGAGAAATTGAATAAAGTATGGAGTAGTGAAAAAAAGAAATTAAGGGTCTCTGTGACGAAACGGGAGAAAGGACTTCGCTGAGAGGTTCAAATTAATTTATTTGGACTTCACTCACAGGTCCAATACGTCACTATTGCAAGTTCTAGGTGTACAATGGCGATTACACTATTGCAATTTAAAAGCAATTCATGGAATACACTGTTGCAGCTTACAAATGATCCCGACAAGTAACAACATCAACCACAAGCGCGCTAGATATGAATACTTTAAAAGAGTGCACCAATCACAATCTTAATAGCATGCCATATACTGTACGTATGTTCCTTAATCACTTACCCTCTCTCTCAGGTAAGGTCGCTCAATCCCTGGGAAGTTACCTTGTACAGCGTCCTGGACAAGGGGGGGACGAATCTCCTACAGGCCAGCTGTATCGGTGGAGGATTCCCCATTTTTCTCCCCAAACCTTGCGGTTTATATCTCCTGATTTTGTGGGGGTGCAGGATTATGATTACCATATCTGGGATATTTATCTCTTGGTGAAGTGATAGCCAAGTCTCCATTGCAAATGTTATGATGTCTAGCACTCAAAGGCCTAGGTGGATTACCCTATCTGGGCTAGTGGTGTGATAGCCGAGTCTCTGTTGCAAATTTTGTGATGTCTGGCATCAAAGTCACGGCAATAGTGGTGGGATGGGACTCAGGGCATTTTGTTTGTTAAGGGAGATAAGGCATTCGGTTCTTACTGTGATGCATTCTCGAGACAACCCCGGGCTGAGCCGTTTTGCAGCTCCCCCCAAGTTATCTCTGCATAGAGGAGGCAAGGCGGAGATGAAGCTGAGTCGGATGACAACTCCCTGCATCTCACCTATTGTGCTCCGAAACCGGTTTGGCTGGGTGCTTCCATACAGTCTCTAAAGAGGAAGGACATCTTTTCAATGAGGGAGCTAGGTGGACAAGCTTCAGGAATGGATTTAGTTGGGAATGTATCTCATGTCCAGCAAGATCGCATAAGGTGCGACAACTCCCTGTTGGCAGGTTAGAGGTTCAGGAAAGCAGCCAGTGCCAGAACCCTGCCAAGAAATGCCTCTGCAGGTGGCAGTGTCCTACTAAGAGGTAGGATTAAAAGAATTCCTGAGCTTAGTTGAAACACATATGTCTTGGGATTTTCCTTTAGTTTGTGTTGCATCCCCTTCAGTTTATAAAGTTCAAATTACCCTAAACTCCATTGTGCCAAACAAGCAGAGACACTCTCCTCTAATGCAAGCAGTGCTTGACAACCCAATGGGATGCATACAAGATAATGTTGTTTGCTTAATAATACAACCTCAAATGTATTTATCTTGCAACAGAGCACCCGGTAAGTAATTAATTAAAAAGTTGATACATACAGCTTTCTTGAAATGGAGAACAGCATTAGTTCTGAAACATAAGATTTGTAATTTAGTGAAGATACTCAATTTTGTGTGGAAAGCCTTCTTAATCACAGTTTTTCAAAAGTCTAGTCCCATCCTCGTAAACAGAACAGAGTAATAATGAGGCTCTCTGTCACTGTGTCATAATGGAGCAAGGAGGGCAAAACTTTATTACACTCTTTTGACTCACCTTTCATCAATGTGAGTGAGATAAACACAGGGACTCAAAATATTCCATCAGTTTCCGGACATGTAATTCAGTTCCTTGGTGGAAAGTTCTTCATTCTTCTTCAGAAAGTGAGGCAGAAACCACTGAGCCAGTATAACCCTCAAACCTGAGAAAACTGGGTTCTATATAATTTTTCACAAAAAGCTATGCAGCTTTGAAGTTCAGGTCTTAAACAACTAACTTGAACATGATGCATATTTTTTTTTTCCTATTTAACCTTATTTGAATGTATTCATCCACATTCTTCTGTAGTTGCGCAGCTGCTTGGAAGTTGATACTTTAGCTGGAATTGGTGAGTGCTGACTTTTGTCTCTGAAACCTTCCTGAGTTGAATTTGGGCACAGCCTAACATGACATAGAATAAATTCAGTTCTCAGCCTTCATTCAGTATTCAACAGCATTAGGACATGAAAGGTCTGAAATATGTCTGTTCTTTGCCAGGTAAACTTCAAACTCTTTAAATTATTTCTGACTGACGTCAATGTAAAAGGGGGGGAAGCAAATTTGGCATGCACACTCAAAAAAAGGAGAAATCATATTTTGTAAAGAGTTCAAAATTATACAACTCATTATTTTTGTGATGTTCCCAGGCTGCACTCAGTGAAGGTGCTTATTTAGGACCTTTCATTTGCAAGACAACTGTAACACTGTACTTTGGGATATCATCTGGCCTCTAACTCTACCAAAGCAACTTTTTTTTTTTTTTTTTTTTCCCCAAAAAATCAATGCAATCCCTGGCTGTGCAAATCCTTGTTTCAGGGTGTTGACATCCAGCCAACAGAGGGAGCACTAGTTTAATTAGCAAACCCAATTTTCAGCGCTGCCAATGTTGCTGCTGGCTGCACAGATAAGGAGGTCATTATGGAAAAGCTATGCAAGCCTTTTCCCCTAAGAACTGGAGGAGGGCAAAACGATTGCCAATGGTACAAAAATGAAACCTAGTGAGGGATCATTTTCAAGCCATTGTGAGGATTTGACACAAAAAAAGGGGGGGAGGGGGCAACAAAAATGTGAAGCATTACCCTTTAAACAAAAGGCACCTCCCAGGGTGCAGCCCAGTCCTGGGGTTCAGCTGCTACCCGTGAACAAGCAGAGCCCCCTGAGCCAGTGCAACCTTGTATTGAATCTGGGGCCATCTGTTACCTCATTTGTTAGAACTGGTTAAAAAAAAGATGGAATTCTTTGCAAAGAGTCCTGCTGGTGAATTTTGGCATTTTTTTCAATGAGGACTTAATTGCAAATCTTATTTATCCAGTCTACAGATCTGCCACTCTCTCTGTGTGGTAATATGGCAGTATGCTGCTACTGTGAGCTGGAAAAGCAAACCAAGCCAAATGAAGTTTTGCATGCTTCTTTGTTTTCTTCTTTCTAAAACAGGTCTCTGGCATTGTTTAGATGGGGAGTTGTACTCAAATATTTGATATCCTTTAATAATCTTTCATGTTCAGAGTTTACTTGCCTACATCTCTAAACTGCATAGCTGTGAAGAAGAAAATAAATACATCAAATCTGTACTTAAATATCTATGTATAAACACACACATACATACATATATATATATATATATATATCCTAAGAACTGTGGTTGCATGCAATTGAGAACTTTTAACAAGGGAAACTCTCTGGTTCCTGAATCCTACTGTGGAAATGAATAGGGAAACTTTTCACAGAAGAGCCCCAACACTGCAGGAAGAGAAACGTGCTTATGTCAAAAGATCCCTGTGGACACTCATCTCTGCTTGCCTGGCTTTTTTTTTGTGGTGCAAGCCACTGCACAAGATAACCCGAGTAGGAGAATAAGGCTCTGAGATAATAAGAGAACTGCAAATGGCCAACCCTGAAGAAATGTTAGGTTCTATTTGGATTTTCAGTCTTTCAGA
Organism: Limosa lapponica baueri; assembly: GCA_002844005.1. Lineage (NCBI taxonomy): Eukaryota > Metazoa > Chordata > Aves > Charadriiformes > Scolopacidae > Limosa > Limosa lapponica. Next base: position 1,668,309 of record KZ505685.1, on the reverse strand, counting down.
AAACCTTCCCTCCTGCTGATTCTCTGGCTTCTCTAGTGTATCTTTTCCAGTCTTTTCTGGCTGTAAAGGCTGATAGAACCCTTAAAAATATCTGGAAAAAATGAGAAGGGAAAATGAGGAAGATGAACACAGAGGCTTTGGTAATGTAGGAAACAATACCTAAGAATAATGAAAATAGCAGAGAAAGCCATGGATGAATTAAAAATGCATTTCAAATTATAAAGTAGTCATCATGTTAAATTTTTATGTTCTTTTATCATTTAGTTCTTCAAATTGAGTCTCTCTTGTGTTTTGATTACAACCAAGTTTAGTCCTGTTGTGTGATGCAACTTACAGCTTCTCTGGCTTGATTATCTAGAAATATGATCAAAGAGCAGATGTTTATAACTCTGGAAAGTTTCCTTTCACACAAGTTTATTGCTCTCCTTGGAGGCCAAGGACACAGGAAATGCAGGCTACGTCCAAGCTCACTTTATCACCAAAGGATTTCTAAGACTACACACATTCATAGACAAGATTTGGTTGAACTCTTGACTGACAGGCTAGAGCTGCTGTTTGATATCAGTGTATCCAGTTTCTTGCTGATAAACATGAGCTTTAATGTGGTGCTCTGAAACATCAATACAGCTGTACTTTTAAATTTTTATTTTATTTAATTTTATTCTTAAAGTCTTCTCTTATTCCATTTCTCACCTTATCTCTATTCCATAACATATTTGGGCAACAACATACACAAATGACCAAGCTGAGGCTGCTGTTTATGTAAATCTTCTTACACATTCCCCAGAAAGGATTTTTTAGCATACTTGCTGGGTAGCATGTTCAGTTTGAAATAGCTAAATGTAATCCATGTGAATTTTTGTGACCATAAAAATGTAAGTAGAAATGTGTATGCCCAAGGAAAATAAAAGGGAGGTTTGGTGGGTGGGTGAAGGTTGTAAGGTGCTTGCTTTATTCCTGGATCTGAGCATACTTAAAGGGATGAAATTGCAGAGCAGTTTAGAGGCCCATTTTAAGTTATGCTTCATGAGCACATGGAGGACTGGGTTGCTGAGGGTGTCTACTCCATTATGCTATGCTTAGGAAATGGTCAAAAGCAAAGAAGGTCAAGGCTGTGTACCTGGTCTTTCAGTTTTATGCACCAACCCAATAGAAAGCAAGCACATCAGGAACTGAGGCTAGCCTTGAACAAGCACTGCTGCTGCAGAGTGGGAAAATGTGAAAACAAACACTTTTGTGCTAGCCACCCTTACCTCCCATCATTTCCTACTGCCAAACTCTTAGTAGTTTCTTTGTAGGAAAGTGAACAGATGTGAGTGTGAAGCTCAGAACAAGTGCTAAGAAAGACTTTAGAAAATCCAGTCATAGCCTGCAAACATCTCTGATTCAGAAAAGCCTCTGTATTTGAAAAGGTTGTACAGTTACATGGAAATTATTTGATATCTTGGAATTTGAAGACTGCAGGCTTCTTAAAAACACATGACATCAATGTATTATTTAGGAAGCAGTGCATTCCCCAGAGCACCCACCAGCTAACTTGCTAATATGACTGAAAAATGTTGTGAAGAGGAATACCCCAGCCTTTCACCCAAGGGACTAGCTCCTTGCTGAACATGGACTTTCCAAGCTGCTTTCGACATTGCATTGTTCCAATGATATCTAACAAGCCTCGTGATTTTTGCTTCTGTAAGGCTGCTTCACGAATCCTCTTTGTACCACATAAATGGTTAGAGTGAGGGGTTAGCACTCACATACACTGTTTTGTTCTTTGCCACCTCATCTGAACTCTGCCATTTCAATGGGCAGCCAGCAATAGAAAGTTTTTGATCAAACTAAAAATCCTTGCATTTAAGTGGAGCCTGTTTTGCGAAAGCCGAGGGAATAGGCTGAGGAGTTAATACACCCACTCATCATCTAATCTTGACACTGGCTCATACAAAAGTACAAGTGAATAAAACTGCATCATTTTCTGCTAGTTTCTGGAGGTTTTGAGATCATGGGTCTTGGGATTTGCTTTGACACTCTGGCTGTCACGAGCATACTGGTGTAATTATTGTACATATTATCGATTTTGAAAGATTCATATTCTCTGCTTTTTTTATTGATTGGTAAGGGGTGATTTTAGTGAAGGCAGAGCAAGTACCTCAAGCTATTGAAGGAACATGAAAATTAATGCAACTATGGGTACAGGAAATCTACTGGGTCCTTTGTGATAAAGTTGTAGAAGTCAAAGCTGGTAGAGAGGGAACTTTCTTTGCAGACTGTGAAGCTAACTAGAAAATCAGCTAATGATTTCAGGCAATTCTTGAAAGCCTTGGAACTTCTAACAGTAGAAATATTATGAAAGATGCACTGACTCTTCTTTCTTTTGCTTGCCTGATTTTTAACTTGATAAGCCCAAAATATGTTCAGGTTAATGAAATTCTGCCCTTGGAACATACATTGTATAATGCAAAGTCAAAATTGCTAATGGTAGTGTAGAAACGAGGTGTTCAGTCTAGCTGTCTGTAGGCTTAATTTCATTTCACAAATGATTACTGCTAGTCTGCTCTCTGGTTTCTGAGACAAAAATAGTCACCCATTCATTTAGCGTGTAATAATAAGCAAAATCTATATTTGATGTTATTCAGAACTTGCTTTGAACTGTTAAATGGTCAACAGTTACCATGCAACTGACAGGCGATAACTTCCCTGTGATTCTTGTTTTAAAGGGAGAGAAATTCTTTGGTTTTAACTTAGTGATGCTGCTTGTGAAACTTTCAGCTAAAGATGTGAGCTATGAAATTCCCTCCCCTGCTGAGGAAGAAGAGTCAACAAACACTGCAGCCACACAGCCTCTTTCATTCACGTGTGAAACAAAGCCTCTCCAGCTCTGTCAGGGGGACATGTTCAGTGTTCAAAACAGGTTAAAAAAGGAGAGAGAGTTCATCTTATTTTTGGTAGTCCTTGTAGTGGAGCTTAACATGATGCAAGGAAGCAGGAAGAGACCAGCAATGTGGGAAAAAATATATTTGAAGAAAATTTGTGTCTTCAGGCAAGCTCACTGCCAAGAAATGAAAGCAGATGTGTGCAGTTTGTAAAGGTCCAGAGGGCCCCTTTTGATGAATGAATAATGGGGCAACATCAAAAGCAAATACCTGGAAATTATGGAACACCTGGTGCAGGTTCCTGAATTTTGGAGATTTCATGATGTTCAGGAGAGATTGTATACGAAAAGTGAGTTGACACTATTCATAACTTCCAAGTGATGAGCTACGTTGTACTGAACAAGCACACTGAAGCTGACAGGCCCTCAGCTCACCATCAAACTTGATCACTGGCAGATCATAGAATCACAGAATGGTTTAGGTTGGAAGGGACCTTCAAAGATCATCTAGTCCAACCTACCTGCCATGGGAAGGGACATCTTTCAGCAGATCAGGTTGCTCAAAGCCCCATCCAGCCTGGCTTTGAAGACTTCCAGGGATGGGCCATCCACAGCTTCTCTGAGCAACCTGTTCCGGTGTCTCACCACCCTCATGATAAAAAATTTCTTCCTTATATCCAAACTAAATCTACCGTCTTTTAGTTTAAAGCTGTTGTCCCTTGTCCTATCACTACAGGTCCTGGTTAACAGGCTTTCTCCATGTTTTCTATAAGCCCCCTATATATATTGAAAGGCCGCAATGTCTCCCCAGAGCCTTCTCTTCTCCAGGCTGAACTCTCTCAGACTTTCTTCATAGGAGAGGTGCTCCATCCCTCTGATCATCTTTGTGGCCCTCCTCTGGACCTGCTCCAACAGGTCCATGTCTTTCTTGTGCCAGGGACCCCAGAGCTGGATGCAGTACTCCAGGTGGGGTCTCACCAGAGCAGAGTAGAGGGGCAGAATCATCTCCCTCCACCTGCTGGCCATGCTTCTTTCTATGCAGCCCAGGGTACGATTGGCTTTCTGGGCTGCAAGCGTACATTGCTGGCTCATACCAGCAACATTAACTATGGAGAAGGTATTGTGCAGCTGTGATTCTTTTTTCTGAACTTAAATGGGCATATTTCCTGAAATTATTTTCTCTGATAATTTCTTTTCTACCTCTGCTTTTTCCTCTCCAACAACCTGGTCTTTAAAGAATGGGGTCTCATTTCTTCTGCTTCTAAGGTGTAGCAGCATTTTGTGGTTTTTAAGGGAAGCATTTCCTTGCAATGGAAAGTTGACAGATACAGGCAGACTGAGCTGCAGATATACAAGGGTACAGCTGTTGCTCATCCTAGTGGCTTGATGAGCTATCCTAGGTGATAGCTCTGGCATTACATATCAGTGGGGCTTTTTGGGAAGACAATGACTTTATCACAATGATGCCATTATTCTACTTGTGCTTTAAGTCCTTTGCCTCATCCAGGATATGGGGGAAACAGAGTGTACCTATAACTAGAGACCCACCACAAGTATTGCCATAGAGACTAAAGGTTATCATTGTTTTGCAAAAAGGCAGTCTTTAAAGTTAGCTGTAGTTTTAGCTGTGTTCTGGACTTGATGGCTGGCTAATAGGGGCAGTGAAATTCCCTGGGAGTCCATCACTGGATTCTAGAGACCTACTGGAAGATGCTCAGTCACCCATGCAACCATTTAACTAGGAGGACAGCTCATCTAGCAAAGTCACATGGCATGAAGGTGGTAAGGCTTGCAGTAAGGCCTAGCAGGGAGCCTTCAGTTTTTGAAGTGCTATGGAAAAGCCAAGTCAATCTTAGCTGTCCACAGGTAGACATGCCTTAGCTCACACAGAGCTTCTCATCCTTTTCTTTGGAGTATACTAGGTAGGCCTTAGAAACGGTCTTTGAAAATTGCCTATCTATCTCCAAGGGAATATCTCAGATTCAATGAATCAGGTGAATTCGGTGAATTCAGTGAATTCACCCGCTTTTCTTCTCTTTTCTGGGAAAAGAAAAGAAAAGAAAAGAAAAGAAAAGAAAAGAAAAGAAAAGAAAAGAAAAGAAAAGAAAAGAAAAGAAAAGAAAAGAAAAGAAAGTAAGGAAAAGTATTCTGAAAACTCCAAATAAAATGTCTCTGAAAGAAAATGTAAAAGTATGGAAAAAGAAACAAGAACACACCAAAGTTGCCGCTGGATACAAAACCAGTCAAGCGGAGTTGGGAGGACCTGTCTCCCTATGCCAGCAGAGCAGAAAGGGCTGACAGTGGGGCACATCGTCCTTCCAGGGCAAAACCACTGATGGGGAAGAAATGTAATTACTTCTCAATGTTTATTAAAGATCCAGTCTTCTTTCCTCCTAGGATTGTCAGCACTGCAAAATGGCAAGGGGAATTACTGGAAGCTGCATTGTTTTATTAATGTATTTCACCCAACTTGATACACTCTGGTTTTTAGAGGCAAATTAATGGCTCGGGCCAAAGTTTTCCATTTTGCACATGTGCACGCACTGGCATTCACAAGTGTAAGGTTCATTTGCACAGGTTAGCTGGCAACATTCATGCTCTTGGTGATTAAATCTTAGCTGTAAAACCCCTGCCATTACAGTACACTATAGCTCGTAATTGTATCCAGGTGCGTGTGTCAAGAGCACTCTCAGGCATGTCCGTGTACTTTTCATCCTTTTATTGATTCCTTTGCACCTAAAAAGTCACAGCTGCTTCCATTTCAGGAGCTGTACTATAGTTCTTCTTTTAAAACAGTATGACACAGTTCAGTAGCTGAAATGTGCCGCAGAGCTGGGACTGCTAGATAGCTTGTTTTTAATTTTCTCCGCAGGAAAGAGTAATGTGTAACTTCTCAGCAGAGTAACTGTCACAAAGGAAGAAGGTAGAATAAAAGGCATATTTTGGCTCATGTCAAGATAAAACTGAACTCAAAAAAATCTCACAGTTCTGTCTTTATAACTCTGAGACTGAATTTATATCAAGATTTCTGGTTCGAATGAGCAATCAGCCTCAGACACTCATTGGAAATGTTGAGACAATTCAAACTTTCCAAGACTTTCAGTGTGTTGGCTTCTAGTGTTTTGACTCAAACAGATCTCTAATTAATACTGTAAAAATATTCCTGTAAAGAAACCACTATCAGCAGAGAGTGCTGACGTAAGCATAGAGATGAATAGTTAATTGGGGAAAAACTTCATTACACTTTTACATTTTGCAAACTGCCTTTCACAAATACCTGGGTAGCAATGTTAGCGCTCATGGGCAATGACTGGGGGGGGCACTATGAAGCAACAGGAACTTGACCTCACTGCTTTTATTTGCTAAAAATGTTTAACGACTGCTTTTAGATATTCTGCTAGCATTGGAGGTAGTGATCTTTTTAATTAAAATCTCCTGGAAAGTGATGTGACAGGGTTCTCTGAAAGAAAAAAAAAAAAGAAAAAAAAAAAAGAAAAGAACTGGCAAATTAATTAACTAAACTAGAAGGTCAGTTTTAAAATCCTGCTGCAGACTAATTAAATCCTAGACACTGACATTTTTGGCTAAAAATTGCAACCATAGTAATTAGTGTTGCAGGAAATTTCCATATGCCATTGTGCCAAATGAATGAGAGTATTTCATAATTGTTCCTGTAGGACTTCTTGCAAATAGCTGGGAGGGACATGATCCTATTGTAGGAAATATGCAAAGGCATCGTAGTACTTTCATTCCTGTAACAGTGTCTCCCCAGGTCAGTTGTGTGAAGGAGTGAGAAGTCTGACAAATGTTAGGAATTTTATAAATTATTATTATTATAGCATTCTCTCCTTCTTGTTACCTAACACTCTTATAAATATTGCTATTTAAAGAAACAATCACTACTAAAATAAATAGGGCAAGCTGTTAATCAAAAGGCTGTGGATAAATACATGATGAGTATGCAATTAAAAATCACCATAGTGAATAATTTTATATGATAAAACAAAGGTGCTGCTAATTATTTTATTTTATTTGCATATATTTAAGTTAACTATGCAGAGAGATTTCTTTTGTTTTTTAATCATTAACTTTTTCAGGACTGCTAAGGATTTGTTAAATGTCAGGCAGTAAAGTTAAAATGTCAGTATATGACATAAGGGTCAAGTAGACTTAATAAACCTGAACTACATCATTCCACATTTATTTCCAGATTTTCTTTTTCTACTGGAAAATGTGGTAAAAATGTGAAATGTTTTTTGTACAGCCCATGTGCCTTTTGGAGACAATAGACTGAGTGAGTTATTCAGACCTTTCTCTTTTCAGAACATTGTGCAAACTTCACTCAAAGGGAAAAAATCCTGCTCCCATCTTGAGGGGCACTGATATAGGATGAGGACTTGGGTAGCTTTTTCTTTAATAAATCTGCTTCTTCAAACAAAATTAAAATGTCAGAATAAGAAAATGACCAATTTACCCAATAATTAAAAGGAGTAAAAGATAAATGACTGGTTTGGATGAGAAGCAAAAAGAGCCAGTGCTGCTGTGCTGAAGGACCAGCCTGAAGGACTGGGCAGCCTGGGCTCACAGACCTTGCACATGTGCCTGAAATTGTGCTCTCAGATGGGCTGGCTTCATCCTCTTGTTCCAGGGCACTGCTCGTTCCTATTATGTCCCTCTTTTATTCTGCACAAAAGTGTCATGATTAGCACTTGGAAAAATAGTTGACAGTCTCCTCTGTGGTCAGCTAAACTGCAAAAAGCTCAGCAGTGCTGCACCATATGAGCGGGGAGAGAAACTTTCAGAACGTCTCCAAGCCCTGCTGGCCTAATGTCCCCAAGTCTCCACAGTTAGTCTGCGGTTTCTTCTTTCAAAGACTAATGTGATGGTCTGTGACTGACTGCAGTAATCAAAGAGCATTCAGGTGCATGTAGAGAACAATTTTCTGGTTGATGTGTTCTTTCAGGTGAACTCATTCAGTAAAATGACATTTCATACTTCTCTTAGAAAATTTCAGTATTTTTTATTTTATTGCAGGTGGAGAATATATGTCTTTCAAACTATTGTTTCAGGCTCTATGCAAACTTAAGTTCTTTCATGGTAAAATTCAGGGTGAGACTGAGTAACAGGTGGATGTAATCTGGACTCATAATGGCAGAACTTCAGACACAGGTGGTCTTATAAAACTGATCACCTATAAAGTGACCAGAGGGTGAAGATGTTCTAACTCCTGCCCCAATTTTTTTACAGGATCTTGAGTTTTTAGGAGGCTGACACAAGGCTTGCTCCACGGGGTTGTCCAGTCCATAGTCTAGCAGGTATGCTAACAGTCTCCCTGTCAAGCTAATCTACACTGAACCCCAGAGTGGTTTGGCTTTGGGGTTCCTTCTGCTAAAGCGATGGGCTTCCTTCTCCTGGCAGAAATAGAAAAGAAAGACTAAGCTGTAAGGAAAATTCAAGTGCTTTGTTCTTGTGGCAGTAAAATGATTTGTTGATCACAATAAATCCCGCAGTTTCACAATAAGGCCATCTTTTTCTACTTTTTTTTCACCTCTATAAGTTAATGGCTCTGTCCTTTTCCAGAAAAAAACCCTCCAGGCTTTTTGAATGCTCAGAGAGAGGAGGGAGCTATCCTTTCCCTGTGCTTATCTCCCAGAACTGGAGTCCTGTATTTCTGCAAGCACTTCCACAAGCATTTTAACTACAGGACAAAATCTCAACAAAAAAGCCTTCTGATGTGCAAGGGCACAGGAGTCCTGTATCTAGGTGGTCCTAGATACTTGTGATAAGGGGTATTTGCCCAGTGCAAAAGTTGCTGTTAACTTGATTTAGCTCTCTGTGGAGATACCGTCCCTGGAATGCATTTGTGTCAGCCATTTAGGAATATTTGATTAGGGCACAGAGCTAGGAAATTTTTTATAGATCTGCTGTACAACAATAGGATAGGTACCTCACATCTCCAGGGTTTATTTCCTCAGCCCAAAATGGCAATACTGAGGCTAAGACATCCCTACATCATACACAATATGTGTATGATGAGGGTACCTATACTGTTTTTACAGGCTTTGAAGTTCGGGAGGAGAAGACGGTGGCAGGTCTTTGTCATGCACAATTTGTCCTTTTGCAGCTTTCAGAGCATCACAGTATATTTTCGCAAATGACCCATTTGTACAAAGCTGTCCGAAAACAATTTTCAGCACAAGTGTATATCTAACACAGGCATGGTGGTATAGTCTCTGGATTTTGAATGCATATTTAAAATTGAAACAGCCTTTCGATATCTTCAAATAGCAGCAGGAGGCTGGATAATTTACGTTGTGCCTCATGCAGGCAGGCATATAATCCAGCACCCTGAAGCTGTGTGTGCCACACACCGAGTACTAAGAAGTTACTTGCGCTCGTAGCATGTTTGAAAGGAGAGACTGCTAAACTCACCCAGCAACTGCACTTTTCTCAAGACAGGGGTTCATCCTCTCTAAAGGCTTTGGAGCAGATGAAGCTGAGCTAATCATCAAGAAACCCTCTAATCTCTGTCATTACTTAGGTTTTCCTTTTAGGCATTGTGACGGCTTTTCCCCCTTGTCATCAGGAGGAGAAAGCAGTGGTTGGTGATCTCTGGCGAGACCGGAGCCATTTACGGCAGGCTGAGCTTTTTCCAAGTTAGTATTCAGGAGTCATACGCAGTCGGTGAATGGAAAGACGATCTCAAAAAAGGTGTTGAGAAGGGCCTGGCATGATGGGGGGGGCTTACGTCCTCAGCGTTCCTCTCGGCTGATTGTCAAACAAAGGTAGAGCCAGCCATTACTGAAATGTATTAATTTGTGGAGAAATACAAAAATAAACCAGCTACTTAGGGCACTAACTATTACAGGCAGAGAAATAATGCAATAAATCACTGAAATGAAGAAATGTGGCAAGAGGCATTGAAAACTGAGAGATATTTTGTCACTAAATTGCAGCATTAATAGTGTTTTGAAGCTTCACATTTAAATTGCCTATTTCTGACACTCAAAATGCACATTAGGAAAATGATGCTTATTTTATAGTTACTCATTAAAAAGAAGGGGACAAATAAGATGGAGTTTTAAACTATAAATCTCTTTCATAACGAACAACCAATAAGAAAGCGTGGGGCAGACAAATAAATGGAGAGTGAAAGAATGATTTTTAAAATGCTTTTGTAATCTGGGGTATAAATGAGCAACTGTCTCATCTGATATAGGATGAGTCATTTTTAGGAGATCTGAGTATAATCCTGAATGCAGGAGATATTCATATGTTACTTGATAATGAAGAAGAACTAGAAATAATAGAAGAGGTTATTTCTTTTCCCTTGTAATAATTCAGGCATTGTGCAATTATACTATTTGTCTCTTCACGTGATTGCAATTCTACATGCATTTCCCCACCTACAGATACATAATCTTTCCCCAACTAACAAGGCATAACTTCAGATTACCTCATATAGCCTGTATGACAAATTCAACGGAAGACTTAGAAGGAACCTACACATCACTGTGGCCTTTAGTCTTATTGGAAAGGTCTTTTCATGCTCACCTGTGTAACTTTCCAGCACTCGTTAATGGCTGCTCAGTAGCCTGCTGCTGATCAACTATTTGCATAGCATCTGCATTTATCTAATCTTTATTTATTTTTTAAAGACTGCAAAGTTACAGCTCATTTGCAGTGCTTCAGGATTAGAGTATTAAACAAAAATGCAAATACAGCAGTAAGCCCTTAATGAGATGTATCCAGCTCATTTTTTCAGCATTAACTCCATTCTTTATCTTGTTTGAGCATCCACAGTATGAACTATTCAGCAGCTCCAAAACTTCATTTTATTGTATCGTCAGCCACTGCCATAAATTTTACAAGTTTAAATTCTAATTTTATCCACAATAAGAATAATAATGATGTTTCAAACTGACATTTATTGTCCAAAGGAAAACAGCTCAAAAACTACCATAAACCATCATTTTTTCTGCACCTTAGAGAGTTACCAAGCCAAAATGCAATGATACACACTGCTGGCTTGGTGGTACTTGACTGCTACTTTGCACTAACTTGAAAGATGATAAAGTCACAAGGTAAGGGAGATGCTAGTTCCACACACTCGTAGCCATGAAAGGAGGTGTGCCTGAGGCAATTTAGATGAGCTGAGGGAAATTCCTACCTTTGGAAGTGTCTGAGCATACACCACATTTAACTGCTAATTTTAATCTTCTGAAGCAAATGGTATAAAACAAAGTTTTACCTTCAAGAAAAGGGAACACAATTCTCTGCTTAATGCCATAGTGTGGACAAAACCCTCAGGTCTGGGACACTGGATCACTTGTGACAAAACCTGTGTCTCACCCTTGGAGCTCTGCTTAGCTTCCAGGTGTGTGGCAGCCCTTCCCCAGAGCCCTCGGAGACCTCCTTCACCTGCCTCACTTTTTGGGCTGGATTGCCAGGAGTAAGGAAGAAAGGCAACATGGTTTCCTCTCTCTTCAGTACTAATATTTATTTTTGGTCTCTCCTGAAATATTAACTGTCCTGCAGAGAAGAGTGTGCAGTTCTGGTCACCCATAAATACAACTTGTCAGTACTGTTAGGGGTCACATCCTCCCCCCAGCACTGCCAAGAGCACCCATCCTTTTTCATCCCCTTGAGAGCTGCATGAGAATCACGGCACCTGTACAGTAGTTTGCTGCCACAGCTGCAGTCACCCATGCCCAGAACGATGACAAGAAGTAAGTCTTTCATGTCTGGCTTCCTCAGCATTTCCTCTGTGATGGTGTGGTCTGCAACGAGGACCATCAATCTCTCCACCAGCTTTGGGAGACCAAGTCTGTCTCTGGTCATCTTGATGGTCCTTATTCTGCTGCCTTTTTTGCCCCGGATAAAAATCAAACTTCAGAAACAAAAAGTACCCGAGTATTTCACAAATGCTTCTATTGCAGCAATGATGCCACTTAAGCTTCCACGCCAAAGTCAGCTCCACTGTCAGCTACAGAAGCCCTTATTTTTGCCTCAGAAGCTGTGCCCATATTCATTAGTGTTCAGTTTTATCTTTAATTTTTTAAAAATTCCATCCCCGTTCCTCCTGTTCCCTCTATGTCTTGTGCTTTAATCTGCGGGTTTCTACATACTGCAGTTTTGATGAACAGGCTACACGGCGCAGGTTGCATATTGCTCTGCATGCCTCATAGCAGATTACTGTTCACATTCGTTACAAGCAAAGGCTATATGGCTCTATAGGTTTTTCTTGTGATTGTAAAACATGTTCACATGAGTCACTAAATTTTATGCCTAGGTTGGCTTTTATTGTTAATGGGCTTATTAGGGCAACAGAAGCCAAAACTTTGTTGCTGTGACAACTTTATAGCATTTTTGGTATCTTGCTTGGGAAAGAACAAGGGTTTGCAAGATTGGGTTGTTGGTCTTAAAATCCTCGTGACAAAGACTTCATCAATGCATCAACTATAAAGCTGATAATGTAATATATATGGTAATATAATAAATATTATAACATAAGTAATACAATAAAGATGGTAATATAATAAAATCCTGGGGTTTTTAATCTTCTACATATTCTTTGGATGCTACAATGTTTCTGAATTTTCACAGTGGAAAATTTTATAAGTGGCTTGTCTTTATTGTTAGTTCATTTGCACTAAAGAATTATCAGCTTCACAAACTTCTTTGTAGCTCCCAATGGAACTAGTGCAATTATAAAGTTGTGCCAATTTGGCTTCTTAGCAGAAGGTATCTATTGGAAGAAAACAAATCTCTACATTAGATTCCATCATGAACAAACAAATCGTTTTAATTGGCTGCGTAATGAGATGGCCTTTTGTAAAGTACATACTTGCAAAGTTCACTGTTAAAGTGGATCTCTTAAGTTCTACACAGGGTGAGCATTGCAGCAAAACTAATTGTATGAATTACAGCAGGGCTATGTTTCAGCTTTTGAAATATAGATCATTCATGTACTGCTTTTTATTATGTGTTTAGCTGTTTTTAATAATTTAACAGACTCTGAAATCCCACTATTTTACAACATTATGTACTTGTTTTTTATTTGTTTAAGAGAAAATGGCAAAGTGTTATACTGCAGTTATAGGTCAGCTTCATTTTAAAAGGATGCTATATTTCATTGACTCCTAAATCATAGCTAATTTTAAACAGGTAACCTCAGAGTTTCTAAGACATTATGTTTAGACTGCTTAATTCTACTGCAACCTTTTCTTTCTGGAGATGACTTTACTAATTGTGTAAACCGGTATCTTTCTGGTAGTGGAGCAGCGGCAGCTTTTACCTTTGAGATTATGGAATCAATTCCCATAATAACTTCATAACTCTTTAGTAAAATCTTTCTTATTCCCCCCTTGTGTTGAGCATGGCTGGTGCCCACACCACAACACAGCAGACGTGGCAGGACACCCACAGTGACAAGTTCCCTGGCTATCCCCAAGGTCACAGATGTGGGCATGTGCACGCAGCTTGGGCTGAGTGAAAGGAGGCTTTTAGGATATAATTAGAAGGTCCCTAAACCCCATCTGTCCCGTGATTTTGTTAAAGAGGTAAGTGGTAAGAATTTCTTGTATAACGCAGTGCTTCAGCTGTCCTTTTTACAGTGAGGCTGAACAAAGTAGATTGGCTTTGTGTTGGAAAACAAGTTCAATAAATGCATTGCAGAGCTCGTGTGCATTTGTTTGCCTGTGTGGTAGGTAGCTCTTACCAGGGATTTTCGTGGCTGTTCCCAAGCTCATAGAGATGGGCATAGGGCAACTTGGCTGGAGCTTGAAAAGGGGTCACCAAAGAAAGTTAGAAGGTTCTTTACAAAATGTAAAGGAATCTTTTGTTTGTTTTCTAAAGTCTAACCACTAAATATTTTTGTCTTGTAAGGGTTGTCTTTGTAATCAAAAACTCTACTGTTGTTTTGTACAATCTTACTCCCTTAAACTTTGATTGTGTAAAGCATATGCACACACTCACACACTTCTACTACTGTTGAGATCCCCACCAGCTAAAAGGTATCACCAGCACTGTGGTGGATAAGAAGGGTCTCAGAAGGCATGGCCACAAAATATTTCTGAGGCAAAGATTTAGAAATGTCTAAATAATGAAAATGTCTCAAGGGAATTAAAAACAGAGTTGTACTTTTAATGTAAGTACTTCCATCCTGCTTTTAAAATGTTTTTGTAAGGTATCTTAAGCTATCACATTTCTCTTTTCATTATGAACAATATATCAGAATTTTTTAAACTTCTGCTTTATGATATAGTTTTTGCTACTTTTCCATACTCACTTTTAATACTTAGAAGATATTATCCTTGACTGGGCTTTTTTGCCTTCTCAAGGAGGTGCTGTAGAGCAAAAAAGCAGAAAGTGGGAAAGCCATACTTGAAAACAAGGTCTTTAAGTTAGAGATCTCAGTGAAGTCCTGATCCACTGAGACACTTAAACACATATATCTGGAAGCACCTAGATGGTCCCATTAACACTAAAGAGAATATGTGTGCACTTAAAGCTTAGTTTCAAGCTTTGCTGGTTCAGAAGCACGTGGTGTTTCGGTTTGGGTTTTCAGCTGTAGTCTAAGTTGACGTCAACAACAAATCGTTATTTTTCTGTGAATATTTTTGTGCCATGTCAGAAATGTGATTGCTTGCTTCACACCACTGCAGGAATTGGTTTTCAAAAAAACCTAACCCACTGTTGCAATCTGTGTTAGTTAGCACCCTTTTAGTAGTAAAGTCAAAGATTAGATGCCATAGAAGTTGCCATAGAAATGAACAACTTTTATGCCTTCAAAGTTGCTCCAAGTCAGCTGGCAGCACACTGCTGGGTTGGCCTGGGTGCTACCTTTGCTGTATTCAGTTACTACCTTTGGTGCATTTGTTCTGTGTAGGGGAAAAAAAAAAAAAAAGGCAGAATTTCCATTGCAGTGTCTTTCAAAAGCACTGTGTTCACCAACATTAAATATCTCTCCATTTTATTTCAAAAGTACCTGTTCCTGTGGTAACTAAATGCAATACCCATTGTCATACTTAGCATTCAGCAGGCGCTTGCCTTGACCTCACATCTCCAAGCACCCAAGGTTCATTCCTCTCCTTTATATCCACCACACATCTCGTAGCCTTTTGCAAAACCTCAGCTAAGCTGCCTGCTTGACAAATGCATCCTTTTCCCTTCCATAATGGTTAGGCACAGGTATGAAGTTCACATTAGAACTGAAAGACTGTTTGAACCATACTAATATTGAGTTGCTGTGCTGCTGCCGAAGCCGAGGCTGCACCCTGCCTGATGCTGGCACGGAGGTGCCTGGACCACTGAAAATTCCCAGTGCAGCAGCAGCCCCTGTTGCAGCCCCAGTGCTTTAGAAGAGGTAGAAATTTAGGAAGTGGTATTCCAATCTCTGTTTTGTATGAAAATACTTCTACAGGCTGTTTGGACCCATTTTCATGAATCAGATATGTTTGAATTATTTACAGAATGTGCTAGCTTCAAAGAACCTAATTAGAGTAGAGTAGCATGTTTTAGGACCTAAAAAATCAAGCTCTGCTCCTGTAAGTAGTTACTGCTCTAATGAACAAACTCAGGAGAGTGAAATGCATAAACAGATTCTGTGGGATAAGGGCACAGAACATATTTTCAAGTCTAAGGGGTTTGTCGGTGTAATATCTATGAAATGTTGCAAATATTTGTGGCAAAAGAACTAACAGTACTAAAACTTTATAGTGCAATATAGTCTATTCAGCATCAAAGAGGCAAACATCTTCTTCGGTATGAGTTACTACAAAACCAGTATTTACTCTCCTACAATGGAATTCAAATGTTTGCAAAATACAGTATTTGAATTTTACATTACAATGGATCGTATTTAGCCTCTGTGCTGCTGACATATCTGTTATCTCAAGTTCTTTGTCTTCATTTCAGCACTCACAAACTCTACCATAAACCTTAAGGACTTTCATATTCCATAATTCAATTTATAGCAGCTTCAGTTACCATAAGAAGTGTCCTTATAAAAATGACATCCAAACATTCCCTACATATTTCTGCACCATAAATTCCATATGAAATTCACTCAGTTTTAGAGTCAATTCAAGATTCTTTGATCAGGAGTAGAGATTCAGCCTGGTAGCTTCAAGTTAAACTGTGTTGTTTCTGTACTTTATGTATCATCGCTGACTATAAAAATTGTAGAATAAGAACTTAACTGGAAATTCTCCGGGGAAGTGTTTGAGACAGAATGCAGTATGTTCATGTGTAGCTATATTGCCTCTACTCTGGTGACAGAAAGAAAAATATGGTTTTTTCAGTAAACTGAATGCATATCTCTCAAAAGTCTCACAGGGAATGGTTATTTATAACACTGAGCTGCCATTTTAGGATGGGTACGTTTTTTTTTTTGACTGCCACCAATAATAAGGATTCCAGGCAGCAAATCAGATCCCATAATGACTACTTTACCACTTTTGTTTTTGTCAGTGTTTTAGAAGTTAAACTTGAACTTCTGTTGAGATACTAAGGCTGAAACTTGGACCGATTCTGGCCATTAAAAACCCTGGTTCTGAACATATCAGGTCTGTAATAGTTGTATTGGTGATCAAAAAACCCTTACCTGTGGACAGCTGTAAACCGATTTATTTATTAGTGTTCTTAAATCCCTACAGGGTGAAAGAGAAATGAAAGATGTCATAGCTCTTCCTTTTTTTTTTTATTTGTGCCGTATCTGACCTGTACCTCAGCCCTTCAGTTATGATTTTACTGTGCACTATTTACGAAGCACAGGTAACAGCAGCCTACCTTGTATACTCCCAATCAAAATCAAAGGACCTTCTGTATGTCAGGGATATTCTGTTATTAAACCCCAACATTATTAGTTTTTCTTTCCTTTTGACAACAGAAATAGGAACGTGTCAGTGAGAGAAACTCTTCAATTATCTGGATTTTTTCTTTTTTTTTTGAAGGGCAGATCTGAGCCTTCTGAACCTTATCCTATTTTTAAAAGAGTTTGCTACAAATAGGGAAGAAGTGTTTTGGCTGCTTGCCAAATCCTCCAGATCCAACTTAAACACCGCTTCTCTCTCACTGGCTTTGTCTAGACAAGGATCTGTAGGGGGTTTGCCCGCAAATGTTTGCTAACCCTTTCTAACCTGTGTGAAAATTCAGGCACTTTTAAGGCAGATTGCCTTTAACAAATACTGATCTGACCCAGCTAAAACTTCCCAGATGTCCATGGCCATGGTCAGCCACTGAAGCAGTGGCTATGAGGGCACCAGACATTACTGCCCGGCAGCTGCTTGTTCCTATGCTGCTGAAACCATCACGTCGGTGGATTTTTCTCCCTCCGAGTGCAGTGTCAGCTCAAGGTACCACTAAATGCTCTTCAAACTAAGCCAGCAGATATTGCACTGAGGCAAATGAGGAGCACAGGCATCCACTGCATGTGACTCGGCCAGCAAATAAAAAGGTCTTAGTGTGGTGGCTGTTTGATTAGCCTAGCAAAATCCATAGACCTCAGCAAGGGTTTTCTCTGAGGCAGAACTGCAGGACTGTACCTGAACCAAGTATGTGGGGCAGGGAAGCCCTCAAAGAACATGGGGGCCCATACGTGCAGCTGGAGAGGTCATTCAGAAAAAGTGCAAATGATGCTCTGTCGTGCAAGGTGCATCATCCTCAGGGGTTCATTGAGGCACCCTTCACACAGAGCCAGACTTTGGGTCTCCCAAAGGTCATGTTCAGAGCCTGCAGGTACCCAGCTTGTAGAAACTGTAAATGCTGAGCTGAAGGTCAGTTTCCATGTTTTACTGTGAGTTTCTGGTCTTTTTCTTGAAAACATGGCCTAGTTATTAAATTCTTATCACAGGTACTTGTTCCTAAGCATTAGAGGATGTTTATAGTCTCTGTCCACTACCATTGCCCTTAGGATCCCAGTACATAGAAACAGGCTTTGCGAGGATGGTATATAAGGTTTTTCTTCCTTATGAAGAATCTCACTGATGTGAGTGGGGAGATGTTTATCACTGCCACAGAGAAACCCTCCTGCCAAAGAGAAAATTGCTTGCTGACAACCAAAGCTGGAGGAACAGAGAGAGATGGATCTATGGAGGAGCAAACAAAGGGAGAAGACGCTGCCAGCCCCAAGACAGATGTGGTTCTTTTCCAGCATGAAAGCCACACTCATTATTTTTGGAGTCTAAACAGTTACATGATGGGACATTCTCTTGACCAGCATTTACCTCATTTTTAAAATACAATTTTCACTACGTGTTAGAGCTCATACAATATTCATAAACACAAGTGTCTGCATTGCTTTCCCTCCGACCTAGCCTTCATGCTGCTGGAGTAGAAATAAGGTTTTGTTCTTGTTGCTGTTCTTAACTTGCCATAATGTTTGCCAATAATACTTGCTGGCTTTGCAGAGGTGTATAAGACTGGTTCCTCAGGTCACACCTTCAGTCCAGAACAAAAAGAATGGGACAAACAAAAGGAAGGAGTGTAGGGGAGGTAACCTTTGTTTCTTTGACAGAGATAATTGTCACTGCAGCATGAAATTTTGGCTCACCCTGTGTTTTGAACAGGTGGACAGATTCTTTGAATCCCTGCTGAGAAAAAAAACTTACATGATTCTATCTCCTTGCCTTGAATTAATTAAGAGGTTTTAAAAATGTCGGAACAAAAGGCTTGAAATATTACACTTTTCTGCTTTGCAAATATATCTGGAAGGTTAGCACCCAGTGAAACATGCAGAGTCATCTTATAAAAATCTGAAGTGCAGCCATATTTTTGGCCAAATTAAGACCTGATGTTTAAGCAGATGCAGCTTCTCCATTGTGTGGATAGAGTTTGCCATAAACTGCAGCCTAGAGTTATTGACATTAAGAAGCAGGTGGAATAAGTTTATTCTGTTTTAATTGGACTATAATATTCTCTCATTAGAAAACAAAGCAACCACCTTGGCATCACAGGCACAGAAATCATAATGACTCTCTGCTTTCCAGAAAGACTAGAAAGCTGCTGCACTTTTCTTTTCTTGTCTTTTGATCAGGTATTTAGAACAGAAAGCTCACATTATGCTTCTTTCTCTCACAGACCTGATGATTTTTAACATAATTTTTCCATGAGCTATGAAGTCTGAGCTCTTTTCTGGAAGAAATGAGTAACCATTGTCCCTTGGTGACTATTCTGGCATGTCTGCAGCTTCTGTTGCTCTACCCAAATTAGCTTGACCTGAAATACTGGGCAAACTTTTGAAATACCATACACTCTTTCTCTGAATTAAGAATCTGCTGGTGGCATTTAATTTATGTAGGGTTTTTTCATGTACAGATATTTATACTTCTTTTATAGTGATGATATCTGAAAGGTGAAAAATGGTTTGAGTGTGAAGAAAGCAACTGAGGCTCAGGGGATCGGTGTCCTCCTCCTCCCCACCACCACTCATTTCTCATCTGACTTTTGAGCAAGTCATTTACATCTCTTTGCATCAGTTTCCCAGTGCATGTAAAGGATATTTTACTGCTACTTCAGAATAATTTATTAATAACACTAATATTATTTCCTATCTTCACCTGTATTGTTCCATTGGGATACAGACGCCGTGCCTACACAGTAACTGGCAGGAGAAACCCTGTTATAATTTGGGCTCTTTAAATGTTTGTAAGTATCCAGCTAGTAAAAGCTTGTTTGTCTAAACTATCCTGCCACACACACAGATGTGGCACATGATCGCAATGAGACACTTCAGATAGAGGGTGATTCTCCAGCTGCCACCCATCATATGTCTGCCCCTGTTCCACTTTCAACCTCCCTTCCACGGGTAAGACAACCACTCCCATTTATAGCAAGTACAGGCTACAGACACAGAGCACGTACATTCCCAGTGTCCATGCTACAAGTATAGTGAACAACCACTTCTCCTGACCTGCTACAGTGCTGTGTGCTCTCCACTCCACATAAGGATAGAGAAAACTCAGAGGTTCTTTGGAGTCCTTCAACACCTTTCAAGTTCAATCCCTTGGCAATTAATGGACGGCTTGAAAGCTTGCTAGAAAATGTGGTTCTTTAGCACTGCAGCACTTCTTCATTTAGTACTTTGCAAGTGAGTTGTAAAAATTTGCCCTGGAGACAGGGAAATGCAAATATAAATTAGATGGAGCACTAATAACATTACATTACAGAACAATACAAACCGTTTTGGACACCCCACAGAGAAGAAATCCATGCATTCCTTTCTGAATCATCTTTATGGAAATTTCTGTAAACGTGCTGTTATTAAAAGAGAGTAGCAATTATTTCCTTCTTTGGTTCATCAGTTGCAGGGAGGGGGAGAATCGGCAAGGGAATTAATTTTGTTTTCTTCCTTCTTCTTCTCTTTTTCTTCCATGTGCTTGTCGGAGAGCTCTCACACGACAGGAACCGACAGTGTGGAAGCCTCTGCCGTAGAAGAGAGCAAGAAGGACAGGGGAAGTGGTCAACATTGTTACAGATGGGGCTCCGTAGGTGGAAGTAGTTAAGAGAGTAGCAGAAGCAGACAAGGTTGCAGCTAACAAGGCTACTCAGGAAGCCAAAGCCATTAAGATATGTTGACATAACATTTGCAAGCTTCACAGGGGCCATCATTATAAATTAGATTTAGTATTGATCAGACAGTTCAGCATCGGGGCTGGAGGAAAACTGGACACAGAGTTCTTTTACAAAATTGGCACTTCAGATTCTGCCTTCTGATTAACACAGAAGAGCAGAAAACCCCCATCTCCACACTGACCTCAAATGGTGTGACTGCTGTCCTCTTCCTGGGGCCAGGCAGAAAGTTGCAGTCATTTGGAGCTGGTATAATCTTTCAAAATTGCAGTTGCAGTCATAACAAGAACATTAAAATCGTGCCTGCCTGTAAGATACAAGTTAAATCCAACACGTCTGCAAATGTTAGTAACTCCTTGCTAATGAGGCCTACTGGAGATTTTGCAAGCGTATCATTCAGGATGAAAACCGGCTGGCTGGGTGTTACAAGGTGTACCAGGGAAGGGGTCTGGTGATTTAACACACAGGGAGAAAGCAGCTTGTGAGGCTCGTGAGATCAATGGGGATTCCAGCCTTATACCTCAAATTATATACCCTCTTCTAACATTCACCTTTTGCTGTGCAATGCCCACACCTTCCTCTTTTTTTCTCTTTTCTCTCTTTTATTTTTTTTATTCCTTTTGTTCCAGCAGTGTATTTTCATGCCTTTCCAGTAAGCACCACCAGAGCAGAAAATACCCAAGGTTTATAAGGAAGCCACAGGTAATTCACAGCAGCTCAAAGTTTCTTTGTCCAAAATGAAGGTTTCACTGCCCTCTCTATCACTGGCCAGTGTTTAAATTCCCAAAGAAAATTGCTGCCAACAGTTCGACAACCTGCTCTGCACCCGGGCCCCACAGCACCTCCCTGTGGTCGCCCAGGCAGGACTGGTTCTGGCCTTTCCTTCTGGCTTTCCCTTCTCCCTTCTGGACTGCTGCCTCCAAACAAACATCCCACATTTTAAAATGCTTCATGTCCACTGGCAGCCAAGAGTCAATCTTTGCTCTTAGGCGACTGTGAGCTGCTACCAGGTCTCCGGAAGCAGTGGCTGTTAAAACAGAGAACCCCCAGATGCCATGTCAGCATTTAGAAATTAATGAAGTATAACCTCCCTTTTCCTTGCCAGTGAGGAGACATGAAGCTCCACGGACATTGTGACTCTGCTGGGCTTAGCTCTGGTTCCTGAGGATCTTGCCAGGCTATTGCTGCCGCCTTCATCTGCTCCTCCAACCTCTGCCTGCAAGAGAAAGCATCTTCCCAGGGTCACTTCCCACCTCTCGGGTCTCTGATGGGGACAGGAAAGTGGGAAATGCCCTTTGGAAGGCACACAGAGGTACACAGGGCTGCTCTGGGGACCTGAGGGGCAGCTCAAAAGGAAATTAAACATTTTAATTAGGAGGGACTGACTCTCTGCTGATCCCTACAGCATCAGGCTTCAATAACCCTTATGGGGTATTTTTAAACATCCTCTTGGAGATCACTTCCCTCCACCGGCGAGCCACGGTGATGAATTGTTGAGGAAGGGGGTTGGAAAGCAGCAGGGGAGCGGGGGACAAAGGCTGGCAGGGGGGAGAGGGGCAGCTGGCGTCCTCCCGCCGCCGCATTGTGGTGGGGCGAACGGGGGTGCTCGAGTGCCCGACCGCAGAGAGGGCCGGGAGAAAGAGGCTCTTTAAGTGAGACTATTCAAGCCTTTATGTCTCGTCTCTTCACCCGCAGTGCCCCAGTAAGGAGTGGAGACTGCCCATAAATTGCAGTTTAAATCCATAATACCCCTGCACTAAACTGTCATCAAATGGTTTCAGGTAAAATAACGAGACAAAAATGAAGGCTGGAGAAGGATTTTTATTGCTTTTAAAAGGTCTCTCTTGCAAGATGCTTCCCTTTTTTTTCAAAGATGGTGCTGAAAAGTATTAAGAAGGCGGAGGGAAATAGAGGCCCCACATTTGAAGGGGGGGGGGGAAACAATACTTTAATCACCACTCCTATTTATAACATAATCTTTCTTACATTTTGTTTCAGGGTGTTTTATTCAGTACATCTTTTGCAACCATTTCTCTTTTGACTTTCTGGAAGATTATGCTAAATGTCAAAATGTCTCTATGGGCTCATAAAATAATGCCATAATAAAGCATCATTTTAACTTAAAATGGGTAAAACAACCTATAAAATAAAATGGAACATTTTGACATTAATTGAAAAAGTTACCTGCTTTTCTAGTTTCAGCAGATTCATGTCAGCATTAAAAAAAATAAATTAGGTTACAGTTTATTACAACATGTGATGACCTTTAAGTAATTTTATAGCACTTTATGATTCTGTTGCAGTCTTCTAATCAGCATTGTGTCTGAAGGAAATGATAAGCAGACTTTCTCCTTCCTCCAAAGTTCTGTTAATTTTAATCCTTATGCATAGAGCAGGATTCCTGCTGCAGCCAGGTAAGTCAGTTTATTTTAGTTATTTGAGTCTTGTAATGTCCTCCTGATTATTTTTTACATTTGTTAACATTTGAGAGATTCAGAGCTGTTTTATTGCCAACTAAATGTGAATAAAAACTAAATGTGGCCACTGCAGCATTCAGACCTGTTCCTCTAACTTTGAACACCAGTTAGTTCTGGAAGAAACTGTGCATAATTTTCCATCAGAAGACTTTCCTGTACTAGCTGCCTTTTATACAATGCATGTACCCTCAAGGTAAATTTATACTGACACCTGTTTACAAAATGCACAACACCGCACAAGCACATACACAGAAACACACGCTAGGAGGGTATTTTAATAAGGCTACAAAATTATTTTAGAAAGTCTCTGCAGAAAGACACCCTGCAAGTTTTCCTAAGTGGGTTTTGCAAATTATTTTTTAGAAAAAAGGAGAGAAAAATACATTAACCAAATGCTTCTAGCTGAAATTAAAAGGTCCATGATACATTTCTCGAGGATAATAAATTTACCCCTTCTGTTTTTCCTATGACCTAGTTATAACTGTCTTAGAATATAACAGAAGATAAGTGATTTAAATTAAAGAGGTCAGAACATTTTGGATAGTTCAATAAAAAGGAAAAGAAAAAGGTGACAAAAATCAGCAAAGCAAAGAACTGAGGAACCAAAAAGCCAGCAAGGGACTGGTGCTGCTGCCTTCTTGGTATGGGCTAGTAACAGTTTGTAAGCCAGGGGAAACTTCAGCTGACTGCTTAGATCAGTTTTCTTCCCACCATATACCTCACCATTTCTGTTCATGTGTTAGATCTATTATTATAAAGCATTGTAATTTCCACTGTCATACAACTAAGAGAAAATACGTCTAAAGCTTAGCAGTAAGAACATGTAATAGTTTAGATTCTATTGTCATCTTTAATCTGCTGAAGCATTTAATTCCTTTTGTTATAAAGAAAATAGTATATTTCTGTTATCGTGTCCAGAGAATTCTGGTGGAAATTATAAGTTTTCTCAGACAAAGTTGTGTTTGACTATTTCTCTGATGAGGTGAAAGGTCAATTTGCTTATAGTTTCCATGCTTCATTAAAATTCAGCTTCTGTGCTGTGTAATGTGGGTAATATTAATTTTCTAAACATTGATGTACAGCAGCTGCTAACTAATTTCCATAATGGTTGTTATATTCTAAGGGCATTAAACCTGAAACAAGGTGGATCCAAATGGAAAAAAATGTAGATGATTACTGGCCATCTGCCAAAAAGACGCTTGGGGACGTGAAATTTCTGGAATCACTGAAGGTTCATTTTGATCAAATATTCATATTCTGAGCCATGTGTCAACAATTTTACTGTTTAAAGACAAGGAGGTTGTGGAGGGGAATATTGACACCATCCTTCACATGGGAGTTTGATTTCAGACTTCTTATATAAAGGAGAATATGTTGTTAAAGAAGAATGGAGTTAACATTAAGAACATTAAGATGTGTTCAAAGGAAGGTGCAAAAGTAACGGAGACACGAATTTCTTCCTCTGGGAAAAAAGAGCATGGGGGAAGAGAGGTCATAGTAATGCACTCAGCTTTGAAGTCAAGCATAACCATATGCATGACCATTTGGGAAATGCTTCATGTATTTTCATTTCCACAGATTCATTATACTAATGCCAGTAGGCAGGACTATGTTTTTTAACTGAGGGAGCCACCATCCTACATTAATAGACTCACAAGCCCAGGTGGAGAGCCAGACTTGGGGACCTGAGTTGGTAAACCAGGCAACACCTTCTGATTGCATCTACTCCATGACCCCTTGCTGCTCTGCTCCTGAAAGACACCTCCTTCTGGTAGAAATTGCCTGCTGCATACCATTTGGTCCCATTTTGCTTATTGTCAAATAGTTCACCAAGATCCATCTGCGATCAGCAATGAGTCCCTCTAGCAGACTATTTTTCTATTCCTGAGCATTTCACAAACCGCCCCTCATTTTCTCCAGTGGATTTGATAAGCGATGTTACTCAAATACACATCAGCTCACGAGCTGTGGAGAGTGTGGTTGTGCGATTCGACTTCATTACTGCTCCAGTTTGACTGCACGTCTTGGTTACGTGGTGCCACACATGATGGAGCATTTTCTTCCTGGTAAGCTGAGCCAAAATGTGATAAACCAGGGAAGCTCTGTGCACAAACAAAATGGCGATGAGGGCTGTTTTGCCAGTGGAGGATTGATTAGGGCTCCACCTATGCTAGCCCTGCTTTCTTGTCCCTTCCATTTCCTCAACGTATGTGCTATAAATATAAAAGCGTGGAAAAAAAATTAATAAAAAGACAGCTACAAATGAAGGAATTCCTATCACTGGGAGGTCCCTCTGGGCTTACTAAATGCCACTCTAAGTGCTGTTTTCCTCAGTAAGAGCAACGAGAAGGGAACCAAGACAGGGTCAGGCATTTGGGAGCTGTCCCTAGAAGGCAGCAATAGCATACCCACGGCATATTACCGTGTATTCATCACAGAGATAACCCACCTTCCACATGAGACCATGGACAGAAATGAGGTTTTATACCTACCTGCTCCTGACTGTGCAGACTTATTCTAAACTGCCAGGGGTTTGCATGTGGGAGATGTCAAATATAGCTTGGCAGTGGTCTAATCTATTTTTCACCTTTAATTTCCCTCCTGTCTAGGCTTCCCTGATTTCAGCCCTGTTCCCCCTCCCTTATCCCTATCCCATCAATGATTAGGTCAGCCACTGATAGAATCTGGCTGTGTGTAACCCATGATGAGAAAGTTTTAATGAACATCAGGAACAATTACCCACCCTGCCTGGGAACTGCACTTCTGAATATTTATGTAGCCTTCTAACTCATTTGTGAAGGCCTTTCCCTGCACATGTGCAGATCTAATTGAGAAGTTTCTCTGTTGCCCATCTTTCTGTCTAACCTAGACAGAGTTGTGTGTTGCAGTGTGAAACATAGGCTTCATACTCTGCCCTTAACAGTGTGTCTAGCAGCAACAATCTGGCTCTTCTGTTGCAATGCATGCCAACGAGATCCCCATGACAAATACTTTAAAAAGCCTTTATGTTCTGGTTTTATGACATTAAAATGCCAAGCTGATTGCAATGGCGCATCTAGACCAGCTCTGTCTGGTCTAAAGCAAGATTAAATCAAGGTGAGAACCAAGTGATATTTCAGTTTCCAGTTGTCTTAGTGACTTAGCTCAGTGGCTTCCTAAGCCAAAAACTGAGTTTGCACCTTTGTGATTAATAGTCCTTGATGGATGTTTCTTTTGTTAATTTATCTAACTGCCTTTTCAACTGCTTTATACTTGAGCCGCAGTGAAATGAAATGGGAAATGAAGACTGTCTTTACTAATGAGAATCCTCACTCTCTGATTATTTTTTTTATATTGATATCATTTAAATACAAGTGTAACACTTTTTTTCTTAATCTTTCAGAAGAGCTCATTTCTGAAATTAGGAGAAACATAACAATTCCCAGCCAAAAATGTAGTATTTTAGGAAATGTAGACATTGCTGTAAATAAGGGCTTTGAACAAGAGGAAAAAAAAAGACTTCTTAGCTTTAAATATAGTACTGAACTGAAAGATTATCATGTAGAAAATTAATGACTGTGTTTTAGCTAGCTGAACTGACTCTCCCCTTCTGCCCTCAGAGTGGCCACTTGATTTTAGCCCTGCTAAGAGCACCACATAAAAAATTAAAGCTACCTGTTGGGATGAGCCTGAGGAAAGGGCAATGGACAGGCAGGGCTGGGGACACTGCTCCCACCTGGCAGGGCTGCATCCCCATTGCTCTCTCCAGATGCAGAGGACTTGGGGACCACTCCCCATCACCCCTTAATCCATCTCCTCTCCCCCTAGGGCAAGACAGATCCAGAAATAATGTCCCCATTTTATACGTAGGCAAAACTGAGTTTTCGATGTTTATCACAGAAAAATAAGAACGAGCCATGCGGGCATTATTTCGACAGAGAATTAATGAGCTTGGAATGCCAGCACCCGTTGTGAAAGTTGTGCTCATGATCTACTCAAAACAGAGATGTTATGAAAGGAGAGGGAGAACATGGTTTTGTGTTCTCCATTAAAAGTGTTGTTATGGTGCTCTCTGTTCTGTTACACATTTTATTAGGATAATAATTTCAGTAAACTACATCTGGCTTTCCTGAGGGCTGTCCCCTCAGGTTAAACAGGCTGTCTAAAAATATCTCCCTGTTTTTTTAAATGTTCCTCCTTTTTATCTTCCTTTTGATGGCTTTTCATTTGAATTATTTCTCTTTTTTTTTAAGATTACATTAGCACGTTTTTCCCCTTAATTCTATAATCTTTTCAACTCTAGGCTCCTTTGTACTTTGTGCTTTTGTACCCTTTTCTTCTCAAGTCCTTTTCATGTTTCCTCCCTTTTGTTTTTCCCTGGGAGCCTTTATTGTCATTTTATCCTTTATTTTTAGTCTCGAGCTATACAGTAGGAAGTAATGCTAAGAAAATTGAAAAGGAAAAAGCTGCATAAGCCAATGTAGTAAAGAACAGTCATATACTGAGCCATAGGAGAACTTACAAATGAAGGCACAGTGGTGAAACCCATATACTTTTGGTCTCTGTGGTGCAATACCCATGAAAAATAAAACAGTGACATTTCCTTTAAAAAACAAAAAAAGGCAAGCCAATAAACAAATAAAAACCCCACACCTGTGTGTGTCTATGACTTTGCTATAAAAATGGCCTGGAAATGGACCTCTTTGCGATGAGAATCTGAGCTAAATCCCTCACGCATTGAGATAAATCTATTTTTAAGGCACAGATGTGAGAGAATTTGCCTGGAGACTCCTACCAAGTGAGAAGAACCTGACAGTGACTGATTTTGGCTTGTGCTGGAAGCTGGCTTACTGTTTTATGAGTTAACAACTTATTGTTTAAATGCTTTAATGCTGATTTATGCCAAGATTGTCTGCTTTGTATAAAGAGGTATAAAACTAGCTATCTTTTATATAAATCACATTCCTGATAAAGTCTCTTTTCAACTGAGGAGACAAACGTGGCCAATTAATATTGGGAACTTGACAGATTGTTGCCACCATTAAACTGAACTATCTCTGCGTGCATCAAATCCCTTCCTCCTATTTTACTTTTCTATGCTGCAACTTAAATTGAAGAAAAATAAAAGTTTAAAAGGGGGAGCTCCAAGCAGCAGCTCCCAGGGACAAGAGCTGCATGGTGCTGAGTGCTTGCCCAGGCTCCCAATCTCACCCACTGCACAGATGTGAAGGGGAGCTGAGGACACCCAACACCTCCCCAGAGCACTGGGATCGGGCTCTCACTAGCTTTGATCTCCTCACCAAAGCTAAGAGAAAGACCTTTTTTCCTCTATTGCTCATTGGTTTTGTGCCCCCCCTGATGAATTGCTCCATTAGTGCTGTTGGTTCCCACCAAGCCCAGAGCCCGGGCAGGTCCAGCCTCTCCTCTCCTTGGCTGAGCTACTTCTCCATCCCAGCTATTCTGCTCCTTTACTTCTGTAGTCTGCCTCTACCTTTGTACCAGAGTTAATTCTTAAGTATTTGATAGCATTAAATATTGTTAAGATATGTATGAAAATAATCTCACTGTCTAAATATGTCTTGATGCAAAACTATTAGCTGAAACCAAAGAACAGAATTGGGTTGTGGGGTAATGTCAATTCAAGCATTTTCTCATCAGTGTTTCAACCAGGTAGGATCAGGCAGGTTCTAGGTATATCTAAAGCAATAGACAGGGGGCCTGGACTGGAATTCAGCTTCCACTGTCAAGAGTGACTCACCAGCCCCAGGACCAGCACTTGCAGCCAGCAGGGCAATGTTGAGGTAGAGCCAGTGTCCCATCCACAGGCTTGAGCTGCAGCTCAGGCTCAGGCTTGTAACCACTCCACTGGGCATCCTTTTTTGCACCAGGTCACTGTGGGAGGCAGGAGGCACAAAATGTCAAAAAAAAAGTCTAAAAGTCTGTGGCTATGGATGTGTGGGGCTGATGTGATTAGCAAGCTGCATCCAACTGTTCTACAAATATGCCCCCCCCATCACAAATCATAAATAACCATCTAAGTTAAATTCTTCCATCAGAAACACTGGCAGAATGATGCTGTCATAAATTTTTATGGAGACATAACCAGGGATGATGAGTTCTTGGGCTGTGATGTTTATTAAAGTCTTTATTGGAACCTTGCAGTACAGTAACAAATTATATCATAAAACAAATTGGGCTGTTTCTAATCAGCAAAACAACACAAAACTGAGATATCTGGGGCAGACATATTTTTTTTTTCTTTCAATTTTCATTCCATGAAAAATTATGGATATCTTTCTGAAATTTTTTCAATCATGCTGAATTTAGAGCAGTGTACTAGTAAGAATGCCGTTTCTCCTGCCCTATATATTTCACCACCTATTCTGTAATTATTTTGGTCTGCTTCAGAGGTGACACATCACTGTAGTCAATCGTTCTGTCTTTGTTCTGAAAGTCTAAAATTTTCAATAGTCATGGCTTATAAATTCAGAGGGGACCACTGTGGATATTTAATATGTCTTCGTGTTCTATTCAGACTGTAATGTCCTAACTTATTTTTCATTTGAGCTAGGTGTTTAGAGGGTTAAACTCAACTTTTTGAGGACCATATGGTCAATCATAGAATCTTGGTAACCCTGCTTTCTGTGAGTGATGGTCCCCTCGCCTGTTCTTTCTCTCAGTGGCTTTCATGGCCAGAGCTTTTGTCAGCTTTGCACAGCTGGCATCTTGGTGCTGGGTGGCTGGTGCACAGCTGACGGCTCCAGTTTGCTCCCCGTGACCTCCCAGCAAGAGCTGGGGTTGGCAGCAGCCATGCCAGGGCACTGGCAGAGATAAGACATCAGGAGTGGGAAAAAAGGAGTACTTTGCTCAGAGGTCAGGCATGTTTATGTCAAGTGCACAAGTAGGGGCATGTAAACCCAGAGTGAAAAGGGACAACCGGGTACAGCGTAGAGATTGTGGGGAAAGATGTGTTGCTTGGGGAAGAGAGGTGTCGGGGATCAGGAATGGGAAATTCCTGTGGAGAAGGGAGAGAAGGAAGAGGGCTGAGTGGTGCAAAGGGCTGGAAAGTTTCAGTTTAAGTTTAGGGAGGTTTGGGGAAACTGTAGAAGACTTTTGGTAGTGCTGGGTGATGGTATAGGTCTGCTCCCTCCTCTCTTCTCCCTGTGAATCTGTGCCCTCACACAAATGACATGAGAAAGTGAGGGAAGGCAAAGACATGGAGACCAGCAGTACAATAAGCCTGTCCCTCTCTTCCCACCCTGGAGAAATTTCCACCCCCAGCACCACACCCTGACCCCAACCACAGGGCAATGGCACATCCAGCCATGTAGGGAGAGAGAGATACCCACTCTGAGGGAGCTTGGGTGGCTTGGGCAGCCAGTTGCCATCCCTCCCTGGAGAAAGGACTGGCAAAGGCAGGCAAAAGAGCCAAAGCTGTGGCAGCCAGGGCCAATCATAATTTTACAGCCACTAACAGTTATCCGTCCAAGGCAGCTACCTGCTCTGCCTGTGCCTCAATTTTGCCCCAGCTGATCTCAAGGTGAAAGGATGATTCAAAATGATAAACTCTGTGTGTGTATCTACTTGTAATAAGGGATATCTTTGAGCTTTGGAGACAGGCAGGTGAGCTGTGGAAAATCACTTTAAATAACACGAGATGTGGAAGCATATTTTACCTGTTTATCAGAATTTAATCTAAACCCATTTATATCTATTTCTGAATAGCTACAGATGCAGAATTGGGCCTTGGAACGAGTGGTGGTTTAGGCTGAGCGTATTTGTCCTCATCTTCCCCACAAACAACCCCTTCAAAATGCAAATCTGTGGAAAGAAGGTTCATGCTCACCCCAGCATGAACAAATGTTGAAGCTGCTGTCACATACACTGTCACATCCCCAGCCACAGTTTTGCATGGGTACACATCGCTCATTTTTCAGCCACAACTTTTACAATTTCCTGCCTAACGCAAGCTGTGAAAGGGAATATTCTCCTTTGGCATGCAAATTTTCTGTTTACATGGGCAACTTTTATCTGGGAGACCAGGGGGGTCCGTCCTCATCAGAATTTTATAAATTCTGCTAAGATTTTTTCATTACCGTCTTAATAGCAATATGAATAATGCAATGGAGGTAACTACAAGTTTCCTTCAAACTTGTTGCAACACGTAACAGTTTACAGCATGTAATAACAAATATAACATATAGCAAAACTTCCATAGTTTTTTATTTTCTTTTTTTATTTTTGAGAGGCTGGAAGGCAATACAGAGTTCTTATGAGTTTGTGCACTGGCATGGTAGTCTTCAGTGGGGATTTCACTGGTTAATCCTTGTAGAGATCGACATGTTGTGACAGGGGCTGAGGATGAAAAGGAGCACGTTGGAGAAAGTTAAGATGCTAAGGGACTTTTTTTTTTCCCCCCCAGACATATAAGAATTTAGTATTCTCATTTTGATAGTATTATCTTCACAATGAGTAACCTACAGAGAATGCCTTTTCTTGCACTCTGTGACAGAGCTCTCTTGAACCTCCCTTGTGTCCAACATGCATACACACAAAGACACCAAGTATTTTCTGTTGCGATCCCCACCAGCTAAACTTTGTCTTTGTCCACGAGGCAGCTTTAGTGTGAATTGGAGAAGATTTGTAAAACTCGGGCCAAAACTTGGCAGGAGGGCAGCACCTTTTAACCAAGCAGAGGTGCCAATGTCAGCAACTTCTGTGTGGAGAGAGATGTTAGATTTTTAACTTGGACAACATGGTAGTCAACCAGGAGGCTCAGTTCTGGCCCAGAGATAGCATGTGGATATGTCATTAAAAGCCAGACTTTTGATAATACTTATGTTTACCATTGCAGATAGAAAGACCTAGGAAATCACAGCAATATTTGCACATTATTCTCTAAATATTTTCTCTCTACCACAATACAGTAGTACCTGTAATTTACTGCCCTCTCCAACAAAAGACAAAACTGGCCTTTTCTTATGAAATGAGGGCAGGGGATGAAAGGCAGGGGCATAACTGACAAAAACAGAGAGAGGACAAAGTTGTACACTGACTCTGAGATACAAGGCAAGGCCAGAGCTTGCAGAGGCAACAGAGAGCTGGGGAATCCGGTAAGGGGGCTCCCCGTGGAGGTGGTGTGGGGAAAGGCACGGGTGAGCCAGACAGGACTAAACAGCTACATTTGAGATGGTCCAGAAGGGAGGGAGTGTAATCAGTGTTAATTAATTACGCTGTGTTTATTTTTACTCTGTTATTCAGTGCCCCAGGTGCTTTACTGGTGGAGAGGGAGGGCACACTAATAAATTGGTATTGCTGCTTATTATTATGTACTAATTTGTAGCAGCAGTTTACGGGCTTTTTTTTTTTAAGCAAGTCAATAAAGATAATATTCCTCAAAGGTGATTTCCAGATAAGAAGGCAGTTTATCAGTACTCCCAAATTTCAGCCAGCTGTCATTAAGTGTGTCTCCTCGGCTTGTGAAGGGCTTTGTAGCTGGGTCAGGGCTGCTGGAGCCGGCTGCAAGGTTGCTAAGGGAACCGCTCTGTCCTGAGATTCTTCTTATGCATCAAACTTTCATCTTGCAAAATATCTGTAGGCAAATCACTGTGAGATGAATGCTAATATGCTGCACAACTGGGACAAGTGGGCTGAGCTAGCTAGAAGGACTGAGTCACATTTGTTTGATTTCATTTTTGTATTAGGTGTGTGCATAGATGCATAGCTAAGAGGACATAAATATATGGTATTACACAGGCATTGGTGCTTCTGAAATGTTGTACTGCAGGGATTGTCATTAATAATATTTGACGTTTTGGGAGGGTGCTAGGTTGCTTTGGAAGGTGCTGAGAAAAAAAAAATCAATATAAATATTACTAGAAGGACCTTAATTTTGATGGGCTTTGGATCAGGCTGAAGTGCAGGCAGTGTCACTGGAGCATTTCTGTCTAAAATGGGAGGCAACAGTCACTCAGACAAGCGATAGAGATTGAACTGCAGATCTCTTGGAGCTGAAAAATTTTGACCAAGAGTTTGAAACAAACTTAACCTTAAGAAAAAGGCGATAAGCCCTTTAATGTGTGCAGAGAGTAGATCACGTCTCTTTTTCAGGTCTCACCTTACCAGAGAGGTCCATAGATAGTCTAGCACACTGCACACCATTTATCTACCTCAAAAAGTGGAAGGGTTGAGTCAACCCTGCTGGGATTTAAACCTTTGTTTCCAGGGTGTCTGGATATTTCAAAGCTGATACTTAGACTACTAAGCCAACCCCTCTGGCTTAGTTCATTATACAGTGGAGCAGCTTATAGTGAACTCTGACCTATAGTGAAACTGTTGAAAGTGAAAATCTGTAATAGTTCCAATGATGGTGCTGGCTTCCAGCAAGACTATAATTGGTTTATAAACAACTGCAAAAGTTGTAGAATTTAGTATACTTTCTTTATTGCTTGGTGCAATTCTCTTGAATGCAATATTTAAATTTTACACAAACCTTCACCTTAAATTAGTCTTACATTGAAATGGCATGTCTATGACAACGAATACAGTCCATCAAGAGAGGATTGTGATTCCTTTTTTGCCCCAGAAGTTCCCTTGTATTTCCAGCAACTAGCTAATGGGGTGATTTAAGATCAGTAAAAAATTAAAAATTAAATGCTTGAAAAGATTCCTTGTCAACCAAGATCGCTAGCCCTAAAGACTACAGGCTTGAAAGACCATCTGACTATTATAAATTGCTCAGCTTGGCAATTTCCAGGGGCACAGAAGTCTGCTACAATATAGTCTTGTTTGTGTTTGTACTGACGAGTCTGAGATTGATGCAGTTCATAAAGACAAACAGATAACTTTCAATGGCTGACTCACATGAGCCTTCAGCAGACTGTAAAAAGTAAGTTTTGACCTATATCAGGATTAAGACCTGCAGCATTTCAAATTAGAGTAAATTAAGCTTTTGTCATATCATCTGGCCCCAGTGGAAAATTCAGTTTACAGGCAGAGTCTGGGCATGCTCATCCATATAGGGAAATGGGTGGTAGTGGAAGAGGAGATTATGCATTTTTCTTTGAAAACATGGTTCTTTGAAATTATGTAATTCAGAAAAGTGGCATTATTGTTATAGCATGATAATCTATGGATATAAATGAGGCAAGTTTTGTAGGGGGAGATAATATCTTTTATTAGACCTAGCAGATTGTTGCAAAAAAACAGACAGCCTTTCAGCTATAAGAGCCATTTTTCAAGGCTGAAATAAAAGCAGCATCTTTGGTGTTAAGGGCAATTGGACAGTTGGTCTGAGTTTAACTTAATTATATTAAATAGTTAGACTATTTGGGTGAGAAAGTGGTTGGTACTTGTGGAGCAGAAGAGTGGAGTGGGCAAGGAAAAAGTTGATAAGGTCATTGGCTCCTATTGGGTAAAAAGGTAAAAAGACAGGTAACTCATTGTCTGTGAAAGATGAAGGGGCTTGGGGAGGGAATTACAATTTGCCATAAAGCCAGTCTCTCTATTTAGTCTATGATTTTTAGTGTCCAGCAGGGTTGTGTGTTTTGGTTCCCACGCTCCTCTTCTAAAGATGCTTTGTATGTCTCCCTGGAGGGTTAGGCCTGAGCAGTTGCAGATAGAGTGGCTATTTTGTGAAAAAAAGTCCTTCTGCTAACTGGGAGCTTCTGTCCTTTACTGATGATCTCTGTGAGTTTTTCCAGTGTGTGGTTATTGTTATTTTACTGCCATGGAAACTGTGTGAGTATCTGTCTCACTGGCCAGTGCACAGTGTGTTCTGGGATGTGCTTGTGCAGGAGCAAGAGGTTTTGATGCTTCTGGAGTAGTTCATTTACCATGGTGGTCATGGAAGCCTGTTGGCAAGTCTCGCATGTGTAGCTCAGATGCAGTAAAGTGCCCAGAGCCATTGAAATTTTGATTGGAAGAGCACTCACTTAGTCCACACTCCTGCTTAAGCAGGTTTGTTGCAAACACTAAGTCAGACTTTGTGGGTCTGTCTAGCCAAGCAAGTACTGAAAACTTGCAAAGACAGAGTCACCATCTCTTTGGGATGCCCTATTCTCCTAGTGAATAAGTCATTCATGCTAAACTTCCAAAGCTGTGATTTGCTGTCATTGCACGTTTTTGTACCATCTGCTGCCTACTAGAAGACTTGGGCTCTGTTGGCTTTGCAACTCCCCTTTCAAGCTCTTGTAGTCTGCTCTTAGATTCTCCCCTTATGAATCCTCTTTAATCAGACTAAACCAAGCCAGTTCCTTCAATCCCTCTTCATTGGCCATATGCCCCAAGCTCAAGACTTGGGGGTCATGAGTGTACTCACCAAACCTCCCACAGCTTTTTAAGGGTTCATTCTGTGTCATCACCCATGTTGCTGATGAAGATACTGGACAATATTAGCTTGTTATCAAACCCTTGGGCACTCTGCTGCTGGCTTCTGCCTTGACCTTGACCTTGATTATTATATTTTCAGCCTGGTGGCCCAGACAATTTTCAGTTCATCTAGGAGTCTATTTGTCGAGCCTATAATTCTTCAGTTTCTAGACAAGAATGATATAACCTCACATTCACCATTCTCCCTGCATCTATGCCATCAGTCCTTTTACCACAGAAAGGAATCAGGGTTTCTGAACACAGAATCATAAAAACATTGGAGGGTTTCAGTTGGAAGTGAACTCAAGGTCACATAGTCCAAAGTCCTGCTCAAAGCACGGCTAACTTCAAAACAGAGATCAGATTGGCCAGGGGCCAATCGCGTTGTCCAACTGAGCTTTGATATTTCTGGTCATTCCACTGACCTAAATTGCCCTTGCTATATGTCTGTCTCTGCCTTCTTTATACTTTCCCATTAGCTAGTAGCTCCCCACAGTCATCCTGGTTACTCTCCCCAAGACTCACTTTACTATGTTAGTATTTTCTCTATAGGAGAGAAATGGCAGGGTCAAACTGGTGTTCCAGATGTGACCTCACAAGTGTCAAAAAGAGGGAAACAACCACCAGCCCACCTCAACCTGCTGGCTGTCATCTTGTAATGCAGCCCAGCACTCAGTCCAACTTCATCTCCATAAATACAATTTGCTCTGATAAATCTGTTGACTGCTCCGGATTAATACCTGTCCTTCATGTGTTCAGAAATGGATGTGCTCTGCTATTTTTCTAAGGACTGAAGTGGGACAGATCAGCTTACAGTTCCCTAAATCATCCTGGCCTTTCTTAAAGTTGGGTGTAACATCAACCCAGTTATCAGGGACCTCCCCCAAACATCATGATTTTATTTTTCATGTGATTTTTCAGCCTCACAAGCGTACCAGCCATATCTTTCAGCACCTGCTGAGGAGTCCCATCCAGCTCTATGGATTTCAATACACTGTTGGCTGTCCTCCTTCCCATATAGCACTGGTGTGCGCAGAGAACTGGAAGCGGGTTTTTCCTGACACAAAAAGACATTGAGTACGTCAGCCTTTTCTGTACTGCCCATCACCAGATTTTCTCCCATTCAGAAATGGATGCACATTTTCTCTGAGTTTCTTTTTGCTTCTGTCATGCCTGTAAAATCGCATCTTGTTAGCTTTTATATTCCTCTCCAGTTTTACCTCCAACTGGGCTTTGGTCTTTCTGGTTTTGTCCCAACAAGTCTGAGCAGTACTTTTATACTTTTCCTTTGCTGTCTGCCCTTGTTTCCACTTCTTATGTGCTTTGCATTTCAGTTCATTAAGAAGCTCCTTGCTTAGCCAAATGGGCCTCCTGCCAAAAGTCTCAGTCTTCCTGAACAATGGCCTGAACAAGTGGTGCATGTTGATCTCCAGGAAACTTGCTTTGGGCAATGAACTTGGTGAGACTGGAGGGGGATGAGGGTTGTGGTGGGAGGGAATGTGCTGCCAATTTGTTTTCCAAAGAAAGAAATAAATTCCAACTTTCTTCAAGTATGGATGATAATTCTGTATTATTTTCAAGGCTGAGGTGTTACCCAGGCAGCTGCATACAACTGATGTGACTTTTTGAATGAGGAGACTTTGTATAGGGTGGTATGGTGGTTTGGTTAAAGATAGGGTCTATTTTTACAGAATTGCCTCACAGGTGACAATCCTTTTTTGGTAGCCCTGGGAACATTTGGGCAGATGTTGTAAGATTTCCTCAAAACTCATACACTGGAGTCTCAGGATTTGACTGTATACTCCAAACTTTTTGTTTTGTTTTAAATGATTGATTCATGATTAAATGATTCCAGAGGTAGATGCACTGGTCTTGGTTCTGGATGTATTTTATCTATGCTTTATGTTGCTGGTTGTGACTAAGAAATCAGTGTTTGTACAAAAAGTGATTAATGAAGCTGTGGTAGAAATCAATAGGGATTCTAGATTTTCAGTCCGGACAATGAAGCTTTCTTAGGTTTGATGGTAGTTATTTAGAATCTCTTTTTCATAGTGACTCCTACAGCTGTGAAACTGTCTAAAGAACGTGTTTGTTATTGAAGGCAAAGTTTGGAGGACTAAGGGTAAAATGCATGAGCTGGTCTTGGTGTTGAGGTGCTCTTTCTATCCTACAGATGCTTCTTTTCTAGTCTGTGATTCTTCATTGGTCTGAAAGTACCTGCTACCTTTTTTCACTGCTAAATATAAACATAAAATTTAGAGCAATTGCTTTCAGCTTTGTAGAGCACTGCTTCTTTTTCAAACCTAATAAAAGATATATCTGTTTTTCTCTTCCAGCTTTACCAGTTGAACCAGTAAAATGTATTACTTCTCTCTACAATCCTCTTCCTCTGTCTCAAAGATCGTAGTGGAATGGATTTGAATAGCTGTTCCAATCTGTTCCTTCATTTGTGTCTCCTCTCCTTTAGTCACGTGCAGGGCAAGAATAATAAAATCACAGAATCACGGCATAATTTAGGTTGGGGGATTTATTGAGGTCATCTATTTCAATCAATTACTCAAAGCAGATCTAACTCAGGTTACCAAAAGGCCTTGGCTGGTTGTTTTAAATATCTCAAATTTTATCCATTTTCCACAGCTTCCTGAGCTACCTGTCCCATGTTTTATTACTCTCACTGTAGATCTTTTTTCCTTAATATCCAGTCGGAATTTGCATCATTGCAACTTCTGTCTATTGCTTCTCTCCTGCCACCTAGCAACTCTGAGAAATCTAATCCATCTTCTCTGTACACTAGGCAGATGAAGGCTGCATTAAGATCACCAGGTAGTCTTCTTGTCTTCAGACTTGACAAATACATTTCTCTTAGCCCCTCATACATCGTGTGCTCCAGTACCCAATCATCTTGGCTGTCCTTCTGTGTCAGTATCTTTCTCATACTGGAGACTCCTAAACTGGATCCAGTAATGTAGATATGGCCTCACTCGTGCTAAGTGTGGGGAGACAATAGCTTCCCTTTCTAGTCTTGCAAGCTACACCCTTGGTAGTACAGCCTGTATGCAGTTGGTCTTTGAGGGCTCACTGCTGACTCATGTTCAACTTCTGGTTCAGCAAAGCCCACGAGTCCTTTCCTGCAAAGCTGCTTTCTGACCATTTGGTCCCCAGCCTGTCCTGGACTTGTACAAGGGATTATTCATTCTCAGATGCAGGACTTCGCATTTATCTATTTTGAATTTCATGAGGTTCCCCTCAGTCCATTTCTCCAGCTTTTCCAGGTCTGTGAGAAACAAGCCCTGCTTTCTGGCATATCAACCACCCACCTGCTCCCCATTTAGTGTTATGTATATACTTTCTGAGGGTGCACTCCATCCTAGTGATCAGGTTGTTACTGAAGACTTTAAACAGTCTTAGCATTGGTGTCAATCTCTGCGGGGTTCCACCAGTAAGACACCGTCATTTGGATTTTGTATTGTTGATCACAACTCTAAGTCCAGCAGTCCAGTCAAATTTTTATTCACCTTATTGTGCACTTATCCTATTTGTCTTTCACCGGTTTAGCCGTAAAGACAATGTAAACAACCTCCAATGCTTTCAGCTCCTCCACAGACCTACTCATATCCCCACAGAAAAGAATCAGGTTGGTTAGGTGCAGTTTTCCTTTGGTCAGTCTATGCTGTTCTCGGTCACTTTCTCATCTTGCCCATGCTCAGAAATGACACAATTCTTCCAGGAGAATTTGCTTCATAATCTTCCCAGGGACTGAGATAAGGCTGCATGGCCTTTAGTTACATGGATCCTCCTTAGTCTTCTTGAAGACAGGCGTGACATTGGCTTTTTTCCAGTCATTAAGAACCTCCTTTGATCACAGTCTTTTAAGGGTAATGGAGGCCTTGGAATGATATCAGACAAACCTCTTGGCACCTTCACATGCATCCCATCTGGCCACATGAGTTTGTGTGTCCAGTTGGCTGAAGTGGTCCCTTACTCAATCTTCTTCTACTGTGAGTAATGGTTTGTCCACAAAGACTCTATTAGTAAGCTCAGGAACTTGGGATGGTGAATCTTTCCGATAAAAAATGGGTCAAAAAAGGAATTTAACACTTCAGTCTTTACCATGTCCTCAGTCACTAGGTTTCCTGTCCCACTGAGCCATGGGGCCCACATTTTACTTTGCTATTTTTTTTGCCACCAGTATACATCTTGCTGACCTTCACATCCCTTGCTAGTTTCATCTCAATTGAACTTTCTTGACTCCATCCCTGCAGGCTCAGGCAGCGTCTCCGTAGCACTCCTGGGTAGTCTGCTGCACTTGAGCTCAGTCAGGAGGTCCCCGCTCATCCGTGCCGGCTCCCTGTTTCATTTGCTTGACTTCCTGCACATCTAAGTGGTGATTCCTGTGCTCTAAGGATGTTGTCCTTGGAGATCAACCAGCTCCAGGTGGCCCTCCAGGACAAATAAGTAGTATTTATAAGAGCAACTAAAATTTCTTTGTTGTAGTTTCAGTTGATTAGCATGCAAATGTAGAAAAAAAGATCAGGTCATTAAGGCTAGAGTCAAGACATAAAATGTTGGAGGGGACTTGTGTTCAAAAGAATTCTTTCTTTTGGCTTCTAAGTCTGAGAACCCCAGGCATCAACCAAGAAAAAAATTATATTATTTTCTTTTACTTTGATCAAAATACTATTATTTATCTCTACTAAAAGAAACCTATAAAAATGTGCAGTATGCAACTGACCATCAACTAAGAAGCCAAAAGTGATTCTCTCCAGGAAAATATTTTCCAGTTGAGACATCCTAACTTGGAAAACATCTTCTATAAAACTTTAAAAAATTGATATGGGAGAGACAGCTCTGCTAAGGTCTCTTACTTAGGCAGGCTGGTTCTGAAAAGTCTGCTGGGACCCTTTTTATTTGCCCTTGCAGTTTTCTTTCCCTGATGTTTACACATAAGTTTTACATTTTGAATCTTGGTGACTTGTGAAGATGTTTAAAACATCTAAAATAATATTCATGCCACTATATGTAAGGCTTGATTTGGCACAGCAAAGGTCCTACAAATTAAGTAATAAGATTGAAAAATTTTGAAATACCTGGAAAATCCCTTCTGAGCATGTTTGTATCTTGAGCTAAATATAAGCAGAATAGAGTCAAGTCAATGAAAACAGTCCCTGAGACTATTTGCAAGATGACAATGTAGGTGTCTCATTGCAGGCACACATGAAAAATTGTTTTGTCTTAAAGAAGTAAGAACGGTTCTCTCTTATAAACCAAACTGCTTTTATTTATATACGTAAGCAATTTGTAAACTCTAGCTGTGGCACTGGCATTTATAGGGAGAGGGAGAAGGGGTGGTGTTGGGTTTTTTAAAAGCTAGTAATTCGGTGTCTCTTTCGTTTTGAAGAAAACCCCAGAGGGGAATTTCAGCTCAGGCTAAAAAAGTTAACAGCCAAAAGGAGAAACCTGTGACATGGGTCTGAGGATGACTGTAGCTCATGTTAGCATATAGAGACCCCTGGTATAGCAAGAGCCTGGATTTTATTTAAGTCTGCATTATTGACATGTTTCTACCTCTACAGCTTTTCTGTCCTCTTGACTTGGCAATGTCCCTTCCTTACTACTAACCACCTCCTCCAGTCTGAGGGCTGCATGAATGTGCTCAGTCCTGTCACAAGGGTGCCACAGATAGAATAGAATGTCCTCGCACTCTGTGTTAAACCACAAAGCTGCTTTCCCCCCATTGCACCTACACGGCTTAGGAATAGAGTAGAAACCTTTCATCATGCATTTCAAGGTTAAGCAAGATTTGGTCTGCTGGCAAGAAATTTAAGCTCAGATTTCAATGACCATTTCTTGTTTGGGTTGGCTGCCAAAACTATAACAAAGCCAAAAACTTTGAAGAGGGCAGGCCAGATGGCATACGGGCTTGCAGACCTCTGTTATGATGCTGGTCATAGCTGATGGCAAACTGTTGTGCCTTAATTGTCTAATGTGGCTACCTTGCAGAGAGCATATATGCCCAGTTCCAAACCTTGATGGAAACCAGAAATTAAGGCAACATATCTCCTGAACCAGAAGCCATCTGGCTTCATTTTGCAGTCTGCAACTGACACCTCAGTGTCCATCATCCCAAGTCTGGATGATGACTTTGTCCCATTAAAGGGTCTTCAAGCAGCTAGCTGCAAGATATGGCTCGCACCAGTTCAAAATTCATGGAATCAACTAATTGCTTGACTCTGGCAACAGGACATTGACTCCCTTGCTGTGAGCTCTATGGATTGTCCTGCTTCCCATCATCCATCCACCTTTGGTCTTGCAAGCCTCAGCCTATTTATCTGCACAGATGCAGAGAGCTCAGTGTGGACACTGACAACTTCATTCAGTACCGCAGCCATTCATTAAAGGCTGCATGAGAGTGTTAGAGGTGAGCATGTTGCAGACCATTTACAGAACGTCCTTGCTAGCAGTGGTGTAAGTGCTTCTAGGACAGATACCAGGCTTGTTGGCAGCCCAGATGACTTAC
The DNA here is from genome assembly GCA_002844005.1 of Limosa lapponica baueri. Classification (NCBI taxonomy): domain Eukaryota; kingdom Metazoa; phylum Chordata; class Aves; order Charadriiformes; family Scolopacidae; genus Limosa; species Limosa lapponica. The sequence goes on along the minus strand of KZ505685.1, from coordinate 1,626,530 downwards.
AGCAGGAACACAATGTGCTTGCAGGAAGGACATGAATGATCATCTCCAGTGTGCTGTGTTGGCCATCAAAAGCAATCTCACAGGTGCTGTGGTACCCACACACCAAAAAGCAATGCAAACTGCCTGCCTGAAAACATCACCACCTACCCAAGTGTGCTGAAAATCTGCCAGTGCCTCCATTTTAAGTCAGTTATCAGAGTGCCTAAGCAAAGACTTCCAAATGTACTAAAAAACTTCATGTGTCAAGAGAAATAAACCTCTGCTTCAGGTCCACTGCACTTCTGAAATAGCTCAGCCTTACTCCTCAAGAAGGCCCCAGCAGGTTAGCTGTGGTCTGAGCACTCTTGGTTCACTTGGAGTGTGATGAGTTCAATTAAATTGACAGCTGTGTTCACCTTTGGCGTAGTGGTTGATGCTGGGCAATTCCCCATCCAGAGCATGGGAATGCTCCCAGGCAAGAGCCCGGGCTGTGCACTGCACTCCTGGAGAGATGCTCTTTGGAGGATGTTAGAAGCCACCTCTGTTCTCATTCAGCCCAGGAGTGTTCTCTGATAGCTTCTGTTGAGATTGTGCACTCAAGAGTTTGGTGATACTTCTCTCTCCTTCATCCTTCTCCAGCTGTCACTGCTTCTCTTTTCTTCCTCTGCTTCTCATGTAGAGACTGCTGCAGCACAGAAGGCTGCAAATACCTGTCCTCGTACACACAAAGCACATGCTTTTCTTTTGGCTGTTGCCACGTGCTGGTGTTTGCAGCAGAGGCTGATGGCATTTTCAGTCCCTGGTTCTGCAAGACAGCTTAGCTATTCCTTACAACTATCATCCACTTCAGGACTTTCTCCAACTGTCTTTTATTGTTTGCCATGACTGACACATTGCATATTGATAGAACAGTATCTCCTGATAGATAATGTAAACACATGCCATATTTTGAGATCTTTTACTTGGTTTTCACTAATTTGGTTTCTTTTAAATCAGATTTTTAATACATTCTGATGTGGGTTTTAATGAAAGAAATCCAAAACTACTTCTCAAGCTTGTATGCCATTCTGGGAAAGAGATAATTGCTTTCTACAGATATTTTAAAAATCACTGCAAAGTGACAGTCACTGGAAGTTCAGAAAAACTGTCGTCTTAAACACACATATGAAGAACCAACAAGACACCAGTGGCACTTGTGGGGACTCAGTGGTTCCTTAGTGTCCTCCAGGCCCAGCCCTCTTGGATGCTCTCAGAGAAGAACAATGGGGGAAAACACTGAACTGAAAAAGTGATTTGCAATCTCATTCTCATAAGATGATTGTCACTGTTCTTGTAGGCTAAAAAACTAGAGCAAGCACAATGGGCCACTGAGCTAAATAAAAATGCAGTACAAATGGATTTCCATAATCACAGTCAGAAAAGTCCTGCAGCTGGGAATACCTAACTTAGTCCTGCAAGGTATTAGGCTACCTTTGATATGAGTATCATGTCTCTGTTGAATGAAATGGTACTTAAAAAATATCTTTTTACTGTAGAGAAAGCACCAGCAGGACTTGGGGATAAGGGAAAACATTAGAATTAATTTTGTGTTCTTTCACCTTCATTGCATTTGCATTTTCTCTGCCATTCTTCTCCTTCTCAATTACTTGGGCACTACAGGCCAGTGTAGTAATTAACACTATTTTGGTGTAGTTTGTATAGATTTCTTTTCTCCCCTCTATAATCTGCATGTCTCACAGGCAATGCTCGAATCCCAAGTCTTTCCTCTCAACAGCTTAACTTAAAAAAAAAAAAAAAACAAAACAAACCAGAACAATTTCAGTATTGTTTTATCATATATGTCAATAGGGTTTAACCCACTTCCATCCATTGAACTGCAGAATTTGGGCTTGGAAAAAAAATTTATAAGGTTATCTGGTCTAAAACATACAAACCAAATAGTAATAATAACAACAAAAGAGGATCAAAAAAAAACCCTAAATCAAATACTTCCCTATGGTCCCTATGGAGCATCTGCTCCTCAAACTTCACCAGATATTTTTTCTTTGAGTCATTCCTGCATCCTACCCCAGTTTACCGTTTCAGTTCTGTCCTATAACACAGCTATTCTTGTTGCTTCAAATCCTGCTGATTTCTTATTAGTGCACCTGCAGATCTTTAAATCTGCTATCACAGAGGCCCAACAAGCAACTGACTGCTTTACAGATTTGAAGATAGATTTTTATTTTAGGTACCTAAAAATGTAGAAGGGTATCTAGGGGGATTTTTCAATCATCACCTAGCTCCCATAGTTTTTATTTCTTCTGCATTTTCAGAAGGTAGTTTTATCTCTTTGGCAGGCCTTCTAGGTCAAGCTGCTACAAAATTAAAAACACAGGGGGAAATTAAAATCCATTTCTGCAAAGCTGAACTTTGGAGCTTCTGTTTAGGCACAGCTAAAAATGGAAATGCCCTAATTCTATTAAGCCATATTGTTTACCTAATAAATAATCTGCAACTTCTGGTTTTAGAAGAAGTTCTAATTTTCTTACCATTTCTCATAACATCTGAGTTCCTGCAGAGCTAATGCATTTTTATTTAAACTCAAAACCCACATAAAGCAATGAAAGAAAATGTAAGTACATAACTAATCAGAACTATGCTTATTGAATCACTAGAAACTGTCCATCTGCAGATGACAAACAGCTGATATAACTTGGAGGTCTGAACTTTGGCATATATATTATGAGAAGCCAGGATGACAGCCTACGTTCTCCAAACACCTATATGTGTAACTGGAACTTCTTACAACAATAAAAATGAATCTATAAATAATTTGTGCAAATTAGGATGATATAAAATGCACAGGTTTTTATTAAATCTTACAAAGGGACACAACTCTACCATGTACCACAGTCTCTCAGCAGAAGGTTGAACATGCTTTGGACCACCAGACCTTTGCAAGAAGTATATTTTTGTAGTGTGTCAGGGTGGTACCTGGCAAACCCTAGTATTTAACTAATGAATAGCAACCACCCCATTTAATTTAGTATAGAATCCTTGAAACATTGCATTAGGTCCTGGACACAGTTTCAGCTGACAAGTTTTTCCTTTGACATTCTCTGTGTCAGCTCCCTTTTCCTCTCCAGCCCATCAGTGAGGAAACTCTGTTGATCTTGGTAGTAATTGAGCACTGAAGGAAAGAGATTAGTACAATTAAGAACAAAATATCAATGCAATCAAACAGAGTGGTCTAATTTCAAACATACCCAGTATATGCAGTATTTAAGTCTGAAATTCTTCTTTTTAGCTTGGGCTTCTCAAGAAATGAAGCTTCTGAGAATATACTACATTTTCAGACACATTTCTTCCTCTTTCTCAACAATGGTGAACCCCTCCTCTTACTCAACCATTGTTGAAACATTTATTATTAAATAAACATTATTATTTAATAATAATCATCATTAATAGAAAGACAGTGATCTCAAAACATTCAGCTTTGATAAGAAGACTCCACTATGGACTCTTTGGGGAAGGACTGCAGTGGACCTGCAGTGAATCTCCTTCTTCCCATGGAGAGGCACATTCCAATGCTTGTGGCTCCTTCCCTGGCCCTCTACAAGCATGCCACTGGACCAGAGCTTGTCTGGAAACTTCTCCTTTCCAATGGTCTTAGATCACCAATAGTTAAGGAGAAAGATTATCCTCAGACCTCCCGTGGGAGTTTTCTTTTCAACTAGCAATTTCATTTTCTGGAAATTTCGAACAAGTGAAAAGATCAGTATTGGATTATTTTCTGCCAAAAGAATGCAGAGGATGTAAGCAAAACAATTCAGACAGGGTAGACAATATTGCTATGTTAGGCACATTACTCTCGGCCCTCCAGGAGCATGATTTTATTTTAAACATGTTATTGCAAAGTAAGTATACAGGACCTCATCCCTAACGTTTCTTTTGCTTCTTGGCTTGACTACTCCTTGCATTGTCCTTCAGTTTCCTTGCACCATCACAAGATGGAGTGCAGCAAATTACATCCACCAACAGACAGTCAACTCCAGATGCTAACAGCTACTAATTAGTAAGGGAGAAAGGGAGAACACTGTTTTGCTACCTGTTGCCATAGCATTTAATAGACTCTGCTCCCTCGAACCCCACAGTTTTCCATCCCTCCCACTCCCCAGGTGCCATTAGTAGAGAATAATGGTTCCCAAGCTGAGGTCTGCAGATCGCAGATGGGCTGCAAAGCCACACTTTGAAAGGTTTCCTAATTGGTAGCACACACGTGTTTTCCTGGCTGCAGCAAAGTATTAATGCTCCCTCCCTGCCTGGGTAAAAGCAGGTATATTCTCCAGCATGTGAAAGGCCCACGTTAGGTCCAGCTGCTATTTATTGGTCTGAGGAACTAATATCAGAGGAGTTCAATAGATGAATTTCTTGTTGAGCAGCAACATGTTGCTTAAAAAAAAAATTGTATCTAGAGGCAGTACTTCAAAACTTTCCCTGTACCTGTTATAAACTTTCAATACTATCAAACCAGGACAAAATTTTTATGTTGTCACATACTTTTAAAACACACTCACAGCATTTGTGAAACATACAACTACTGTTTGTTTCTGCAATTGGGTTTTAACTTTGTGTCTGTGTTTGCTGAACGTCCATTTGTACCCAGGGAAAGGGATATTTATTTACAAGAAGCTTATTGCTGAAAGTCAAGGTAAACGTGCCAGAGGTTGAGACTTCAAGACAGAGAGGAAAGAGGTAGCTATTACTGCTGTGCCAGCAACACCATGAAATCTTTCTTTTACAGAATTTGTTTACATGGAAAAGATTCATTCAGTTATGTGTTAGAAAATTCAAAGGCTGGCCTGTTTTCTAAATTTATTCACCAGCACTGGTCCCTGATACTGTTTTCGGTCCAGAAGATGGAACATACCTGTTTCAGAATGCTTATCTTAGTTGCATTTGCACAATAGCAAGAATTTTGTACGCAGTACCAGTCACAAAAAAATACTAAAAAAGACCAGGAAATCCTTAGCAACTTTTATCACCAGCAAAAAACAGACAGCATGTAACTTTATCTAATAAACCTGTTTTATTATTCAGAAGACATATCTATTATAAACATAACTGCTATAAACAGAGTGCATTATATTCATCACTCTGTGTGAAGCAGTTTGCTCTTCTAATTTTTCAGTGCATCAAACACCTAACTTTTCAAACTAAATTTTTATATTCCTGTGACCAGGGAAAATATTGCACCACTTAAAAAGAACACTTTAAAGAAAAGTTGTTGAATGAAACAGTATCATCCTCTAAAATCCTGCACAAATTTTCCTTCAACATTAAATGGGTAATTAGAGCAAGAAATAACCTTCTTCCTCTAGTCCCTACAACATAGTTTGGATGAGTAGCTGCAGCTTTTTCTGTCACTGTAGACACTGCAGTGTTCTTGGCAGCCAGAGCAGAGGATGGAGGGATTTCCACCTTTTCCTATCCATTCTCTACTCTGGTTTTATGTCTCCAGTTCCCACTTTGTTGCATGATAATTTCATCCACTCCTTGTTGTTTTACTGTAACTATTCCTTCACTCCCTTTTTCTTTTCCCTTCCTCGTGTTCCTCTTCACCTTCAGCTCCCAGTCTTTCATGCACTCATGTTCTCATTTTTTGATCATAAACCCATGGTCCCTTGGGTGTTCAAGCTCTTCTCATGCCCTCTGTGGCTTCTCCAGTCTCTCGACATGCGTCCATGCAACATTGAGGGAACAAATAATCACCACACTTTGTGGGAAGCTGAGGTACATAAACACACAAATTAACTTCATGACATTGATCTTAAGAGTCAGCTGATAATAAACCCTGCATGCTTTCCCCAAATCTCAGATCCAAGTGCCAGCTATGATAAATCTGGGGTTTGAGCAGCTAATTTTGCTGAAAAGGTTAGCTGGGTCCAAGACAGTTGCTCAAGAGGAAAAGACATTAATGTTACCTACCTTAATGTCTGAGCCGACAAGAAAACACCAGAGTTTCAGAAGATGCCTGGGCTATTACAACTGAAAAGAAGCCCCACTCATCACAGCAGTGAAATACATAAAAGAAAATCTTATCCCATAGCTTTTTTCTGTGTTGAAAATCTCTTATAAACACTATGGGGTAGGCTGATGAGCTGTCAAGAAGAAGAAAACAGTGTCAAATTCGGATCATTTCTTCAAATTCCTGTCTGCCAGGAAGCTTTTCAAGATGATGACAAATGACCACTCTGCACGGAAAACTATCCTCAGCCGGTATCCGAAACCTGAGTTTGTAATCAGGCACAAGAAGACAGGAAAGAGACCACCTCCATAAAGTTCAAAAGCCCTTTTTTACCTATCAAATGCCTGCAGTCCTGCTGAAGACCGTGGCTACAAAATGGTGCTTTGGGCATCAAAGCTCTGTGGGTTTTCATTCCTAGTGAGAAGCAATACAACACAGCTGGAAACATCTACCTTTTCAGAAAACAATAGCTTTTTACCAAATCTTTTCATGTAGGTACCAGGAAGTAGATCTCTTGGACTGTTTCCTCTCAGTAAAGCAATGCCTGCTCCCCCTCCCACCTGACGGGACACTGCAGAGGGCCATCTCCTAAAGCCACGCTTGGACAGTCATTAGTCACCCAGTCTCACATGGCAGTGTTTCAATCAATATAATTACCGTTCTTGTGCCAGGAGCTCTCACTGCATCAAGTAGTTTAAATCCAAGGGCCACTCTCCTGTGTCTCAGGTGTTGTGCTGCTATCCCATGCCCTGTGGGTCTCTTTAAAAAGAAGGTAAACATCCAAAGTTGAGAAAAAAATTTATTTCTGGATCATTGTGACTGGATGTAATACACTGACACCAAGGAATGAAAATCAAGTCACATTCCAACAGAAGAGGAGATAACTTTTCATCATCTGCTAATGCGAAGGAAACATCTCTTGCTCCCTGTCTTTTTCTCTTTTTCTTTCTTTTTTTTGTTATGCTGAATATACAAGCTCTGTTGTCAATTAAAATATTTCACTTATTCCTGCTCACTGCTTAGAAATAAAAGCAATGCATTGTATCGATTTAAAGGGAAAAAACCCAACGCTTGACAAGCACAGGACTGAAATTAGTTCATTAGTCTCCATTCAAATGATGTTTCTTGCTATGCTAAGCAACCAAAGTGGTTTAAGGCTTTTGAAATAAAATTGTTAATTGTTTGCTTTTTTTTTTCTGATACATTTTTGCTTTGATAGTTTGGGAACACAGTGCTAATTGAAGACCTTTCAGAGGAACTCAATCCTACTCTATAGTCTGTGGAGCTGAGACAGACATTTAAACAAAGTGAAATGGAACACATCCAGTTGAGGAAAGGCTGTTATTCATTACAGCAGGGATTTCAAGCACCACATGACCACCCATCTCCAAAATCCTCATTATCTGCCTGAAGTATCTGTCAAACTATGTTTTCTCTATACAAGTTACTAGGAAAGGAAATCACAGGGACTAATCAGATACTGTTGTTGTTGCAAAATACTTGATGGAAGAGATAGAAAGGAGAAATGATCCAAGAAAGGGGTAAAAAGAAAAAAAAAAGGAAAGGAGTAAGTAGCTGGAGACTATTGTTTAGGAGTTATAGAAAAAGGCAGAACAGAACACCAAAGCTGAAAGGCATAACCAGAATGGCAGTGCTGGCAACAAGGCGATGCACACAGAAAGTATAAAACGTTCAGGGTTTTGTTGGGGGAGCAAAAGAGGAGAGATAATGTTTGGAAGAACATTTAAAAGTGTGATTCATAAAAAGTATCATGCATTCTCGGAGTTAAAGACTATTGACCCTTTACAGGGGCTAAAAAGTTGAGCTGTTTTTCTGCAGTGTAGGTCCAACAGTTAGATCTGGGGTACATAAGAGACTTTCAAAGGCGAAAATTTGGAGCAGCAATACTGAAAACACAGAAAAACACTTGATCTTTTTAACAACTGTGTGCACCAGTCATAGCACTGTGCATCTGCCTTGTATATAAAATAACTTAATGTGTAAGGGCAGAGAGTGTCTGTGCGTAATGAGGGGCAGAGAGGGCATAGAGTCAGAATATCTGTGATTCCTTCCCAGCTCTAGAAGCACAAAAATATTCTCTCCATTGCACAACATCAGAAGCACCAAGTCTGACTATTCTGACTCTATAAGTATCTAGAATAAAAAGAAAATAGGAACAAAAGAAAAAAGTAAACTACATATAGATAGAGAACTTTTTTTAATTGTTGCAGTTTTAATTATTTCCAGTTGTTGTGACTAACCCAAGCAAATGCAATTAGAAACATTTTCCCCTTTAACACAATGTTTAATGTTCATCTGCTATTCTCGTCACTATATGGTGTTAATGGATACACCATCTAGTATGTTTTATGGTACATTTAAACCAGACATCTGGCGAAATAGCCATCAGAGTACTTATCTCTAACACCTATTGTAAAAACAGACTTAATAAAATGAGAACAAATAACAGTGCTGGCAATTACCCTTATTGTGTTCATTCTGGCAAGAAAGGTCAAAAGGTTGTTGGTCTGTATATATATGAACTGATTTTCTCTAATACAGTTTCTCACCTGATTTCCCATAGGTTTTTAGAGGCTTTTTGTTTGAGGGGAAAGGGGGAGGGAAAGTTGGGTTAAGCTACAATATGCTAGACAATAATTATGTAACTAATATGAGAATCTGGTCCCCCTACCAAGTAGTCATTTATGTTAACAAAGAGAGAAAGAACCTGTCAGAGCCTCAGAAGATAAAAGGTTCAGCAATTTCACAGATTTTACAGATATGTACAGATGTGGACAGGGAAGTCACAGACTCAGCTGCTGTGCATTACTATCACACTAAACTTCAGCTATGATTTTAATACTTTTTGTATATAGATCAGTGCCAGGGAGCATAATTTTATTTTTTTCAGTTCTTTTTTTTTTTCAGATGGATTCAGCACAGCGCTTATATCCGTTATGTGCAGCTCCAAGCATCCTGATGCTCAATAACTCCAGAAGTATAACCAGATAGGAACCGAAGTAGTAAATACAAGGAAATAAGTGTAAATCATTACCCCGGTAATTCTCCTTTTCTCACAGTTCAGACCCAAGTTTAGAGGAACTGCTATGAAGTCCTTTTCCTAAAACTAAAAAGAATGGGTTTTTTTTTCCAGGATGCCTGTAAGGAAATTAATCTGGATAAAATTCAAACATCAACATAATGTGGAAAAAGTTTGCAAGACTATCTCCCTTATGTGTACACTCTGATTCTGCAATGAGAATGCCCTTTTCCTGTTTGATATTAACCCAGCATCTGTGTGGAGAATTAATCCAGAATAGCTATCATAGTTAATTTCCCCTGGTAGACATGCCGCAAACAAAAGAAATTATCTTTTCTTGTAAATTCCAGGTAAAGAGATAAAGAACAGGTGCTTTTTAGATATATTTTATCTTAGAAAGCTTAAGCCCTCCACCTAATTCAAGTTTATTTCTCTCTTGTAGCCATCTAGAATACAAATACTTGTCTGCATTCATGCTCATACTTTCTTACCTTTGTTTTTAAAACAATACTACAAATATCACAGTGCATCCTCATATTCCATGGGCTAAGAAATATCTTATGGCCCCAGGAAAATAGAAACTAGTTCTTAAATAAATATTCCAGCTGACTAGCCTACAGGTACACAAGGTTTAATTGCAAGTTTGATGAATACGTTGGTGAATTAAGAAAAAAAAAAAAAACAACAAACAAACAAAAAAACCCAAAGCAAAAAGCCCTTCTCAGATGAACTTTGTCTACACTACTCTGCACTTACTGCCTAAAATGGTATGGAATTTCACTAATGGATTTTTGAAAGTTATAGTCTATTTTAATATCCCTTTATAGAAACCAAGCAAAACCAGCTTGCTATTACACAGCAGCCTTATTCAGATCATGTTCATGTTTCTTGAAATAACTTTTTTTATTTTCCTTGATTTTACAGAAAAGAGGCAAAAGAACTAGATTAAATTTGGGGAGTATTCTCATTGTTGCGAGGAAACATCCTGGAGGACGAATGAGCTATTGACATTCTCTCCTCAAGCAAGAAGCTGTCCCAGGAGATCCATAAGAAACAAGAAATAACAACAAAGACTGAAAAACAAATTGATGAAACCAGAGATGGCTGCAGACCTGTAAATAGCTTTTCACACTGTCGCAGTTACTGTTTGAATTGAATAGTTTAGATTTGCAAATTGATGGAGAAATACACTCATTTCTTAAAAAAATCCTTGTGAAGAACAGATTTCACATTAAATCCAATTTTAAAATAAATACCAATGCTTATATTTAGTCTGCAAAGTCATACCTGGTGTAATATTAAGGAGTGTTGAGGGGAGAAACTATGGCAGAATTTGAAACGTTGCTTTTAATGCTTCAGCTGGGATCCTTTGTTTCAGTGCTCACAAGTTTGGTTTCCAATGCTTTGTATAGGATTAGACTGTAAATCACTCAAGCATGTTAATTAGCTTCTCCTCTAACCTGCTTTACATCAATTCCATGTATCAATACTCTTTGGCTTGGTTTATTAATCTCACATCAGTCTTATTTACAACAGTGAAAAGTCTAATTCATTACACAGAGGATCAGCGACGCTAAAGATCATTATACATACAGGTGTATTTAAACATACACACCATTATGGCAAATTTGGGAAATCAAAGAGCTTGTAACTATCGAAACCTTTAGCAGACATAAAAATGCAAATATTTCATGAATGCTATTTAGAACCGAGCGGTGATTAAACCATATTGGGATTTGTCCTTGGTGAAACCTGCTGTCGCAAGCACCTCCCTTTAATTCTTTCATGCTCTCCTCACTGCAGGCTGCTGTCGATGTGCAGGTTCGAGTCATAAGCTTCAGCATCACTATGAATATTTCCCTCCTCACAAAGGGCACCCTCATGTAAGAAATATTCTCAACATCCCAAAATATTACAAAGAAACAACAATTATAGCTAATATACTCACTCCCAGTACACTTATTTGTGGTCTACAATTTCAAAAGAGTGAATAGAATACAGGTGCATAAAATAGGCTTAATGAGAACACCAGAAAATAGTTTCTTTAGCTGTAAATTACTACTTTTACATGCTGTATTTTATTTTTAAAAGTGAATGCGTTGCTCATAAAAGATATAAAATTAGTAGGGCTAGAAACTGAGCTCTTTTATTTCACCCCAGAAAAGACATAACATACTGCCAGTGGTGCTGAAAGCTTGCTAACGACATAATACTAATATTCACTAATACCTGGTGGGGTAAATTAATATTGCTTGGCATTAGCTGTAACAAGCACTGAGTCCCACTGTCTCTCTTAAAAAGTTTCGTTCACCTTCTATATTTAGTGCTTGCTGTTATGGTGCAAACTACATCATTTTTCCCACTGTCATTATTTTTCCCTCTCTAACTGAGCAACTTTTTTTTTGGTCCGTCTTTCCTTTTGGTCTTATCTTCTAAGCAGGGATACCACCCTCTTCTGCTTTTTTCTTCCAAGGAAATCCTTCATTCAAGATTCGTTTGTGCCTTTCTCCTGGCTCAAACGGGGGTCCCTTCCTTCACTATGTCTAATTTCCCTTCCTGTTATGTGGCATGTATAAATATTGGACTTTTTCTCAAGGCTCCCACCTTCAGGCTCTTTCTCTTTCACCTAGCAAGGGACAAAGCCTTCAGACTGCATGCCCATGCCTTCCTCTCCCTGGCATGAGCCACCAATGTAGAGGGAAGGGGTTCCCCTCTGTCTCCTGGCTTTGTTATGCCTCATTTTGCAGAGTGTCTCTGACTGTCAGCTAAATGCCAGATCAGACAACAGAGATGAGAGACAGCAGCTGAAAGCAAAAGAGCTTTAACCTGTGTTGAGAGGCTTGCCTTTTAGCTGCAGATAATTCCACCTTGCTTTCCTCATTCTCCTGTTTGAGCACTTCTGCAGCCTCAGGTCAGATCTGTGGATGCAAAAACCTAACCTTTGTCATTGAGCAAAGGCCTGAGACAAAAGCATTCTCTTGCCTTCTGAGGATAAAAATGTATTTTGATCACTGTTAATCTGAGCCAGACTCAAAAACTCTTCCCAAAAGATAGAAGAATCTTCAATTTCATCAGCTATACTGAAACTCCCTTAACTTTTTTTTTTTTTTTTGCCAATATAGTTACCAATAAAATAGATTAACTTTGTTTCTCTTTGGGGGAAAGTGCTAACATCTGAAATCATTGTGAAATCATTGCATAGCTGAGTGCCTACTTAAGTTTGCTGGAGACTCTGCTCCTGCTCTAAGTTAAGGATAAAGGAACCTAAGATCTAGAAAGTACTGCCTGAAATTCTCTGGTTTACGTACTGCTGTTGGCCTGGGTGACCCGAAAAACACTAAGCTGGTCTCCAGGTTTATGCAGGTACACAACAGTCCTGGATCAAAAAGAAGCAATGAATTACTAGAAAAATTATGAAGACTGCAGCCTGGTTTAGTACCTCCAGCTGTGTCCCATGCACTCCTGGTTACTTAGTGTGGCTGCAAGTTTCTCACATTAATGTTCATGCTGGATTATGTTTAAATCTTCCTGTGTTTTGTGTATATTTGTATACATGCACATCTGTGTGTGTGTGTGTTCGTGTGTGTGTGTTCGTGTTCTTTTTTACTCTCTTCTGACTATCTGCAAACACATAATGCCTCTGAACTTCATTAGGTAACCAGTTAGACTTAAGATTCACTTTTCTCAGTCTGCCATACAGACCTGGCATTGTTTCAACATTTCCATCCCTCAGCATAAGTAGCAATGAAAGATGTCCTCTTAACTATAGGTAACCTTCTATACATAACTGTAAATTCTACTCTCTTTTAAATTGTAGTATGTCTGAATATTTAATTGATCCTAGATTTTAAAGAGCCTATCTTCAACATTGAATATTTGATAGATCCCAAGAGTCTTGTTGCTGGCAGCAAGAGCTGTCTCTTTGCCTTGTATATACACAGGCTTAAATAATACCTTTCTAATTGTTTTTTTCCTTCAACTTAACTTTGATTGAGGAAAAAGTCTGTAGCGTAATTTGGAAAATATTTTCCTGTCCTAATTTCTTGCAGCCAGCCTCTTGCGGTTACAGAATAGTGGTTGACCAATAGGTTGAATGTGTTGGAAATTCTCAATTCAACAAATGAGACAGAAATAAATACTGTGTTCCCAGATGTTTTCTAGATTAATCTGGAAAAAAAGTGTAATTTCAATATGTTTTACAGTCGTTGTATGAGTCTATCTGAAACAGATCCCTGAGGACAAAAAACATTATGTAGGTGCAAGTACCAATAACAGTTCAGCAAAATTGTCTTACCTCAGGTACTATATAACTGTTCTAGACCTCTAATACAATCCTTGCCATAGTATCTTCTTACTAAACATATATTCTCTATCAGTTTCCTTGCAAAAGCAAGCCAAATGCAAATTCTTCTGGACATCATTTCAGGATTCATTTTCTAGATGTCATTGTCACATGCTCCTGGTTTCTTCCAGCAGCTGTCACAGATAAGGGGGAAGTCTTTCTTGTTCTGAAGGTTTCTGCACACCTGGAAAAGGATATCAGTGGCCCTTGAGCTTATAAAGGTACATATGACTAGTCTGAAGCATGGGGATTGTCCCAGTACATTCTGCAGGACCACTTAACACAGACATAAGTACTCGGGATGGTGTATCAGGATCTCAGCCCAAGTGCCATCGCGCTTGTGCAGGGCATCCTCAGATGCCTGGCAGAAGGGTGAGTCAGGTTTTGGCTTCTCTGAACAATGCTGAGAAGCAGCCAGTCAGGGCCCAATTATCTGGAACATCTTCTTTCATGTCATCCTGTTTACTGTCCGATTTACTTTACTGTGCTCAGGACATTCTTATTTCTCTCTATTTTTAGAACCAGTGTGACCATCAATAGGGAGATTTTCCTTTATGGAAGGATAAAGGTTATAGTTTCAATAAAAATTAACACCAAATTATGCACAAGGCTCTCGGATCTGTCCTTCTGTATGTTGTGACCTATTAAATGTAACTCTAGTAGCTTGTACAAAGCTCATAGACTCTAGCTTTACATATCCCACGGAAAGCCATGCTGTGGGTCGCAGAGAGAAGTGGTTGAGATCTCCCAGCTACCCAGGACTGACAAGAGGAAGGATGGATTCAGAGAAAAGCCCTCGTAGCTGTTGCTGAGCCAAGCCCCAGGCTATAAAGGGGGGGTCCCCTGCTCCTCTAGCCTCCCCAGAATTCTCTTTCACAGGCATGATCTGGCCATTGCAGCCACCGGATGAATAGGTGAGTGTCCAGAGGGAGGGTGTGCGACCCTCCATTCGAGTCCTGTCTCCAGTGCAGCAGGGTGAATAATGAGCCATGCTTCACTGCAAAAGCACACCAGAAATCAAAGAACAAAAATATTTAAAGAAATCAAATGTAGCCCAAGAGGAAAATTTTCTTATTTACCCTGCAGGTGTGCATCTGAACCCAAGCTTTTGAAAATTATTTCTGCCTGCATGTGGAGCTGTAAGCATCAGTGCTCCAGAGAGAGGTGGGAAGCACAGGGTCATGCATCCACAGGTCCCAAGGCCAGGAATAAATATACCAGTCCACCTCTCTTCTTTCACAAAAAAAAAAAATCAGAGCCAGGCACTTTAAAATCTGGGATTTTATCTGATGGTCAATTTTAAACAGCAGCTAGAGCTCGAGGTAGTAATGTACAGGAAAAAAGGGAATTAATTTCTTTCTTTCTCCTCCATGTGCCACTCAGGAGTTGTTTCAAATAGGATTATTTTGTCATTCAAGTTTCAAGGTTAAGATTTGCTCCTATTTATGACTGCAACTCTAAAATCCTTCAAACCAGTAAACTATCACAGTAATTCCAGAAACAAAGGATGCATAATGAAAAAACTGAGCTGAGAATTGAGAATCCTGTGGGCCATGAGGAGTGGAATATATTAACATTCACCTCTAAACGCTTTCCTCAGTTGTTTATATATTAAAAATATAATAATAAAAAAAAATCCTTGAAGCATCTATGAGATTGCGTGTTGGTCTCCTTTTGAGAAACACAAATTACTCTTTATATTTCTTCTCTGCAAGGGTTTACAGCAGAACAAAGGCCCCGTAAACAGTGATGAATGCCTCTTCCTTCTCACTGGGGGAGCAGCTTTGGGGAGCCCACATGCTAATCCTGCCCTTACCTGGCTGAAAGATAAATCACAGGGTGAAATTCTCTGACTTTCAATGCTACCAACCTCCTCTGGCTGAATGAGCCACTTCTGTTCACATGTGAGTTGTTAAAGCATTTTGTTTTCCTCTTTCATTTTTTGCCTTTGAAGAGGGAGTAAATTGCAACTACCCATGCCTATTATTAAGACCTGAAGAGAAAATGTTTAAATTAAAGATTGTACAAACATTCAAGCAGCAGTGTAATAAGCTCCATTTGGGAGGCAATGTAGCAAGTTCTGTATTTTTTATTTGGTTCATTACTTAAAACTAAATAACAATTGCTAGTTTTATTGCTGCCATTTAACAATGCTGGGATTTTCTCTGCTGGTGTTGAAATGTAGTATGATTTCAATTTTTTTTCTCCTTGACATTTTACTCTACTAGCTTAATATTGATCAGCAGATACATATTGTAATCCCTGCTTTCTGCAAGCTGTAACAAAGCAAGAAAACACAAAAAAAAAAATACCCTCTGGAGAAAGCCTAACCACACTGTTCTTTATTGTAAAATAAGGCTTACATCTGAGACTACTATATTCCTCAGGCTTTATCTCACTTGTTACCTTGAATGAATTACTTAATGATGGGAGGCAAACCTTTGCTAAAAGGTAATATGGTGATTAAATAGTTAGACCAAAATTCTAGCAAACTACACTTATTATTTCTGAAAAGGACTGTAAAAGAAAGTGCCATCTTCTAAAGCTGCTATTTTGAAATATGTTAGAAACAGATCAGAGTAAAAGACCAACTTTATTGTCGGCCAGTTTGTCTGCCTATACCTTTCTTTCCGTCTGTTTACTTCTCAGAGGCTCATTTCATTCTAGTCCTCAGAAAGAAAATAGTATTTGTTCACTTAGAAATCGTTTTTTGCATCAAAAAAACCATTTGCATCAAACACTTGCCATGATACCAAACATTTAAACAGAACTATAGGATTACCTTAGCTCGGGTTATGAAATGGAGAGACAGAGTGCCATGATCGGCTGCCTGGAATAGGCCCTCTTTCATGCAAGATGCTGCAGGTGACCCAAGGACAATTTTTGCCTGCAGTGACTCTATGAGACCTCCAGAGTCAGCAGCAATTTTATTACTTTCATGGATGTTGTACAGATGGAAAAGTGAAGCTTCAGCATGACCCGAGTTAGCTAAGGGACTGGGACAGATGAAAATACTCCTGGATCTCTTTATTGCCTTCTTTTTGGCTGGGACCACAGGCAAGACAATAGGTATGTGCAGCAAAACTGGAGAATGCTTGGGTGCAGTGCCTAGCAGGGGAGCCAGGAGGAGGGATGGTGCCAGGAGGTGTGGTCTGGGTGCCCAGAAGTAGTACCCATTTAAAGTAAATTACTTAGCAAGAAGGAGATGGCTCTCTTGGGATAGTTTGTTCAGAAGTCAGACTTCCTGAAACCTTGTAACTTTGGACAAATATTCTACAAGTCTCGTGAGGTCCCTCTTACCATTTTTATCTGCTTGTCGAAATCTCACTGCTGGTAATACCAGTTTATTGTTCCAAAACTTTTGTTCAAATATAGCACTACAAAAATTTCCCAGAATGCATTTCCTTCCTGCAGCCTTCAGTGGAAAGCACCTTAGAAAGCAGTGTTTGATGTGGTACAAGAGACTGTGGTTTGGGAACTACTAGAATATGTGATTTAATTTTAGGCAAAGAGAGAATGAATGAACAATGGCTATAACTAAGAACTTGTTGCTCCAGTTAAAAAGAAGGCAGGCAGAGAGAGAGACCTATTGCTCCTCTGCCATAGGAACAGCAAAATCATTCCTCACAGGACTTCTCTGGACTGTAAATCACTTATTAAATGCAAAATGCCTTGGCACAGTCCCAGAACAGAACAATTCTTGCTGTGAGGAGCTCTCAACTTGCTTTGCAAAGAAGAACTTGACATGTGGGATAGTCTATAAACACCAAGAAGAACAAGCTGGGAGTGCAACCAAAAGCACAAACCCATTCTTGCGAAGTACAGATGGGGCCTACAGAAATATCAAACCAGAAGGACTGAATAAGTTACTCCACTCTCTCACCCTCTCCCCCTCTATCTGTCTCTGTTTTAAACAATCCTGAGCTTTAGAAATGCCAGCTTTTTTAATCTATAAAACCATCTGTGTAGCTTTTCTCAGTGGTATCCTTTCACTTACATCCTGTGTCATTGGTGTGTCTGTCTCTCTTGATGTTGATAATGTTGTTGGCAGCTTTGCTTGAAGTTTGCTATGAGCATACTTTGAATGACAAAGAGGTGTGTGGGGAAGGACAGGCAATGCAAAGCAAGTACAGAGCTGATTTTTACAGCCTTGTACGTATAGAATAGATTTAGTTCTGTCTTGGTCCATTTTTCTTCAGCAGCAAAATTTTTAAAACATGGAAAATTTTGCAAGAATGGGCGGCTTTCTCCAAGCCACTTCCCCTCTGCCCTGCAGCAGGCTCCTTGGGGAGGACCTCAAAGGGCTGCAGAAGTCTGGCTATTGTGATACCATTGTCAGCTGTGTGATGATTTGACAAATAATCCCCATGATGCTGTCACAGGCTTCTTAAGAAGAGGGTCCTTTGGCTGATCACCTGAGGCAGGGGATGCTCTTAAAATCAGGGTGGGGTTTTTTTAAATAACAAATTAACTGTTTAGCTGTCATGTGATCCTGACATTTAGATAATACTTCCTGAACTGCCCATTTATGTGAACAGTCTTTCTTTTTCCACAGACCAAGAGCCCCAAAGCCACTTAGCTGTAGCCCAAAGTCCAAAGGACTAAAATCCCTTTATTTCCCCTGCCCTGTCAGGAATCCACACTAGCACTTTTCCTTGAAAATCACTCATTTTGCTGCTTATGTCTCTCCGGTGTACTGGTTGTATGAGGAGTGGTTAATTCCACAGTTAACCTCTCTTGCTCTTTCTGCCACAAAAGAAAAGGTGGCCTTAAGATCAGGAGGCCAGGGAATAGGATGGTGAAGCAGCTATCGGCTTTAAAAATATATTGTGTTCTGTTCTGCTCTGTTCTGTTCTGTTCATGTCATGCCATTTTCATGCCATCCAGTCTGTATCATCATCAGCTCGGTGACTTAACTCTTCCTAATCAACCTCCCTTTAGCCTTTGTCAGAGCTGGGCAGCCTCCTCTGCAGAAAGGCAATCAAGCAGGAATAGTGAAGCTGCCAGACGAATAGGTGTGCGTCTTCAGCACTGAGAATCCCTGCTCCAAAGGATAATAGAGGACAAGATTCCTTTGTGGTCTCTCATCCTGGTACTGGGAGGTCTGTGCACCCCTGGAGAGGGACTGGGCTGCCGGGATGGCGGCACATGTCCTGCCCAGCACCGAGCCTACAGGCAGCCCCTCCACTTACCTCCTGTCTCTGTAGCACCAGCAGCTAGGACAGATGGACGTGGACGTTGCTCCAAGCCCATCTCCTCGCTGTTCCTGGCATGTGTGGAGTGTATCTTACTGTGTATCAACCTGCATTTTCCTTGCCAAGAAACAGACACTTATTTGAAGAAATAGTGAACTGGCTGCTTTCTATGTCTTCAGCTGGCTACACGCAGATGAAAATGTAGACAAGAAAAAATTTGGCTAATGTTTTGTCTGTCTTGGGTATATCTCCCAGTGTCCTGAGACATCCATGCTGGGTGCAAGGGGTCTGGGGCTGGATGGATAGGCAGAAGGACTCCTCCCTCTTTCTGGATCTCTATGGCTGTCTCCCCATTTTTTCCCCAAGATTTATAATAGACTTAAGAAACCCTTTCTACCTCATTGCTAGGAAATAAGATCATTCTCATGGAAATGACCTACCACAAGGTCGTCAAACTCAGCAACCCAGAGAAGTCAGGATTGGTTTTCAACAGCAGATACTCACAAAGGATTTCTGAGTTCCCTTCTGCAATGGCAGAAACTTGGGAAGTCACTTGGGAAGTCACTCAGGAAGTGACTCAGGATGTGACTTGGGGGTCCTCTTCCATCCCTCTGCACAACTGCTGGTGGCCAAGAGCAGGAAGGAAAGGAAAATCTCTGTGGGGTGCCTACAATTTACAGAGAAAGACACTTTGCTTGTCCCATATCCACAAATTCAGGAAGCTCAGGAACTCTTCTTCAGCACTCACAATGACAATGGCACTGGTGAAGGTTATTCAAAGCCACTGAACTGTCCTGAAGGATACCAGAGATGAGTCTCCTGTTGGACAACTGCACGTTAGCCTACACCATGACAAGAAGACTGGTGGGATGTGTTGTGCATATCTAAACCATACATTGCCAAATGATCTACAAAAAGAGATGGGCAAAAAAGTTTTGGCAAATGAGCAATTATACTCCATAGTTTTTCTCTCAGAAATTGCCACACAACAGCGCAATTTCAAAGCGCAAGAAGATTCTCATCTTCTTCCCTGAAGAAGTCAAAAATAGGAAACTACTCCTCATCCTCATATGTCCCAAAGTGAAAAAAAAAAAATAATAAAGAAAGTAATTCAAATAACGCCATAGTGATCCTGAGTTGTTCTCTGAGGCAACAGATGCTACCTTCCGATATCCAAACATTTAGGAACATCTCCTAAAATACAGTGCTCTTCTTAGTCCTCAGCCAGAGCAATCTATATACTTAACAACTTGCTTCCTAAGAAATCTTATCCAAAGAGGGTAGTTTAAAGTTGCAATTATTGCACACAGGGGCTGATGCTGTGTCTCCACAGTATTCCATAACGGGAACAAACCCTCTTTTCCTAAACCAAGGGACAAAGCTGAGACCCTGAGACCTTGCTGTCCTGGCATATTTAGAGCCCTTGCAACCCTCCACCATGAGAAGTCCGTGGCCTTTTTTATCACTTCCCATCCACCCCCACACTTTATGTTATTGGAGCAAAAAGATCCAGCTCTCCTCAGAGACATCACAGAGTGCAGAATTTCAACCCTCAAGTTGCCTTCGCGCCGTGTCTTCAAACACCTGTCTGATCTTTCCTGACAATGCTGCTGTTACAAGTCTCCAGTTGTGTGGTTATCAGCCATGTATTTAATTGGAACATGCTGGTTTAAATCCAGCTTCTAGCTCCATGCCTGCCATTGTACTTCCCCAACTAATTTGGAACACAAATACTGTTGCTCAGCAGTTAACAAAACTGATTGCACCAGCACAAATTCATTTTAAAATTCATTAAAAATCAGGATCATTAATGCACTACATATTTTTGCACAGCCTGGAAACTTTCCGCTTGGCACAGTGTTGTGCTGGGTGAAAAAAACCCTGTGCAACAGCTTCTGTAACTTTGCTGACTGACCCTTCCCTCCCTTTGCAAAATTGTCCTCCTAGCTTCGATGTGATGTCCCTCGGCAAGAAGAGCAGGCAAAATATCTTGTATTTGTGGGTGCAGAAGGGAGGGAGATGGAGCATTTTTCTGTAAAAGGTAGATATTTGCAGTTGGTTTTTGACAATTATTTCAGCAATATGTTTCTGGCAATAATTCCTCCAGTCAAAAAAAGCTGAAAAATACAAGCACAGAAAAGCAAAAGTCTCTGGCCTGCCCATCTGTAGATAAGCAGCAAAACTCGTCCTGGTTTCAGCATTGCAAACTCACCCTAATATTACTGATTGTGGGATACAGGCTCTCCTCCACTGACTGAGCCCAAACTCAGAGCACTTGCTTTCCCAAAACCGTGTTTTATCTGCTAAATTGAAATTCCTCCCATTTGAGAGAATTTCTCCAACTTAATGTGACATCACGTGTTACTCCCACAATGCTGATAAAACCAGTTAATTCCGTCTTCTGTGGAGCAGGATGGAGGCAGATGAACAATGAAATCCAAGGAAGCAGGGCAGGGCTGAGGTTTTCCAAAATCTATGTTGTACCTTTTTGCTTCTTGATAAACTGAAAACAAGATGGGTGTTACACGTCATAGCAGAGGATAAATACCCCGTTCTTCAGGCAAGTAACCAAAAAGTGAAAAAGAGGATGGAGAGATCCCCCCTTGGGCACAGTGACAGTACAGGGATGGCCTCAGAAGCACAGGACAGAGTTAAACACAGGCCAGAGGCAACAGCTAAAAATATCTTTGACTCATCTTCTCATCATTCCCATTTTGACCTTCCCAGAAGCCAGGGGGACTTGCCCAGGATGCTCTGGTGACACCCCAGCATGATGCTCTGAGTGCTGCAGCCCCACACCACCGCATCCAGACCGGACACTTCACCCCCGAGCAACCTGGTGCCCACCACGTCCGTCACACTTTGGTCATCTCAAGAGCAATGTCAGCCACTTGGCTGAACAAAACCCAGCTCCTTCAGCCCAGCTGGGCTCACGCAGGGGAGGTGATGGCAGACACTGTGAAAACACAGGTGGCCATAAAGGAGCTGTTGGGACCCCAGAGCATTCTAAGTCCAAAGAGGTTTTTGAGGTTAGTGTTTGTGACCAAGTGCCACTGTCACACTTATCAGTCAATACACTGCATGAAGGGCAAAAACTGTTAATCATTCTGCAAAAATAAGGCTCCTAAAAAGCAATGACCACTCTAGGAAGATAAGGGATCCTATTGTGTCAGGATCTGATCTTTCTATCTTGTGTTTGCAGCCTGTGTTTCTCACCATCTTCAGACCAAAGGGTCTAGTCTGCCTTTTTAACTTGTAATTCCCTAATATACATACAGCTCATTGAATATTTGAGATCTCCTACCAGAATTTAGTGATGTTATCCTACTGATGTCTAAACGTTGCTATAACTTGTACATGTTCATCTGCAGGAGATAAAAGCATACAGGCACCTAGCAGTGAGAGACACTTGGATTTGAGAGCATCTCAACAGTTCTCTGCATTGAAATCTCAGAGCTGCAATCCGAACTAAGGTTTTAAAATACTGAACAACTTTATTATTCTTTGGTTTGTTTCATTAGCAGGAAAATGCAAGTTCTTTCATGTAGAGTTACTGATAACAAAAGCTGGCTAGTACCGAATGCCCCGCTGAATTCACAGTGGGGCTTGTGGAATGGGATTGTATAGAAACAAATGCCAACTGCTTAATGTCTCACTGAATTATAGATTTTGGAAGACTGTTTAATAAGAAGGAAAACAGTTAGGATGGTTTCCACTGAATTTTTCATGTGTATAAAAAACATGGGACTGGCATTGACAACATATCTCAGGAGGATTAAATTATTGTTTCACACTCCTTGTAAATTTGAGCCCTTACTGGTACATGCATTACGCACACACACCCCCTTAGATTATGTATAAAGATATAATTAATATACAAAACTTCTGGCAGGTCTCTTTTTTAAAAGGCCTAACGCCTTTTTTTTTTCCACAGGCAAATAATATTTTTTTCCTCCATGTCTCATGTTACCGCATTTCAAAAGAGGAATGATGGCAGTAGGTTCCTTTGCTTTGTACTTCAGTTGTTTGTATGATTCTGTGTTTACCATTTAAATTCAATTAATTTGAATTAGGCCACGACATGAAGCTTTAAGCAATTCTGCATCGGTGAAACATGAGGAGGTCCTAGCTCATTCAGGATCCCATCCATCAATGGGGTGGGAGTCACCTTCTGCCGCAGTAGGTATGCTCAGCACGGTGCACAATTAATGCCATGGTATTCTTCTGGATTTATTCAGCATTGCCTTCTGATGGGTTCTGCTCTCAGTGGCTGAAAACTTACACCAATTTTATAGAAACTCCTGCCGTTTCCATCCACTCAGGACTAAAGTGAACTGTCTGCAAGATTAAGCTCTACAGAAAAGAACAAGTAAAATAAATGAGAGGGCATCCAGCATCCTGCTAATTATTGTGCTTGTGTATGCGCACGTAGTCTGTGTGTGTGTGCATACGTGCGTGTATATGCCTCCTTATTAGCAGCAAGGCCACTAGAAGAACTACTCAACAGTAAAGTCATCCAGGATTTCCCTGCTTCATCTGCTAACAATTTTGCTAGACTTTAACCTGTTGGGCTGAAGTCTTCCAGGCAGATTTCCCTGTATACTATACACTTAGGGAAATACCCAGCTCCAGGCTGTTCATTTTTTTCTAAGAGCAAGTTTAAGGAAAAATATATACCCTGGTCTCGTTTTCTTGAAAGGTTAACAGGTCATTTACTACTCCTGTGCAAATGAACCCAAATTTGACCACGTTACATGCCTTCCTAAGATCACAGTCTGAGCATGCTTAGCACAGGAAAGCAGTTAAATTCCTCAAATTGCCTATGCTTTCTGGGCACAGTCCCTGCTGGGGTGCCTCAGCGTCCACCCAGCAGCTGCTCCCCAAGCCTGCTGCCACTCAGCTGGGGACGGTCACCAGGGCTGGCAGCAGACCCCCAGTTGGCTTGCTCTCAGTGGCACAGGGACAAAACTGCCCTCTGCAGCTGGGTGCAAGGACAGGGAGGGAGGGAACCTGCTGCCCATGGATCATGTGCTGTGGAGGGGATGAGCAGACAAGCCTGTGTCTGTCTAGAGCACATTTGCCTCAAAGAATTTGGGAGGCGCTTGGGGCTCCGGTGCCTCCCCCATCAGCGACGGCTACTGGCGAGGCTTTGTTAGAACTGGGCCACATAAAGGCTATTGCTAACGCTATCAGCTTTCCACAAGGGTAATTAGCAGACATCTTTGGTGGCTGAAATTAGTGGAACCTCTGGACTTTAATCTTCCTGTGTCTTTTCATTCCACCTGAAAAATGAAGATAACAATGTCCTCTCATCTCAGACAGGCAAAACAGAATTCACGGCTATTCGCAAGCCACTTGAAAACAATAGCAGTGACTGCCACCCAAAAGCTGCTGATGAAATTAATAATTATGTATCCAGAGCACAGCTTGAATAGAGTGCAATACCCGAGACATGGGGCCACGTGCTGAACTATGAAGATAAAACAGAATATTGAAAAGCTGCCCAGCAAGTGATCCTAATCCATCCCTGGCACCTGTGGGTAAAAAACATGTAGCCGTACAATCAAGCACTCATCGTAATGCAAAAACAGAACAGACCTCAATTAATGTGCAGAGGAAAACTTGATTCTGGCATTTCCTAAGTTTTAAGAGCTTGATTTTGTAAACAATCATAAATCATACCCTTTCAACACGTATTTTTGAGCATGATATATGTATAGGTTTTGTGGTTTGTACAAGTACTGGTATGTATGCACACTTACTTACCTGCTTTGGCTTTCGCCTCATTCTGGAAAAAAGTATTGCTTACAAGTTATTCCTAGAGACAAACAGACAGGCAGAGAGAAAGAAAGAGGAAGGAAGGAAGGAAGGAAGGAAGGAAGGAAGGAAGGAAGGAAGGAAGGAAGGAAGGAAGGAAGGAAAG
>KZ505685.1:1541300-1593177 GCA_002844005.1 Limosa lapponica baueri | reverse complement strand
AAGGCATTCGGTTCTTACTGTGATGCATTCTCGAGACAACCCCGGGCTGAGCCGTTTTGCAGCTCCCCCCAAGTTATCTCTGCATAGAGGAGGCAAGGCGTAGATGAAGCTGAGTCGGATGACAACTCCCTGCATCTCACCTATTGTGCTCCGAAACCGGTTTGGCTGGGTGCTCCCATACAGGGACCTGTATGTTTAATGAGTTTAACACAAACCAGCAGTTGTGCAGGAGACCTTCCCATCCTGATGACGTGTCTAATGACAGAAGAGCCATGAGTGACTGCAGCGGTGACTCCTGGATGGAAAACTGCCGTGCCTAAAATAAGCAGCACTGCCTGGGTTCACTCACACATTGTGGTGGACACTGCCAGGCTCTTGAAAACTTTACTGCTCCTTCTCTTAGTAAGCATGAGAAAGCCAAGGAGAAAAAGGGTGTGCACACCAACACACCCTCGGCACTTGTTGATGTTATTTTCAGTTGCAAAGATAAAACATTGCCAGTGTTGAAGCCCTCGTCTCAGGAGCTAATAGCTGCTTTCTGTTAGGGCTTTCATTTCTTCTTTAAAAGCTCTTTTAAAATTGGTAGTATTTCGCTTTATAATTGAAACAGTCAAAATATCTCTGTTAAGCGAAGGGCAGTGTCTAGCAACTGAACTTTCCTGTGTTGTCTTAACAGCAAATGTCTTCTTGTACAATTTTAGTTAAAATACATTGAAAACACTCATTTTAACCACACGTATGTTTAAAAACTCTGCATTTGCCATGTGTGTGTACAGAAAAACAGATTGGTCCAGCCAGACATCTATGGTTCTATTTTATCTGCTATATTTGTATTTTGTATAATTCATGCAATTTTGGATATATCCAAATTCTCTGGAACCTGGAGGGTGACAATTTACCCACCTCAGAGGGCACTGAAGTCCTAACTCGAGTATGTGGAATAGCCATTAGGTCATATCTTGACTCAGATAACCTCAGTTCAGTTCCTTCTTTGTCTTTTGCTTCAAGCGGAGAGACCTTGGGGCAGTCCTGGAAGCCGTGAAGAGGATTTCCCGCGTCAGACCAGCAGGGATAGCCACCATGTAGCAGCAATCCGGAGCAAATTCCCTTCTCTTCCTGGCCCCCATGCAGAGCCCTGACGAGTGAGCTGCCCTACCTCCCTCCTCCAGCCAGTGATATGAGGAACCCACAGAGGAAGAGATACCCTGATATGAGGGGCTACACAACAGAGGAAGAGATAACCTTTTTTTTTTTCTCAGTATAAGCTAAAATTCCTTCAGTATTCTTTTTTCCTCAGACCACTCAGGACAAAGATTAAGGGCTTGTGCCATCACTATTTGTATGTCCATTAAAGTACTTGTGCAGGAAAAACATTTAAAGTGATGTCTCAAAAACGCTTTTCAATTATTGGTTCTGTTTTTGAAACACTTTTAAATAGGCTCTGTTTTAGTGTCATGAAGATAAAAACCTTTGAAGAAGCTTTTTTCTGTGAAAAGTTTGTTTCATTTCAGCTAAGGAAACCTGAGAGCTTCATGTATTTATTAATGTATTTATTAATAGCGAGCACCCATAACCACAGCAGAGCTATCATCAACAACAGCATCGATATACCCTAAAGCAATTTAGTTCAGCCAAAGTGGGATAGGGGAGGACAAGTCATCTCTGACTGATATGGAGACTTCTTTTGTGGGAATAAAACTAGGACGCCTTGACTGCACAAGGAACTTTATGCACTCAGATTAGCTCCCTCTGTTAAACCTTTTCACCTACTCAGTGGCGGTAAGAAGAGTTTAGGCTGTTCTCTGTGCTCTGTTCCCATCTTGCCTGAGGGTGGGAACTTCTGCTCAGAGTGGGAGCGGCCCGGGTATAAGACTCCTAACCACCAAACCCTCACTTCTTCTCTTTGTTTTTAGTTGTAAGATCGAGGTCATCTTTCCATTAATAAGTTACCTCTGCATTTGAATAAAAAAATCCTTTTGTTTTCCAGAAAGCAGAGGTCTAGTTCCACACAAGCATTGAAATGCTGCTTCCAAAACTCAGGTCTTTGTAAGCACCATTCCCTTTACGCCAGAAGCACCTTCTACAGCACCTGTAGAAGGCTGTAGCTTCTCTGGTTTGAACAGCATCTTTTTCCAGTTCAGTATCTGACTCTGCCTCTTCCCAGAGAAGCTTCTCTTCCAGCCCTGGTAAGCAGCTCACCTCCATCTCAGACAGGGAGGCAGTGGGGACAGCCAGACTAGGGGCTGCGCTTTTCTGCAGGGCTTGCCATAACAGAGGTTCCCAGGGGTGCTTTTTCTACCAGCACCAGCGCCCCTTTTCAGGGATTCAGCTGGGATGCTGCCCTCATTCACCTGTACCAGCAGGGATTAACCCATCACACTGCCTGATAGCCCTCAGGCTGCCCCAACCACAGGCAGTTTGGACGGTCTCCCAGGCTGGGTTTGGACTAACTCTGCTCTGGGCAAATTTTTCTCTGCACAAAATCATCAAATACTTGTTGGAAACGGGAGAGGAAAAGGCAGCACTTGATGCTCTCTTGATGTGCTTCAGCTCTGCTTTGAAAGCAGAAAAGATGTAGTCTAAGGTCCCAGTTATTTGTGAAGTATTTAATAGTCGTTATCCAAGAAGAGCTTGGGAACAAGCTACCCAGAGCATCCTGGTATTCAGAAGCTTGAATGTGGCTTTCATGAACAAGGGAGACTCAACAGCCTATCTCCTGAAAGGAAGAGCCTTCCTGAATGCTCAGGTCCAAGGGAGGAACAGGATTTAGACATGTGCACTATTTGCTAGCATGTACTGTTTCCTATCTTCATCTTCTCACAGCAGAGCAGCTCCTTGGACTCCCTCTCGAGGCAAGCACTTCACCGCATGTGCTGTACAGGGAGTCTAACGCAGATGTTGAGGATGCTACAAGGTGACTAGGAACAAGGCTGTGATCCCCAAGCACACTTTTTGGCACCAGAAGTACTTCCAGTGTTTTGAAAGCTTGTCAATGTTACAGAATCACAGAATCACAGAATCACCTAGGTTGGAAGGGACCTTTTAAGATCATCTAGTCCAACCAATGGAAAAAAAACAAACAAACAAACAAACAAACAAAAAAAAAAAACCACACACCCACACACACACCACCACACCACCCAACACTAATCCATATTCCCAAGCACCATGTCAACTCCTCTCTTGAATGCCTCCAGGGATGGTGCCTCAACCACCTCCCTGGGCAGCCCATTCCAATGCCTGACAACCCTTTCAGTAAAGAAATATTTCCTAATATCTAACCTGAACTTCCCCTGGCGCAACTTGAGGCCATTGCCTCTTGTCCTATCATCTGTAACTTGGGAGAAGAGACCGCCCCCCGCCTCTCTACAGCCTCCTTTCAGGTAGTTGTAGAGAGCGATAAGGTCTCCCCTCAGTCTCCTCTTCCCCAGACTGAACAACCCCAGCTCCCTCAGCCTCTCCTCGTAAGACTTGTGCTCCAGACCCCTCACCAGCTTCGTTGCCCTTCTCTGTACCTGCTCCAGCACCTCAATGTCTTTCCTGTGGTAGGGGGCCCAAAGCTGGACGCAGTACTCGAGGTGGGGTCTCACCAGTGCTGAGTACAGGGGGACGATCACCTCTCGGGTCCTACTCACTACACTGTTCTTGATACAGGCCAGGATGCTGTTGGCCTTTTTGGCCACCTGGGCACACTGCTGGCTCATGTTCAGCCGACAGTCGACCAACACCCCCAGGTCCTTTTCTGCCAGGCAGCTCTCCAGCCATTCTTCCCCAAGCCTGTAGCGCTGCCTGGGGTTGTTGTGACCCAAGTGCAGGACCCGGCACTTGGCCTTATTGAACCTCATTCCGTTGGTCTCAGCCCATCCAGCCAGCCTGTCTAGATCCCTCTGCAAAGCCTCTCTACCCTCCAGCAGATAGTTACGTCCATTTTCAGAATTTTCTCAACTTCAGTAACTGCTGGATGACATTTTTATATTTCATTTTTCCTTTCTATATGAGAAGGTGATAATTTCTAGGCCCACATGACCATCACTATATGTTGTTAGATTAATATTCATGCAATACCCATTCAACGAAGCAGTTATCTGAGCACTGCAACATTACCATTCACACAGTAATCATTTTTAAAAGAATAGAGGGCTTTTAGCTTGAATCTCATTGAATCAAAATTACTTATCTGCAAAAATAGACACTATGTTTCAGAAAATGTAATTGCAATTGCAAAACTATTTACAAAAAATTAGAACTGCGTTTATTTTTCACAATGACTACATGACTTTAGCTCTTGTTTTGTGAATTGCTGGCAAATAATATAGAAGTTTTTCACCTCAATGAAATTCACTGCTGGAATTTGTCATATAATTTAAACATACATTCTTGATTTATAGTTTTTTCAAGAGAAATTTACAGCAGCATTCAACATTCTTTGTTGAGCTGTTGGTTAATATTGATTGATAGCATATATCAGATGATAGTTTTCTGTTCCCTGATTAGATGACATTCTTATAGTAGGAGTTTTCCAATGCCAACTCTAATGTTTTTTAATTCCAAAATTACTTTCGATGAGAATTCTCTTGTAATCATTCAAAATGTCACTTGTTTCACCTATCATTCTCACTAGCTAATATATATCATAGAGAATTCAAACAAGGAAAATAAAAAGGGAAAAGGCACATCCGAAAGAAATGTATGCTAATGGAATTTGATTAATTTTTCGCCTCTACTAACAAAACCAACAGTTTACTCACATCATTGTACACACTCACAAAGTTTCAGAATTCTGGATTTAATAAGTCTCAAAAAAATCCCTGTATGGAGAACAATTTCCTTTTTAACTCTTTAAGAAAGGAGTATTTGTAAGGGGAGTTATTCAAGAGTGTAAAGTTCATATAAACCAGACCCACTAGTTTTCACCCAAGAGGACAGAGGGTCGGGTGTGAAGAGTCCCTGTATTTTAAATGCCTGACCAAACCCTAAACTGGGAGGGGGAGGAAATTCTGGCTCCGGTCTGGACATAGCTGAAATACTAGTAAAACGAGGGCGTTTGCGAAGTTCTAGTTCAACTTGGCAGTAATCGCATGAGAGATGCTGATGCAAGTGCAAGCTGATGCGAAGTGAAACGTCTTGCAAACCAGCCCTGTAAAAAAAAAAAACAACCCTGCTTCCTAAATCCCACGCAGATCCCACCTGAGCTTCTTCCCCCCCACCTCTCCCCAGCGCCGGAGGGAGACCACGGACGCGCTAGCTTCCCCGGCCAGGATTGGGAAGGCAGCCGGGTTTCACGGGGATGAGGGCTGCCGCGTTATATTGGCAGGATGTCTCATTTATGTGGGGGTTTTACTTTATTGGGGTTTTTTTTCTCCCCCTTCCCGGAGGTACGGCGGGGCCGGGCAGGGCCGGGCCGGGCGGGCAGCGCCCCCTGGCGCCCGAGCGGCCCCACCGCGCTTCCCTCCCCGCCGCCGGCGGCTCCGGTGCTCACGACACCCGCACGGCTCAGGGACACACCGCAGCCGGCTCTCTTTTTCCTTACAGGCGCCCCTTCCTCGCAGGCAGGTGAGGAGGGTTGAGCTCCCACAGCTTCAGCCGAGGTTTCTCGGCTCCTCTGGGCTTTTCTTCTACTGCACAGGAACAAATTGCCTCGGATTTTTTTAGGCTTCGTAGTTTTGCTTGCATTGCTGCTTCTGCTTTTTAGTAATGAACAGGGTTTCAGCTGCCAGCTGTGCACAGACCCACATCGATCTCTTCTCAATGGGAGTCTCATATGGCCATCATAAACTTGCCTCCAAAAGGTTTGCATGTTTGCCGGACCAGAAGGTATTTTTAAATACACAGAGTCTTTACAAACAGAGTGGAGATGTTTTTGGGAAACTGTGGTCCCATCATGCAACCTAATAATCTGATCCTATCGAGTCCTGAGCAGCTCATCCCACCTCTGGAGCTGGGATGGAAACAGATTCATAGAATCATAGAATGGTTAGAGTTGGAAGGGACCTTAAAGATCACCGAGTTCCAACCCACATGCCATGGGCAGGGACACCTCCCACTAGACCAGGTTGCCCAAATGATGCCCATCCAGCCTGGTCTTGAACATTTCCAGGGATGGGACATCCACAACTTCTCTGGGCAACCTGTTCCAGTGCCTCACCACCCTCACAGTAAAGAACTTCTTTCTAGTATCTAATCTAAATCTCCCCTCTTTCAATTTAAAACCATTACCCTTCGTCCTTTTGCTATACTCCCTGATAAAGAGTCCCTCCCCATCTCTCCTGTAGGCCGCCCTCAGGTACTGGAGATTCAGGGCTGATGAGGGCTGTGAAGCTGCAGAAGGCAGCACCACCCTGCAGAACTGTTGTGTTTTTTACCCTTTTTTATCCTCTATGTGGAGTATTGCAATCCCCATTGCTACAGGCAGCACTTGGTGTGGACCAGACTGTTAGAGGGTGGCTTCTGCAGTGACAGTCACCTAGAAAATCACCATTCGGGCATAGGAGCCCTGTCACAGAAACACAATACCATTTCTTCTCAGAGCTGGAGATGAGCCTGCCAAAGTCCAGATTCTGGACTTTGTCAGCTAATGATGCTAGACCGAGAGTGGGGCATCAAAAAGCAAAGTGTGGGAGGAAAGCAGCCTGTGGAAGGGCAGTCATTTGTTGGTCAATCAGACAGCTGAGAAGAGGGAGATGAAAGACTGCTGGAGGTTAGTGAGTAGGCAGATGTTTCACATGTTATTTGTATGGCTGAACCATTGATTTGCTGCTGCTGTTGGTTTTTTCCCCCTAAATTAATGTTTCTTCCCTCCTCCTGTTAAAATTGTTTTTGTTTCAAACACAGGCTTATCATTCGCAAAGGAGGAAGTGTAGTTTCTCAAGATGCTTCCCTTTCCCAGTGTCAGAATTTGGATGTGAGGCTGAAGCAAAATTTTAACTTGTTGAGGCCAGCCCTCCACTGCTGCTGTATGGGTTACCCTTGTCATTCAGCCAGGTCATCCTCCTGGAGGATGGACTTCTGCTGCAGATCCCTCTGAAAGGCCTGATGGGCTGTAGAAAAATTACCAATATCCAAGGACATCCATGTGCTACGCTAGAAGCCATATGCTGTGATTGTCTCCATGCAACAGTTCGCTGCCCCTTTATAGCCCTTTGTGCTTAAGAAACCTGTTGTCAGGGGCTTCCTCTCTCAACAGTCCTGAGCTTTCTGCCAAAGTTGTCCTTGTTCTCGACTCTAGGCCATGGCTTTTTGCCCATCTAGCAAACTTCTTAAACAGCTCCTGATTTTCAGACATTTTTTCCTGTCTTGTATCTACCATCTGGTCAAATTCTCTTAAAATTCCTTAATGATGAGAAGTTCAGTTCTGTGAAGCTCCAAACATAAATATTACTAGTTAGGCGTGTCCTTTGTTTGTTCATAATGTATGTAACCAGACCCTATAAGCCTTAGGTAATCAACAACTTGTAGTTCTAAAAGGAACCTATTATTATCAGTTAGAATGAGTCTTCAAATAGATAGCTGTCAAGTGCAATCTCCTTTTGTGGAGAGAAAAAAAAAAAAGGGAAAAAAAAAGATTTAAATCTCTGAAACTCATAATGTTTTACTACCAGCTGCATGAGATCTTCCAAACTTAAGTTCCCTATAATGCAATTTTCACTCTACAGTGCAGACACTTTAGGTGTAGTTCATCCTACTTTCTGGTTTGATTCAATGTTTTGTAGCAGACATCATCTCTTCATTCCCCCTCACCCCGCCAGCATCCCTTCTGGAGTTTATCGTTTGCATGTTTTCACACTCCTACAGCTACTGATCACTTTAAAGGGGGTAGTGCAGGGTGCCATCCCTCCCCCTCAGTCCTACCTATAAGAACTATTCCCTGAGATTAGAAGATTTCACTCACGTGAACCACCCTGTTAATGATCTGCAATGACAGTTACATCAGACCTCCTCTCATCAACGAGAATTTCCAAGTCCTTTGCACAATAACTATCCAGCTCATGTTAACACATGAGCTATTCAATTTCTTTCCTTCCCAGCCAGCTCCCGCACTGTTCAATACAAACGTGACTTTCTGAGTCTGAACTACATTTTCCTTCCTAGTATCCTTCATCTTTCACACCCTCCTCGTTGCTTCCCTGATTAGACTATTCCTTTCCCCTTTCTTGCTATATTTTCTTGTCCGGGGGGAAAGTACCACTGCAGCCCTGAGGCATGATAGCTGCTGAGGGAGGGCAGAACTATAGCTGGCAGGGAAAAGTTGCCCATATCCCCACTTGCAGATTTTGGGAGGTTACCTGACAGCACAGCTAGTGAAGACCCTGTTCATCAGCACAGGGCGAAGCTAATAGCTGTGTTTTCCTGCTGAGGCTGAATGCTGTGCATGGCACACATGGTACCCTGGGCCACTCCGCTGAGAGTAAAGCAGTGCACAGTGTGGCTGTCTGTAGCCTCAGGAGAGGCTCCAGTCCCAGAGGTCAGACTCGTTCCTTTCGTTAGGCAGTGCACGGGAAGAAAGGGAATGTCTCAGTCAGCTGCAGCGTGGTGCCCCAGGACCCTGAGTCCTGCTCTGCCACTCGGGGCTGTCAGGAGCTCCCTCTGAGATCGCCGACACCAGCTCTCTGCTCTACTTCCAGGCTTTGTAGTTTCTGCTCAGGAGACCATGAGGGAATTAATGCCATTCCTAATACAGCACTGCCCAGGGCTAGGCAGCTTCTTGCAACATGATGCAGAATTATCAACTTGCAAATATACATTCAACTATAAACCACCTGTGGCTAGAGGGGTCCCCTGAGAAACTGTGCAAAAATGTGTAGTGCCTTATATCCTGCATAAGCAGGAGATGGGGGAGCTTGTAGGGAGCCTCCAGGCAGCCGTGTAGAGAGGGATCAGGGACTAATCACAAGAAGGGAAAGATAGTGGGAGGACCATGTGATTCAGTCCACCAGCCCCCTTTTGGGAGAAAATGGCTTTTCTTTCCTCCCCTGTTTCCCACCTCTGCTGCTCCCTGTGCAGGAGAGAAGAAAGACTGCCTCCTAAGCAGGGGCACATCAAACCAAAGGCAGTTGAATCTTCCAGCTGGTAGATCCCAAAGGGTGAGCGACATTTAGCCTGAGCAGCACAAGCAGAGCAATAAACATGGCAGATGACAAACTCAGTGTCTCTACACACAGCTTCTGTGCTGCTGGGGTAAACAGGGTCCGTTTGGCTTCCTAGGAATCTGAATCCTTCTGAGATCCCCAGAAAATGGTGTTTTGGAGGTTCCCAGGTAGGCTATTGTGCCCTCAAAAAGGCAATTCTTCAAAGTGATATCTATGTCTATTTCCTTGGCCATCTATATATTGGCCTTTAGTAGCTGGTACTCTATAGATAGGTTATGACCAACACACAGCTAACATCACAGGGACTTTACTGCTTGAGTTGCAGTGGTGGCAGCAGACTCTCGGATTGAATTTGACACTTTGGATCCTCAATATGGTTTATTATATTTACAGAAACTTCCTCAAACTATTCAGTGGTATTTTACAGTTTAGTTTAAAGGTTTATTTTAGACTCAATTGGAAATATTTCAGCATGCAGGAAAAAGAAATTCAGAATTTGTTCATTTTCCGTGTCCTGACTGCAAGTCAGCTCTTCCACAGTGGGATTTTTAGAGCCTTATTGCATTTCACTCCCCTCTTCTCTGTGGTCACTTGACTGAAGCAGGTCCCCAACTTCACATTTACATTTTTCATTTCTTTAAATAGACCTCTACTTGCCTTTAATTAGCTTCACGGAAACGCTGGAATCTTCTGTGAATGTACACAAGCAATGATATCTAGTAACCCCTCAGAAATCTCCAAGAGAAATTGAGCAAAGAGGCCAATTTGGATAATCCAGTCTGGATTTAAGGCCATGATGAATGAACGCACTTGGCAGTATAGTAAATCCTCCAGCCTACCATCAAATTGGTTTGTATCCTATGATGGTTTTAGTTTCTGACATTCTGGGTGACCAGAAGCTTGTTATTATGAGATATCTTCATTTGGTGCAGGTGTCAATGCTTCTTGAAAGCTTCCCAGTGAAGCAAATGAAGGCCCCAGCCTTCTCTACAGGCAGTTTTATTTATTCAGCTGTTGTTTTCTGTGGTCTCTGCCTTGGAAGAGCTGAGAGGGCTTCAGCAGTTAATGACTCCTAAGATTTCTGAGTGGATGAAAGCATGGCTTTGTATCAACAGAGACTGAGAGCTGGGACTCCTGAGCTCCACTGCTTCCTGATGGAGGTGAAGCATAGGGGTCGAACAGGGAATCATCATTACGCTTTATTTTTATTTCTGACAACAGTCTGGATCTGTTGATCTGAGTGACTTTGTAGCTGGTCACCTTCCCTTCCTGGGTATCAGATAATGGCAATAACCAAGAAAATTCAGAGCATGTGTTAATTAGGACCAACTCATATTACAGCAAAGTAGCATCTTATGACTTCTGTTTTGGATGCCAAATTCTGTCCCAAATCTTCATGAGATGCAGCAGCTCTCAAGATGGTCCGCATAAGCTTTTGGATTTCACATTGCTTTCAGAAGTCGGTTGTTAACAGGCTACTCTCAGACTTAAGTGTGGAGCTGTTTGTTACTGCCCTGCTGCAGGACTAAAGCTCTAAATAATGGATGTACAACAAAACACACACGTATCTTTGGGTATATGCAAAATAAATACAGAAAATATCTGACATTTTCACGGTAATAGGATGTATGTGAATATCACACCACAGTAAGATGACTGCTGCTAGTTAAAACATGCATTTTTCCCCATAATATTATCCCAGTGTTTGATAATTCATTTTAAGAGAAAAATATGTCAAGTGAATTTGGATATGTTGGAAATTTGCATTTGAGCACCATTCTACATAAAAGTCCTTCCAAAGCCCTTGAATATAAATGAATCTAAGTTATTTCCATAACACGTTGAACCATTATGCCAATGAATGAAAAGCTCCTCCTAATGCTGTCAATTTATGTTCCAGATTGTGTAACAGGAGAGTAATCATATTGCAAAGTTTCTGAATCAGGAATACTCACATACAGAGTGCTGTATGTTAGCCTAGTTTAAAATGGATTTTACTTATTCTTGTGCTGAAAAAACTGCAGCTCACTGTAAATATTTCTGCAGTGATGGAGAATTTCTGTTAACCACTTTATGATCAGTCACATAAGATTCGGAAGATAGACTATTCCTGATTTTTCTCATCCAAACCAAACCTATCAGACTTATCAGTAAATATTCTGAAATTTTTTTCAGAAATTACCTGAGACACCTGCAGTATGTTCTCACTTATAAGGACCAGTAACATTGTCAATAGAAGCAACTTATAAATAGTGCTTCATGTAATGTAGAGTTATATTTACTACAATTTTGTGATATGCTTCTACCTATTAGTCTAAAAATAAAACCAGGAAAGTTATTTAAAATACATCTCTAGCTGAAATCATCTGCATCCTGAATTATTAAATGCAGTTTTCTGAATAACAATGCTAAGTCCAAGCTTGTTTTATAGCCTCTGGGGCTATTCTGTCAGAAATTCAGCTCTGATAAATCAGCTTAGCCTACCTGTAGGTCCCAGGGATGAAGAAAATATAGAGAACTTTGTTTAAGTCTGCCAGCACAAGATCAGATATACTATCTTGTCCTGCAACCTCAGCTGTGCTATACAGCTTAAGAAGCTGGGATTAGGACTTTGTGAGTGTTAGGAGACCTGGGGAAATGGCAACTTTCTAAATGTTTATTGATTAGTTCACTTTAACCTTCCTTCCTCCAGATTCTGTTTAAGTTCCCAATAAATTTCTTTTCTCCATTAAATCTGTTTCTCTGCTGAGACATCATTTCTCTTCAGAGATCTATTTCACTTATTTGACTGTCATTTACTTTGTTGTTCATTTAATTTATTACACTGTTTTCCATTTTTTTCTACTACCATTAGGTCTGCAAAGCCTAGCACTCCAAACCCATCTTCAAAGACTCATTCCTGAGGCAAATGAGAAATCCTATGGTCTGGAAAGTCATTTGATCAGGATACCACGAGCCATTCCAAACTTACCACTTGAACAAGATGTTATAAACTCTTCCACCAAGTGACTAAGGAAATATTTACCTCCATTTTGGGGGATCTGGTAGCATGGTCCAGGTTAAACATCTACCATTTATCTATTTTTTGTAATTACCATAACAGGTGAGGTTATTAACTTGTTAAATAATCACTGCTGGGAGCCCAAGAGCACTTCTTGGGCAAAGTGAGGAGAGTGAGAAGCTGAGGGCTAATGAATCCAGCAAGAATTCTGCAACAGAACTTTCCCATACCAGTTTTGGAGGCAGCTGCCCATCAGCCAAAAGGCCAGTTCTTGTCTCTCATTTCTGGATGCAGGGTCAGCTGTCTC
Organism: Limosa lapponica baueri; assembly: GCA_002844005.1. Lineage (NCBI taxonomy): Eukaryota > Metazoa > Chordata > Aves > Charadriiformes > Scolopacidae > Limosa > Limosa lapponica. The sequence continues at coordinate 1,580,783 of KZ505685.1, read as the reverse complement.
AGCAATGCTGCCCTCAGGGTTTGACCATGATTCCACTCTTCACTGCAAGAGTGCAAGTGGGAGGCTCTGTTCAATCTCTCCCCTCACCATTCTCCAATTCCTGCCAGACCAGGAAGACAGCCATCCCCAAATCTCTCCTCTTTTCCCTTTAGAACAACACCAATGAATCAAGACTACAACCAGCCTGTATTCCCAAAGGGAATGTGAGGAAACTCAGTTCTGCTGTCACAATAAAGCCTCCAGTATTTTACCAAGTCTTTTCCGTCAGTCTCAACAATCTTCTTACTTATCTTTGTATACATAAATCTTTTGGCATAAATCTATTTGTATGGAAACTATCTTCCATGGGCCAGAAGGCCTTTGTGTGTATTTTAGCACTACTGACAACAATCTGGGGAACTGGACAGAAATGAAACTCCTTTTCACAACTACTACTGGTGCATTTTAATGATGTAAAGCTTCTAAAAAATATCTATGATCAGATGGAACAGGGCTGGCCAGAGTTTTCTGAAGCAAAAAAGAGCATATTCATGAAGAGGGAAAGGTACATGACACTCAAACTGTGCACCATCTATCATTGCTTCTGGTACGCTTTCAGAAAGGAAATTGAAAATGACTTTACCAATGCATAAAAATTTTTCAGCCCACATCATGCATTAGTCCCCAGGCTAGATCATCATCAACAAGCCTGACTCTCAAGCACTGTAAATGTCTTAAATTAGGACAAAAATATTGTGAAAAATATTTACTTTTCCTAAGCTTTAACATTTCTGAAAGGGGCAGGTAACAACTTCGACAGGTGCAGAAAATATGACGAAATCAGAGAACAAAAGTGAATTAAAGCCCTGACTACCTGAAAACCAACCCTACAGTACCCCAGGGTCTGATTTGTTAAAACCATTTCATTTTAACACTAAATTATCTAGATTTTAAAAAGGCAATACAAATAAGATATGATCAAGAATAACAGGAAGAATATATTTGTGTAGGATATTAATGTAGACATTTCCTGCAATTCAGCAATTTGTGAGCAACAAAATAGGTCCCATTTGCATTGAGCTTCTGACCTGCAATATAGCTATAAAGGTACCTCTGAGATTTCTCTGTTCTCCTGGAGCTAATCTGCTGGCTTGATTCCTGGAGTTTGTTGAGGAACATGATATGTATTGCATGATAAACACCACATAGAGGGTTTCCTGAGAAAGCTCTGTCTCAAAAATAAAATAGTGACATTTTAAATGCCAAGGATTATCACAACAGGTGGAAAATAATAAGGTAAGATATCACTCTGTTTGGATTTCTTTAATGCCTTTAATCCAGCAATGAAAATTCAGGACAGATATGTATGGTTGCATAAAAAAGGAGAAGCCCGGTTCTTTAACAAAAAATCTAGGTGAATCCTTTCATATGCCATTCTCCTTGAAGAACATTTAATATCCATTTATTTGATGTGCACAGAAATCCTAAAGGACCAGGAGAAAAAAAAGATTCTTATTTCTAACCTGATTGGAATTGGAATTACTAGGAATGCTATGAGAGAGCTTGTACTCAGGAGATCTGTGGACTGATGTCTTAACTGAAGAGGTCCAGAGAAAAGAATTAGTATTAGTCACAGACCTTCTCAACACCTGGCCAAATCAACCTCCAAACCTTTGGAGATTTGTCTATTCCTATTTAAATATGACAAGACCTGCAATGGAAAGACATGTATTATGGAAAAAAAAGGCCACAATTAATAATAATAAACATCTCATTTAGTTATCTGAGCAGATTTATTAGAATCTGGCTAATCTTGGAGAATAAATTAACTTTTCACACCAAGCAAGTCTGTCCAGTGTGGAGAAGCCCTCAGGACCCTGCACTTCAACCATTCTTAATCTGGACTAAAGGACTTCAGACTGCAGGGTGACTATCTGATTCCACCAAAACTGGTGGCAAACCTCTCACTGACTTCTGTGGAGCCAGAATTTCAGACTGGTGATCTCTATCACCATTTATGCTCAGCATACTGCTAATAACTTACATTTACACACAATCACACATGCACGCACACATGCACACACAACTGCACTGACTTTGTACAAAGCCACACTACAAATTGGAACATTACTGGCCAAAGAGAAAAATCCTTGGGTTTCTAAGGCAGCAAATTTCCTGAAGTCCAGCAAAAACAAAACGTTGGCATCCTGAAAGTGTTGCTTTTGATTTGTGTTCCAGCCAAAGCAAGTAGCTGCCTTGTTCCCTCGTTAGCTTTTTAAATAGGAAGTTTGAAGGGCAATAGCATGGCTGCATAAGAACCCCGGGCAGGGTTTGTCACAGTAACGATGGGAGTCCTTCTGCCCTGCGACAGTTTCCCGCATCAGTCAGTGCTCTGACTTCAGAGACCAGCCCCATTAGCATGCATACCACCTGTACAGGGTTTATTTGTAGAAGTAATGTAGAAGCAGAAAATGCATAGGTTCTCTGCTTGGGGAAAGAAGAGGGTGTGCTGTTCAATGCATTCAAATTAGACTGCCTTTATGGACAGAAGTCCTACTTGTTTGATAAAAGGCAAGGCATTTATCAATGTTCCTCTTTCCTATTGCTATTCAATCCTTTATGAAACTCAGCCTGAAAACATCTGCTGAAACTTTCTTCCTCTTACAATTTACCTGTTCTAAATAAAAAGGACTTTGGATAGAGCTAAGCCATTTTCTTCTTTCATTGTTAATACTGACTTTGCTTTCCAGTTGCTGAAATCTGTCTGCAGCTCACTGCTTTCCTTTCTGAACATGTAGTTCCAAGACCTCCTTTTTTAACCAAAGAAGATTCACCTGGGGACTGTCTCCTAGGAGATTTAGATGAAGATTTAAGCAGAACATCACATTTTAATCAGATTTATGCATTTCGCATACAAATAAATTCTCATGTAACAATGAAGGTCTTTCTATTAATAAGAAAATGTTAAAAACAGAAAATACTTGCATAAGAGGTTGGCAGACATTTAAATCTTATTAAAAATTAAAGCAATCAACATAGTTATTCCAGAGTGGGAATCTGATTTAAATAGAGTTTTGATCTAATGCGATACCACTAACATCATTATCTGCAAAATAATCCAATGAGTAGTATTTATGTTATACGACAGTCCTGTATGCAACACTTTGGCCAAGTAAATACAAAATAAACTAATTGGACTAAACCTAAAATCCCCAGTTATTTAGTGTGTTTATTGCATTTGCTGGGTTTTATTTCATTTCCATTTGACAAAAATTTCTGTTAGTTAAGTACAAAGACCCTGCTGATGGAAAAAGTATTAAAATAGTATATATCTGTGAAAAGAGTTTTAAAAGACACCAGAGTTTTTTGTTAGTGCGAAGGTAATGAAGTTGCATTACAGCTTTTACCTGTTTTTTTTTTTTATGATCTGTTTGTAGCTACAGCTGGATTAAAATGGGATTTGCTTTGAAATGCCTGTTTTCCCTGTGCAAAATTGGCTCCCTATGCCTTTTGCAGTTTGAAACAAAACCCCTCCTGAACAGAAATTCCGAATCTTCCAAATCACATTAGGAAGGAAGAACTCTGTATCAAAAGGCCAAGCTGCTACTATTTCTTCCTGATGACTCTCATTTAACAGCCATTAAAATGCAAATAGAACTATGATTTTCAGATCACAAAATTAACATTAACAGCTGGAATGATTGATTAAAGGTCATGGCAACTGTATAACTTAATTTCTTATATAATTGTGTTCAGTTTTCTGCAGATTGTTTGGATTTGTGAATTAATTTTAGCTGTTACTGAACAATGACAGGTGCATTTATTGGTCTCTCATTTTTGTTAATATCTTCCTGTGTGAATGATTCCCTTCTTTCCAGGAACCAGAAGAGTACCCAGAGGGGACACTCCAGAATTACTACCTTCAACTAACAGGTTTTGCAGCGTATTAGCAGCTCTCTCAGAAGTTTTTTATTGACCCAGACAAGACCAAAATGACAATTCATGTGTAGCTAACAAGTTAGTCCTCCAGGAGCTTTCTTACGCATGTGTTTACAGAACAGAATAAAAATGGCATATAAATTCCCAAGAGGCTTTAAGCTAACAGCTCAGATCCTATCTGAGCAGACCATCTTAGATCTGGCTTGCTTTAATGGATGAAATAAGCCACAGGTAGACCAACTTTCAGATTACTTTTGAGTCAAGACATCGATAGGATGAGAAAGGAAAGATTTCAGGCAGCACCTGCCTGTACTGTTCCTTAGATGTGCAAAAATGAAACTCAGCTGTAATTCTTATTCTACAGCAAGAGTCAAAGTCATTTTTCAAAAGCTCTCAGAGCAAGATCTGCAAATGCTCACCACCCACAAATGCGGCCAGAATTTCAGAAGAATTCAGCTCAAGAGTTTGAAGTTTTTTGAAATCTACCTGCTTGTTTCAGTGCTCAATTGGAGCACTGGTTCCCAGTGACAGGTGCTAAGCATTTCCAAAAATATGACCCTAGTGAATATGACTTGAGGCCAGACAGAGTCTAAGCTGGCATAACTTGTACCTGATCTCACTCCCACACCCCAGCAAGAACACGGTATCAGCTCCAACACCCACACCTCTCCCCAGTGAGAGCTCCATTCACCATCTTCGGTTGCTCAGTCCCGAGTCTGTCTGCTAAAACATGCAGCTGTTGTGTCTATTGGGAGCCAGATGAGATTACCAAAATATTTCAGCATTTGAAAAGATCAGTCAGTCAGTCTCAAATCAGGGCGAGACAGAGTGGCGCAGAGATAAAACATGACATATTTTATTTTTTACTTCCCTTGGTACGGCTGGGGACAGACCTCTTTCAGGACCATTGAGACATTCTCGCCTGATGAACTTATTGGTTTTGGAAAAATCCAAGGCAGTGCTGATGCATCCGCTCCTTTCCTGGGGCAAAGAGTAGCTTCTGAGGCTTCTGCTCTTTCAACTGAAGTTTGCTCTAGAGTATTGGAGAAGGTTTATGGAGCACAAGGGGGGCAAAGAGCCCGGCCTGTGTGTGCCTGCAGGTATCTTCCGACCTCGTACTGGGCTTTTGAGTCCTATGTTTTCCTGACAAACTCCCTGTTGCACCCTGTTCTTTCAGAAGGAGAAACACCAGATCTAGAACACGTGCATCAGGGCAGGGAGTGTTGTAACAGCAGTGAGATAAGCAATTCCCTACGTGGGGGAAGATGCTGGATAATTTTTATTTTTGTAGGCTTCCGCAACTCTTCAAGTATGACGGTTTAGCTGTAAAAATCCAAGCCGCTTCAGCAATGCCCAAAGGTCTAATTGTTGTTAAAATCAGGAAATGGAGAGCCTGAAATTACCCTGTTCAGGCAAATGAGAGCAAACAGGAATTAGAACGGTTAGTTTTCCACAGGCAGACAAAAGGACTGAAATGAAATTAGCCTTTAAAGTTTTGTCACAGACGGCAGGATAATGAGTCCTTTTCTGTTTAAATGAACTGAGTGTTCTCACAGCAAAAGTCTCATCTCAAAGACACATCACAGCTCTCATAGTCATTATTCTCTGCTACCCACCTTCTGAGATGGCTCATACATGAGGGAGAACAGAGTATCTTGACACATATGAGAAGAGGATTTTACCTTGTGGGTTTACATCTAGCACTTGTAAAAACCTGAACTTTTGCCCTTGAAATTCTTTGTTTGTCAGTCAAATACAGATTGCATGAGGAGCATGACAAAAGCAGTCCATAGCCATTGTCCACATGGCATTATCCCAATACAGAAGGACTATCTCTAGTGAGGAGAAGGTAATTATTTTCAGGCGCACTAGGTCTTGATTTCTATAGTAAAATTGCCAAAGGGGGGCATCAATATAGGTTATAATGGACTTGACTGCTCCCACATCCCACCTTTTACGTATGCTATTCAACAGCTGTCAGATGGGATCCTTTTGGGTTATACAACATTATCATGGATAAACCAGCCTCTCTTCATGTGAAATTCAAATAAATCAGTCACATTTTTCAGGAGTTCATTAACATATAGAGAATTCAAATAATTTTAAAAATTCAATGTTATTGTTGTATATACTTTTCATTATGTAGCTGTCAGAGAATGTTAATAAAGTACCACAGTGGCTTTTTCTCTCATCAGTATAGCTTTATAAACCTATGTCCCATTACCTTTTATATCTATATAAAAATTGTAATTTTAAAGTTAATTTTAAATTAATTTTAAAATATCAATTATTAATATATAGGGCAAATTGATCTGTATTAAAAAAGCTTTGAATTTTTACAGGACTGCAGTTAGCAGACAAAAGGACATGTACTTTTGCCTCCATGGAAATACTTGGCAAAAATACACTTGTGAAAAATGTGCTTACTGGCCCAAGAATATTTTGTGTGTAGCAAACAAAAGACAGTGAGAACACCTAAAAACATGGCTAAAAAGAGATGGTTCAGGAACACAGAAAAACTTAAAGAAAACTGTTATTTCAGGATATGAGATCAGTACTGGATAACACAGAATTTTCACTAAGTGCAGAGCATTGCTTTGCCCAATACCAGTATGACTGGAAAATACAGTTTTCAGAATCATCCCAATTCAATTAAAATGTCCTTTTGGCTTAATCCATCTGAGTAAATGATTCCTCATTTGCAAAAATGGTAAGGCTAAAATTATGCAAAAAGGTGCAGTTAGATATATATATATATTTGAACAACCAGAAGGATTAATTAGCTGTTAGTAGAGCACTCTTGTGGAGCCAGAAATATGGATGAATCAGACTCAGAAAGAGAAATTTTTAATATCCTAATATGAAATCCAATAACCTTTTGATATGCATGTTGACAATGCCCCTTTTTCTTCAGTCAGAATTTTGCAAAGTTGCACTAGTACTGAGCCCTTGGCAAAAATGTTTCCCTCATTATGTAAGTGATAAGTAGTCATATTATTATTCATTGAGATTCCCTGAATGGCTTTATTTTTGCAAGCACCTGCTTGCTTTGAAATATGCTTCTCCCTTTGTTTTGCCAATATATTCAGTACCTGTGGGTTTTCTGTGTATGTGGGGGAAAGTTTTCATATGGCAAGCATTTGGGTGGTTTGGATGTTTTATTGCTTTTCTTTGGTACTCTTACATATTTCATCAATTCTCCTGTAATATCCCTCTTTCTAATTTAATCTGTAAGTCAGAAGCATAAGTGCATTTATAGTACATTTTATACATATCATCATCTTGCTGCTACTTGCTTTCAATTAAGATAAAAAGCCCATATTTTTGTGTTGTTGGTATTGGTTCATATTTCTGGAATTGCTCATATTTTCGTTTAAGGTTTTGACACTCTTCTGAAACACTAGCTGAAGCCTCACAACCATTCTAGAAAGAAACGAGGGCTATAAAGTAGAAATAACTTGCCCTAATGTACAGACAAAGTGAGGATCAGACTTGAGATTAGATGCCCTGGTTTCAATCCCACCACACTGAAGCCTGCAGATGATCTGCCATTGATTTCCTTTGGCTTTTGACCAGGCTCTAGATCATCTGTCTCTTCTCACTCTGATTTCATATGGTTCACTGCTGTAATCTTGCTGGGGGTTATGAACTTCACTCTTTTCTAACACTGCAGTTAGTGCATGTCTGTGTTATGAGAGTCTTCAACTATGAGCTAGGGAGAAAAAAACCCAAAAACCCAAACCAAAAGAATTAAAAAAAAATTAAACTGATCCTTGCATGGATAGAAACAACCCTGTCTTAAATGGAGGGTACTGCAACCACATCAGGTAATGTAGGAATGTGCATTTTGCTAGCCACTGCTGGAGACGGCTGTTGAAGCTTTCTTTCACTTTGCTGGTAATTCTGAGGCTGATCCCACCTCTTGAGTGCCAAACAATTCTTGCAAGTGGAGAAGATATATGCATTTTTTCCCCTTGTCATTATTTTACTATGGATTTATTGAATGTATGCATCATTTCAAACACTATATTGAATACTTACTCAAAAATAATTCCGTGTCTGCAGTTTATGCTTGAGTAATCCATAGAAGGGATTCACTGTTTGAAATGTCATGTTCTAACTCTTTGGATTGAGCATATAGTTTTCTTGGCATGTTTTTATGTCCTGATTACATATTACAACTTTTAGATTAGCATTTCTACTTCAAAGGCTCACATTTTTTAAATCCAGTATTTTTTTTACTTATTAACTTATTGGTCAGTTTATGAAAATTGACTTAAAATATGAGCTTTCAATAAGCAATCTTGCCAGAAAGTTCAGTGGCCAAAGTTTCCATTTTAAATGATGATTCCGGCTAGAAGACTTTAAACTGTCTAAAAAGTTGAACTGTAAGATTGTTAATATACATAGAAAAGTTTTAAGGATATTTACCCAACCCTTTTAGGTATATAAAGTACCAAGACTGCTATTAGAGATGATAGATTTCCATACTGGCTGTAAGAGAAAATACATTTTTTTTCAGCAGATCCCTCTGCAGAATGAATTATAGAAGCATATCAGAATTATAACTGAATCTTTTGACATCACAGTAATGTGATCAGTGTGATTTGATTCCTCTCTTCTATCTAAAACAAAGCACTTGTAGAAGCTAGAGAAACTAAAAGCTTTATGCAGCCGTAACTTGGGGAATATAAAGTGGTAACATTAAATCAATTTTTCATAGTAGTTCTTATAATTGGGAAAAGAGTGTATTTTTGTGTGCAAGAGACAGGAGTTGGGACAAAAGAGGGAAATTCTGCAAACATTTGTTCCAAAGCCAGTAAAGCCCCTGTGTTTTATGCTTATACTGTAACTTCTTTGAAGTTCAGACTATCACTTAGTTGTATGCTTTCACAATATTTTGAACACCGAAAGTGTATTAAGTAATACTGTCACACAACCAGTTATTAATAACAATAAGAACAAGCAAACCCAAATTTGATTCATATGATTTGCCAATTTGACATCTTTGCTGTCAGTAAATATTCATGCAGTCAAGCTTCACTTCCACCGATGTTCAAAACATTGATTTTCACCTTTGAATTCTGAGATATTCAGGAAAAAAGAAACAAATTTAAGTCTCATTGTTATAATTTTCATTGACATGGTTGATTACCTAAGTCACTCAATCATAGAGCAGAAACAATGCATGCGACTTACATAATTAACACCAGGCTGGAAAGTAGTAAATGTTCGTGACGCTTCTTTGTGAACTAGTCCAATGCAGAGAAGATTTTGGGAAAAAATTCTTAACTATTAAAAACATATGAAAAGCAGACCCCATTTACTCCCTTTTGTTCACTGATCTTTCTCTGGATTAACAGAAACACTGGTAGAGCTAGCCATGAAGTAGTCAATCACCCTTCTAATTTGCTTCAAATTTTTAAAACAACAGGGTTTCTCCATGTTGCTTAATAAAGATTCAGCTCCCAAAGGACCCTGTGTCTCAACCTTGCAATTGGCAGGGGCCAGGAGCCACGAAAGCTGTTTGAAAAGAGGCAGCTGCCGGCATCACATAACCTGCCATGACCAGCTGGTCCCATTATGCAAACAAGAGTGTCCCTTGGCAAAGCAATCCAACAGGCTCCAAAGTGCATGGCTGTATTTCAGCTGGTAGCTTTGAAAAAAAAAAAAAAAAAAAAAAAAGTTGCTGAAAGGAAAAGGTGCTGTGTATATGTAGTTTTCACCTATCCTCACTCCAGTGTTGACGGGTGAATGTGGCTGCAACATTTTGCTGGAAAAGAGAGCTATTAATTACAGGCATCAAAGGGTTGTCCTGCAAAGCCAGCATGGACCACATGCTGGTCTGAGGAGTGAACTGTCTTTGGAGTGCCCTAGCTGTGACTATAGTCGCAGTGATCTGTTAATTTTCACATGAGAAATACTTTAAAACCATTTCTCTCTCCTGTGAGGCTCTTACAGAACTGCTAACAAGAAGTGCAAACGTGTGATGATCAACCTTCCCCAGACCTACCAAACTCCAGACAAGCTGATATAAAGGCAACATTTTAGTGGGGCAATGAGACACCCTCTCATCCCCCTTTTCAGTTTCCAGAATACAAACTAAGCAAATACTAAAAGTAATGGTGGCAATAAACAGTGTAGCTTGAATGGAAAACTCAGAAATGTAGGAAAAGGAAAAGCAAAATGTAGTAGGGTCTGGACTCACTGAACAAGATTGGTTTTTTTTTTTCTACCCAGAATAACCTAATTTTTTTAATGATATTTCCCTAACAATCCCTTAACTCCACAAGTATGATTACCAGAGCCGCCCCAGAGAGTTATCCAGGCAATCCTCAGTGGCTTCCACAGACCTGTTGGCAAATCCATCAGCAGCATAATTTTGTACAAAAAGATGGAATTGCTATCAAGAAGCAAGATGCAAATTCCTTACACAAAGAAGAACTAATCAGCAGAAGCTTTTGCCTCTTGATGCTTTGCCTCAGACCACTCCTCAGACAGGCTAACGCTGGTAATGCAAAAGAAAAATCATTCTAGCATTTCAATGTTATCAACATGCATTTTTACCTCTCACTGTCCTGATCAGTGAAGGCAGGTTTTTTTTGTTTATGCAGCACAACTGGCATGTGGCACCTTACAGAAAAGAAAAACAGAATCTAAAGATCGAGATTCCTGCTGATGGAGCTTTCAGGAACCACTGGAACACTATTCTCTGTCTCTCACAAGGCACCAATTCAAATTCCATTGCCGTTTAAGCATCCAAAACCAGGCTGTGATTGTGTACACAGTGAGTATGTCTAACACTAGGTTCTACAAAGAGTGTATCCTTTTCGGTTTAAGAAAAACAATTACTGACTATTCTGTTATGAAAATAACTGGGCATATTACAACAAATATATTTCTTGGACAATATACAGTAATTTTCCCTTCCTTCATATGAGAAATAGTTCTTCAGATCCAAAATAAGGCCTTCCTAAATTTATGAACCTCTTTGCTTTCTCTTTCTTCTCTTATCATCATTCATAAGTCATAATGTAGCAGATGCTGTTCCCTGTAGTTCCAGACTGAAAGATGTTTTTCACTTTCCCAACAATTTTTTAGATTCTGAAAATGCTGAAGCTGGTGATTTTAAACCTCCTACTTACTTTCAAAGTTGCTGAGGCTGCAGAATCACTCTCTGCAATGGTTATCTTCTTTAAGTCTCTCCCATATATCAGTAAAACAGGTATACAGTCTTCTCTTTACCCTGTTGAGTCTGGAATTAAGGTGGAAATTAGGCTTACTTTACAGATTTACAGCTAAAGGTTTTTTCAAACAAAGCTAAGAAACAGTACAATTCCACTGGGTATTTAAGAGAAGCCATTTATTGGATTAAAATTTAAGGGATTGCTTTAAAAAGTATGAACTGCTAAGTGGTATCACAGCCAGACAGCCAGAGATTATGCCACTGCTGGAGATATACTATAGCAAAATAAGATAGCAACCAGAAATACTCGGAAAACCAGATGCGAATCCAAAATCACAGGTATAAGCAGGAGACCAGCAGTGAGAGAGAGGACACAACCATTTAGTCATTTAGCATCTGATTCTCTCATACTTTAGAGAGAAACCGCTAGAGCCACCTACTCTTTATAAACCTGACAGAGGTTCTCTGCCAAAAAAAACATTTCTGTAGGTCCATTTTGCAAAGTTGTGTGTGGACCAAAATAATGACAGCAGGAAATGGCAAAATAAAGCAGAGTTTAATGGAGATTGTTGCAAGGATCAGAAAAGAAATGGGTGAAAACATTTTGCTAGAAAATGAAAGTGGACAGAATAGCTGTGAAGGCTTTTGTTTTCTAGTAAAACACAGGTTTGCTGCTGACAAAATAACCAAATCCAAAAATATTCCCTTTCAGCCTTCAAGACACTTCATCTTTAGCTTACAAAAACAAAAAAACATCCTCTCAATTTTAAAAGTTTTCTAAGGAATCCTTCTCTCTTTTCTTTCCCATGGGAGAAAAAAAAGGCTTCTGCCAAGGCATAAAATATTTGATATTTCCCAGGTTTAATTTGCAGTGCAACTAAGAAAACAAAAAGCCAACTTCCTTGTGAACACTTTCAAGCTTCTGGCTCTCTGCCTCTCTTTCTTGGTGCAGAAGGACTGGCCCCATGGGATTTCCTGGGAAATTTGCCTCTGACCTCAGTGGGCACATAGTTTCACATTCCACCTCTTTTGCTCCTCTGTACACAAGGATTTTTGTCCTCCCCGTCTCCTTGCAAGGTTGTCTTTTTGTTCCAGGCAGGGAAGGGACGTATTTCTGACATGTTCTCATTGCCCACAGCCTCCCTTTCTGGTCAAAGATAATAAAAGCTGCAGAAACACTTGTCTCTCTAAATCAGTTTGACACTGAGTGGTGGATGGGACAGAGTGCCTCGTAGTGGGTGGCATCACGTATGGGATGAAGGTGTGGGGCAGGCCAGGGGGGCCAGTGGAAGAGCTGTTGCCCAGCTTTGAAGGAACATGTCTGGAGTCCTGCTGATGTGTTCCAGCCCTTGCTCAGCCTCAAAACAAGGGGGCTGTGCTGGCATTCACCAGTGACGCCTCCCTTCTGTCAGCTCTTCCATTAAAATGTCTTTCTAGAAGATACTGGTGTCAACATCCCTGACAACCAGAGGTATCACACTTTGAGGAGAGAAGTACCATTTTCCTAAAGCAGCCTGGAGGGGAAATACCAGTCCTGCATTAAAGAGGATAGCTGTCTTCTAATCTCAATCTTTGTGCAGAGCTGACGAGCCAAAAGCTGATGAAGCAAAGGAAGACATTTGTCTAGAAGGTCAATCGTTCCCCGATTATCACATTATTGAAGCTTCCCTCAAAGCCTCAGGCATGGAGTAGCTGTCAGGTCCTGGAATAGTTGAGTCTCCATCCTGGCAGTCCTTCTGTCCACCCAGCTCTACAAGCACACAGCGCTAAACAGTATTGCTAGGTCTTACATGTCCTCCCATGCAGTCTTGTCTGTCCTTTCTTCTCCTTTTCCCATTATTTGATGAGCTCTTAGATTTGACAACTGTTATCTTTAAACAGATGTCAGTACACAGAAAATTAACAAATCCAATGTGGAGAAAGTATCAGGATTTTGTCATATTCGATATCACTCAAGTCCCTTTGATGTCATTAATGTTGGCAAAAAATGTTTATAGTGCATTTTATTTTCAAATCATTCTGTTTCCCTCACATCTAGTTGACTTCATAGCACAATAAAAGTTACCACACTGAAAAATTCCGGTCTCATTTTACGTACTGTTTCACAGTGTCTCTGGACCACTTCAGTGTTTGCTGAGGATGCATTACAGAAGGTTTCCCTCTAAGAAACTCTGACTACTGCCTCTTAGAATATTTAGGCTGGGACATTCATTTCCCAAAGTTGTTTTAATTTTTGCTATTCCACAGGAAATGCAGTGCTCATATCCAGAAGCTTCTCACAAGTGAGTTGAAATGTTTTCCAGATATGGTAAGTGCCCTCCTTCTTTCTGTCCTAAAGTCAACCTCAAGTTTTACTTGTGGAAGTATTGTTCTTCACTGTTCTCTACATTTCGTTATTTCATTTTCTTGCTGAGAGCTGATTATGTGCTTCTGCCAGGAGGGCATTTTAGAAATGTATTCTTTGACGACAGTTACAAGTTTGTTTGCCTTAGCACAAATAGTGGGGAAAATCTTATATTCTTTATTCAGGAAAATTCCTGATGACTTCAGTATGAGGTTTGCTAAAATGTAAAATTTAAGGTACTATATTTTTTGAAGTCTGCTTAATCTGAGCCCACCACAATATACTGAAAAAACTCCAGTGTTGACATATAAGCTTGATGCTGAAGACTTAAATCTTCATGATTAGCTTCAAGCATACAAATAGTTAATTCAGGAACTATTCAATACTTGAAAGGATACACCAGGAAAACTCTCATTGTACCCATGTGTGTCAATATGCAATCTGTCCTGATTTAAGCTCCCAAAATAAAATATTCCATTTTGATCCAGAGAGGCAAACTCTAATGTTTTTGAAAAAAAAAAAAAGTTTATTTAATCTGTTGTTATTTCAGTAGCACAGAGTATTCCCTTGTCCCTGTCAAAGAGGTCCTATCTGGTTTTGGGCAGGGCATTTAGACTAAAATGTTAAAAGGTGATCACTATGTGCATGTTCCACATATACAGAATGTGTTGAGTGCATTCCTGGGGCCAGATCTGCAGGCATAGCTGGAGCTGTATACTAGACCTATGGCTTGAACTCACTCATTTCAATAAAATCATACATTTTTTAAGTCAGGCCCTGGGTATTATGAGCAGGTCATGCAAACGGCTGCTGTGTGCTGTTGAGACTTACCCTTTCTGTATGACTGACCTACTGCATCAGCCAAGAACTTGAGCTACTAGGCCATCAACAGATGCTTGTTAACAAATACTCCTGTATGATATACCCTGTAAAAATATATTTAGGTAAAGTGTTCAGCGGTTTAATAATCTGCTTTAATTGCATGAACACTTGCAATTACTTTTAAAAGATTTCCCCTTTTAAATAATTTACTTAAATATATGCAAACTGATAAAAGTCCTGTCAAAACAAATATTTACACTCAGATTACTACCACCTGAAGCAATAGTTCCTTAGAGAAATGGTGACCTTATTAATGAATTTCAGTGATGCAAATGGTATCACTATGCTACTGCCAGGACTAGGTTACATCATTTTCTCAGCAAGGTCTAGGCAATTTAAGTCTAATTTATATTCTGTCTTACTGCCTGGCCATACCTCAGTTTTGTGTTATAACGATTTCTGTACTTTTGTGGCACGTCATCGTTCATGATCAAAAAAAGGTGGAAGTGCCAAGTTTGAAATGGCTTGGTCAAATACAGAATTCAGTTTCTGAATTTAGCTCTACACAGCAGCAAAGAAAAAGAAGTGATGTACTTCCCAGATACAAGCTTGTGTACAGCGTGAGAGTGTCTGTCAGTATCAGAGAAGTAAAATATAAGAGCACTTTAATTCTCTAAGAGAGCCTTTACAAAGTTAAGGAACACATTGTAAGACTAAACTGAGAATGCTTGAAAGCGGAAATGATCTTCAGGTGTAGTTCTAACCTTAGCTCTCTTCCACAGCAATACCAGGCTTTTAGGCTCTGTGTACCTTCTTATCTGTTACACAAAATCTGCTAGGATCATTCTCTATGATCTTTAGAAGTAAAGCAGAGGATTCAAAGGCTGTGCCAATATAGGAATGAGATTGGATTTTTCCCATACAGAGCAATTCCGGTTTCTCTGAGGGCAGATATGAAAAGCTTGTTGCTCAAAACCAGTGGCGGAGTAGAAAGTGTATGCATTCCTGGATGACTGCAGCATGAAGAAATATCTCAAGAGACAGTCCTCCTCCAAAGGAGTCGGTTTCCTCAGACCCAGTAAACACCATATTACATTGGCCCAGACAGGAAGGCATGTACTGTAAACATGATTCCCACAATTACTACAAAAACCTCCACTGAAACAAGAAACCAAGATTTGTGAATAATTTCCTTTGAACAGTGATTTTCTGTTTTCTTGCCTGGCAAATGGCATACCTGTAGGTATGTGCTGGTCAGCAATAAATAACAAGAGTAGGTATACGGAGAGAAAGGAGGCTTTTGGTAAGTGAGGTAAAGTAACAAA
This sequence comes from Limosa lapponica baueri, assembly GCA_002844005.1. Classification (NCBI taxonomy): domain Eukaryota; kingdom Metazoa; phylum Chordata; class Aves; order Charadriiformes; family Scolopacidae; genus Limosa; species Limosa lapponica. The sequence goes on along the minus strand of KZ505685.1, from coordinate 1,565,188 downwards.
TATCATCGGTGATTTTTAGTGTTTGCCTTTTTCACAATAAATACTTCTAATGATCAGGATCCTTCAACTTTCTTATTTCATATTTTCTCCCAAAGTGTTACATTCTTCTTTTTAAAAGAGAAAAAATAAAAAAAAAGTGGGTGGATATGCCACCTTAGTTCTTTAAACATTCGGCATTTTCTTTTTGAGCTATGTTGGTCATCTGTAATTTGCCAGCCAAGTCATCCGCTTTGCGCTGTGCTTGTTTCCTAGCTGAATCCAGGTGTGAGTGCTCCCAGCATGAATACTGACAGATGAGTGGAAAAAATTGCTTCCTGAGAATACCTGCACCTGTCACTGTGTTACTTGTCACTAGGTTTTCATTTTCTGAAAATGTTCAGAAATGTTTGGTGAATTTCCACTGCAGGCAAGCATAAGGAAAGAAGGGTGAATTCAGCTGGAGGAACTTCATTTCCCATTTCACCCGGTGAACCTTTCAGCCCCAGCACATAATGTCCTTGGGATCTTGAATTTCATCAGAAATTTCATAGAGGGGACATTGCAAAGTGTGACAAAAAAAGTTAAAACGTATTTTAACACCTGGGTGTCCATAGACCTGAACCAACTGGATACCTTGCCTGACTTATCTGAAATGTGAACAAAACATCTCTCTTTGCTATTCATTGTGGGCCCAATATGTGAAAGAGGAATGGTCTTTACTGAGAATTTCAGAGGTGAGGCCAAGATTGCGTTTATAATGGAAAACAAGTTTCGACCTTAGCTATGCAGAGCCAGTAGCCTCTCCATAATACAACTGTCAGTTCAATTTTTGTCAGCGATATAAACATGGAATTGAAATAAGTGTTAGACTAGGATCTGGATGAAAGTTTTAATCAGATGAGCACCTGCACTCCCAAGTCTTATTAAACCGTTGAGACTGAAATTATGTGTGAAACATTGCCATCCAGTGGCTACTTGTACGATTTCCAACCCTACCACTAAAACATTTGTGGAAGAGAAAAACATTACAGACTATGGCATTCCTCCTCTTTTATGAAACCACGGTGGTATCTGCATTAGCACCACAATTCTAAACAGAAAGTTCAAATACCAAGGGTCTGTGGTTCTTTCAAGCTGTGCACTTTTTAAATTTCACTTCTACTTTAAATTTCACTTCTACTTTAAATTTCACTTGTGCACCTATGGTGTATCCCTTAAAAGAGGATTTTGCAGCTGAGGGGTGAAAGCCCAAAGGAGTGAAGTGGCCAGCCAAAGGCCATGCAGACCAGATCCTGAAACCACAAAGAAACATGATTTTTCTGGCTCAATGTCATTGCTCACTCCCCTTTACCCCATCCTGCCAGTCCTGTGCCTTGGGTGCCCTGGAGTTTCCTCCTTCCTGAAAGCTCCACCACTGTTTTTACCCTCTTACAGGGGATTGAAACTTTGGAAAACTGCACATGCTGCCCCTGGGAACTAACTCCTCTGCTTTACCAAAGGACATCTAGAGCAGGGGCAGATAGTGACTTCCTTCTGCCACTTTGTAGCCCACACTCAGAACTGGTCTGGAGGGACCACAGTTGGTCTTTGTTAGTACTAAGTCCTCTGTCCCTCTCTGGAGCTACCCTGGGACTTTCAGTTGGCCAGAGGGAGTTAGAGGCACAGCTGCAGAAATTCAACCGAGGGCTTAATTTCTGTGGAGAACACTGCTGGTTGTTAATAAAAGCATCAGCAGCAGCAGTCACATCTTTGCAATGGAACTGCTAATCCATAGGAAATGAGATTGAGAATAGCTGTATTAGTTAGTATGAGTCAGTTCCTTTGAGTCACGGCCCACACGGGGTGGAAATTAAGATGCTCTGCTCCTCTCCCAGGTCCATAAACCACCTGGTTCTACTTTCTTCTTATCACCACATTCATCTGATCTCCACCAGGTTGTGCAGATCTGTTTTCGCATCCTATGCAGACAGTCATCACGTTGCTATACCTGGAATCCCATGACAATGAAGTCCTGATCCCCATTAAGAGAAACTGATGCCCAGAAGTACTGCCATCATCTAACCAAGCTGCAAAGCAGCCCTTGTAGCATAAGATTAAAGCTTGTTCCTCAGCTCTATAAAGTTGCAGCATTTGGACTCAATGCTACACGTCCCAAAGGACACAAGACCTTTGAGGGTAAATATTTGCTCTGTCTGTGGTATCAGGCTGTATGTGGCAGCTCAATTAAAGGTCACACATTACTAAAGATAAAAGGGTAGTACAGAAATGTAATTTATTTTGTTAAAAATAAAAGTAACTATAGGGTTGCAGTACTCAGGCAAGTAAAACAAAGAAATTAAAAGCTTTGAAATAGCCCTGTACTCCCAAATTGTTCCAAGTTTTTCCTTTCGGAGATCTGTCCTGGCTAGCAGAACTCAGGAGCAGTCTGTCAGTCCTATTAAATGTTATCTTCATGGAATAAATCAAAGGGACACTAAATAACATGTAGCTCTGGGACTGATTCGTGAAGCATTATCCTGTCTTATAAGTACGCCTTATAGATTATACAGCTATGCATCTAAAGAGTCAAATTCACCAAGCAGTAACCCCCAACCATAAAGAAGAGGAATACATGAGTCTCGCTGTAAACCTGCAGAACATCAGAGGATTATAGTATTTAAAGAAATCATCAGAGCCTTTCTAGGCTCTCTGCTTTCTTTGTTTTGCTAATTAACTTTTATGTAACTCGTTGTATTACCTAGCTGCAACAGGGAGCTGGCACACTAATCCGTTTGCAAGGTGACCCCTGTTGTGTGCTATGTAGATTGGGATATTGATATGCTGTTGTGGACTGCAAGACGTATCTGTTTCTGTCCCTTGTCTGTCACTTGTAAGATACAAAGGGAGGAACGGCTGAGAGTCTAACAAGAGAGCTTGATCCTACTGTATCTCTAGACTAATGCAGGGAACAATGAGACTGGGATAACCATCCTCACTTAGACATTATGGTGATTGGCTTCGTTACCCTGCCTATGATTGATCTGTGCTTTGAGAGACTTAGTCAAATCAAAGCTCTAAATAGACACAGCTTTTGTGATTGTTAATTTTAAGGCAGGATTCAGTGCTTTTTAGCTCCTGGGCTTATCTTTGCTCTCTCTCCATTTGAATCTATATAATCAAAGCCCCTTTGGGAGAAGTGACTTATTGCAGTCAGACTCACTGCAGTTGTGGAGGCCTACAGAAAAGATCAACAATTTTTCTTAAGTCCTCTGGACTTACTGTAAAGGCATCTGAAATGATGATCACTATAAATATTTTTCAGCGGGATTTACTCTGCTGTGAAAAAAAGGCAGGTGTTAAAGTTATTAGAAGTACGTCAAAAGTTTGCCACTTAATACCAGACCAGAGGTATGTTTACCAATGATAACACCAAAAATGAGAAAAAAAGTTCTACAGGAATTAGGATTTGTCAGGTTATTTCAGAAAGTTTGGGATCATTTTGGGAAAACCAATTTTTAGAAGAGAAGGCTGTATGAAAGCAGCATTTCAGCAATCAGACTCTCTAAATCCAAAATGCAGGAAACCTTTCTTGCATGAAATAGTGTGTTTCAGTTTCTAGCATTACCTTTTAAAGAGTCAGTCAAAGATTATAGAGTTTACTTGCCCTGGGATCCCAGGTGACAGCAGAAGTGTGGACACTGACTTTTAAAAAGTCATCTTTCACCTGCACAGAGCCCCTGCAACACCAAGACCTTCCTGCCATTTCCAACACACAATTTAGAATGTGCATCTGAACCTCTTCCTTGCTTGTACAGCACCCCACATGCTTTTATGCCTGCCAGAGAAACAGGAGTAATAACAGATTTGAGAGCCTGTTTGTCATTACATACAAATTATTCCCACAGAAATGATGTCCCATCAAAACAATAATGCATATTCTTCTATCCCCAGCTACAAAAAAAGAAAAAAAGAAAAAAAAAGTGTATTAATTCAAAAGAGCTATGCACAGACTTCTAGTGGTGTTGAGTTTTCCTGCTGCAATTGCTACAGCAGTCTTTTGAGCAGCCCAAATTTCGTAACCACTTGCAGGGGGAGGAGGTTAAAAGCCAGAGAGTTGTAAATTAATTGTCTGGAAAGTTCCTAAGTGGGTTTTTGAGTGTAGATTTCCAAGAATGTGCTCTTTTAGAGAAAGAAGTGATTTTTGCTGAGAGCAGTGAGCGTTACTGATTTACTAAAGTTGATATTGGCTAGCTGCCTGGTTACAGTCCCAGGCACAGAATTATTTGCCTCCCAGGCTGCCAGCATTAAGTCCTTCAGCTCATCTCTATTTACTTCAGACACAGCCCAGGAGGTAGGAAAATAGATGCAGGCTTTCAAAAAGGAGTCAGGTCGCAGACAAACTGGGGAAACAACGGTTACATTCACTGGTGGTCCCGACTTTCACAGGTTTATTCCAGAGCCCGCAAGTCCACGTCCTGATCCTGTGAAAGAGGCTACAGGGGAGTATTGCTGTGTCTCAGACAGAAGGGAGATGTCACGCAAGCAGCTCTTTGTTCTTACCATGGGAAACTGACCTGGTAGTTTGAAAAACCTTCACAACCACCAAGGTTATTAAAACTTCATAGCATGAAGGTATCCCTGCATACAGTATCAGATACCCCATATCAAGATGAGGACCGGGTAACACCACGCACTGATGCAGCTTCACAGTTTGAAGAGGCTTTTGTAGCTGAGGTAACCCTGCAGTTCTTACTGGCATTCCTACTGTAGGCTTGGAAAGGACCTGATAACATTTAGTACAGCCTCCTGTTATGAAGAGGCATGCATTCATACAGCCTACTCTGAAAAATTTTCGTAGAAGACATAACATTGCTCCAGAGTCTGTTCCAGAATATTAATACCTTTATAGCTAGATTTTTTTCCTAATACTTAGCCGAAGTAGTGTTTGCTGAAACTTGAGCTGCTAACTTCATTGGTCTCTGCTGTTAAGCAGAAAGAACAATTGATCACTGTCCTCTTTATAATAATAATCTTCTAAATTGTACAGGGTTGAAAGGTTATCAGCATTACATCTCCCCAGTCACAGTTACCTCTTTTCTGAAAGCAAAAAATCCTTTCTTCTTTCATTTTTCACAGATAATGCTTTTTACACATCTCTGACTACTCTCATTGCTCTTTTTGGGTATGTCTTCCTTTTAACGTGTGGTGCTTTGACCTCTCCAAATGATGTCACACCAGCACTGGAAAGAGTAAATTCTGCTCAGTTCAATAACACTCTTGCTATTACATCCCAGAGGGAGACTGATTTTCTATGCAACAGTATCTTACTGATTTTTTTTCAGTTTATGGCCCAGTATAAGGCCCACACCCTGTTCTGCAGCTCTGCTATCTTGCCAAGTATTGGCCATTTTGTGCTTGATTTTGCCTTATTATCATCTTCTGCATTTACTTCTACTACACTTCATTTTGTTGACTTTAGATCCTGGGTTTCTCCATTCAGGCTAGTTCTCCAGTTGGTGCAAAGCCACCAATTACAATTGCAGGCACTGTTTTAACCTGTAGAGACTCTGCTGGTCAGCAAGCGTCCCAGCAAAGTAGGACCAAGACTGCAGTAGAGCTTTCCAGGATTAAGGTCTCTCATTATGGAAGGCCCCCCAGAAGCATGCAGAGGAGAAACAGCAGTAATGTTAGAGATGCAACACTTTCTATCACTGTATTAGTTTCCTTTTGTTGTACCTCTAATAGCAAAAAAATAAAAAAACCCACAAACTCCTCCTTTTTTCTGCTAGTAATGTCCCTCAAGTGCTTTGGTCTTTCAGATATTAGCATCTGCCCTCAAACAAAGGGCTGGATCCCCTGCATGCTCAGTGGGTCACAACTGAACTGATCCCTTTCAACTGACAGCCTCCTGAAAGCAGTTCACACACTAATGCAAGAGAATGTCATAGTCCAGGAAAGTCTTCGTAACTCAATGCACCTGTCAGCTCTTGAAAGCACACTTTATTGTACCTATGAGTAGAACAGGTTGCTTTTAAAATACGACTGTTGTTAAGAAACGTAGATACCAAATTAGAGTTAATGTACAATGCCTTTTAAAAGAAATATTAACCAGTAGATGCATAAATTAAAAATAATACCTACACCCATATTCAGCAGATCTTTGGATTTTAGGAGAATGGAGTTTCCATCAAAGAGCAACAACAGAGAAAAGATATCCTTGGACTTTGTGAAAAGACTCGAGTTGAATAATATTACAGTAATAGGCAGGAATCAGCCTAGATTACTGTCCCAGTAGCCAAGTGATGCTGCTTAATAAAATGCCTGCATAGATACCATCTCACAGCAGATGACACAAACATTTCACAGTGCTGAAGGGAATGTTCTCTTTCTCCACCCGATAGCATAAAAAGATACTGCATACTTAGATACTTATAATATTTGAACTATGCTCACTCAAGACTAAAGAGAAGCCTTTTTCCTCTTCTGACTCATCCTAACTTCCTTGTATCGTCTTTAATAATAGCTACCTTCAGGCATGTCCTGTACATAAGTAGTTGAGCCAAGTGTGTTTGACTAAGCTAGGTAGAGTATTCATTTTATGAAGACAATTTATAAATAAAAAGTTATGCACAAGTTTCCTTTCATTTATAAAATATGCCACAATTTAGTCTTTTTTGGACTGTGTTACACTGGCCTAAGATCCTACAACTGAAAAACTATCCAGAACTGCATTTTACTTTATCACAGAGAACATCCCTGGTATAAGCGGGAGATTTCCAACACTATCTCTGCTCCTCATGACTTCCTTTCATTCACTGTCTAGGATAAAGGATCCACAGATAATACGGTTCTACTTTTAATTTTCTATAACATGCTTTGGAGCCTGAATTTTGTTTGGATCATAGACTGAAATCTCTGCAGCTAATAGCAACTGAAATTCCAGTGCAGCCAAAGGAGAATACCTACTTTTGCACCAGCCAGGGGCTTGATATGCCCCATGAAACCAGGAATCAAACACTTGATATGCATGCTTTGCACACACACCATCATCACTGCTTCTAGTTAGAATGTGTATTAAGAATGGTATGAATTTTATTTTATGGATCAATCGTTATTAAAAATAATTACACAGCATTAGGCAGCAGCCACTTTCAAAAATGTCATTATCACAACTGCTGGATTAATCTAAAAAGGAATACCAAAGTGATTCATTTACATTATGGTGGAATAGGCTGCAAGCTTTGATTTCAAAAATCAATTTTTTTAATACAGAGAAATAAAACAAATGTATTAAAGTGCAGTGGCTTGTTACAAAACAGTCTCAGACAGTTCTGATGACACATCAATAACACCACCAACAGATGAGAAGAGCCTGGACAGTGGTCCACTCCAGCCATCAGTACCCATGCAGGCAGTACTATGGGAACAGCAGCAGTGGCAAACATTTTCTGAAAAATCATTGTGCAGATCCAAATATACCAAAGGGCTCTGATTCACAATATATGGGGTGTCGCAGACTCAGAGACCTCTGTCCCATAACTTTCTGGGAGACTCTTGCCCACAGTAGAGTGCTGGCTCTCAGCCATTGCACTTCAGACTCTGGTATAGCAGCTTAAACTATTCCTAGCATTTCACCAAAACTGTGCAAAGTGATGCATTAGGCGATGAACCATGTCAGCTGGGAAACCATACCATACCATACCCTGAGCTACACGGTGCCCACTCATGCTACGGGTACAGCAGCTCCCCCATCAGAGGGGCAAGGCAGACAGCCCCAGGTGATGCGTCTGAATCAACTGCAACAGCTACATCTGCCATGGCACAGACAACACTTCATGCTTTAGACTCTTGTGCTTGGTGACAAAGGGCGGCAAAAGCTGCAAGGTGGATATAATGAAAGTCAGATTAAAGGTGAGCTAAATCAGTCTAGTTATTTCCCTACTAGGGGGATTAGCAGTGTAGTATGAAACACCATTTTTCCTGTGAAAGCACGTAGACTCAGACTACATACAACTGTATGCCACAGACATTTGAGTACTGTCTAGTTTTGATTCACAGGTCATATATATTACAAAATACACAGAATCTGTGATACCATATTTGTGACAGAACTGTCAAATTTCACACATTCCTTTTAGTGTAAATGTGCAGGATGCAAAGAAAGCCATTCCTGAACTTAGCGGGATATCAGATGTACCTAAAGATACATTTGGGCCATGACTGTGTAAAATAAGTCTATTTTCTGTTGCAAATGTAATTAGATATGTGTTAAATACGTAGATATTGATAGAAATACTTTGTATGTTAGTAAATCGTCAATAATAGACTACCAGACAAACTACTGTTCTCTGCAAGGGGGAAATGTTTGTTTCCTTGCAGTTTGGTTCTGCTTTCACATTTGCTTTTCTGGCTCCTACGGATTGCTCTTCTTGCCTTGGCAAAAGATCACCTGTGGATTACTCTTATTTCGTTTCATAGTGAAATATATAATATCTCACTCTGAGGAAAGTAAAGTATAAAACTTGCTCTAGAAGAAAAAAAAGCTGTGCAGGCTGAAACAAAATGGTTTAAAATACAGACACCGGAAGAAGAAACTAAACACAGTCCTGGGATTCAATTTTTTTCTGATCACAGAGAAAAACATGTTTTTTGGGAACCTATTGAGTGATAAACACAGAGGACTAGAACTGAAATAAGCCAAAGGGCTTGTTAGTAGGATACTCCTTTTACCTGCAAAATAAGCAAAAAAATTCTAATTTTAAAAACCCAACTCAAAACTTACTATTCAAATATCAAAGACAAACCAAGAAAATGATGCATTTCAGTGTCATACAAGGAGTTCCAGCAATAAAAAATGGGTATAATACAAAAAAGAACTGAAACAGAAGAAAATGCAGCCATAAACCAAAAATTGCCCATGTTCCTGTAGGCATACTGGTATCAGAGGTAAATCTTGTTTGTCTTCCTTAAGTTGGTTCTATTTACTGAAACTGAATCCTGCATAGAAGTAGGCTGAGCAGAAATTTTCCTTTCATTGGTATTATTGTGCATATTTTTCCAGACAAATTAATAACAGCTCCTACTTCTTCAGCAGCTGAGCTACAACTGTACAGAATTCTAAAGAAATGTTCAAGTTATTTTAAACTGCAAGGATAAAGATTTCAAGGTGGTGTCTTAGGCAGCAGGAATCTCCATCAGAAGACTGGCTTCCAATTTCTGTCCACAATTCTCAGCTGCACAATGCAGCAGGAGCTGGATGTGCTGCTAAGGATACATCATGTCAGCAAAATCCATGGCTAGTATTACTGGTGTTATTGTAATTACTGCTGCCCTACTGTGGTAGTGCCTGTAGCCTCGGGACCTCACTGCATTAGGTATTGCGTAAATATATGAAAATTAGATGGTCGGATGTTTACATCATGTTAATACAGGCGGTGGCACAGGGGAGTGCAAGGAAACAGTTAGATGGTAGCACTCACTGAAATAAAAGGTGTGTACAGTACAGTGGACATCTGTCCAGTCTTGGGATTTGCCGCAAAGAACTTCAGACAGGATTGTGGTGTGCAAGTTTAAACAAAATACCTTTGGACAACAAATGACCTAATGCAGCATCATCCCAACAGATTTATCTCTATTATAGTGAGCTGATATATCAAAATAAATGTTTGATTGCAGTGGTTAAAACAGTAAAGTGTGCATCTGCTTATCCCATATACAGAATTAAATTGAGATAAATCACAAGGCTCTACATTTTTTCCATCTTTGTTTTTGTCAGATCCATAAAAAGCAGTCTTTATCAAATTAAGTCAGCCACGTCCTTCACGTACATGGCTGATCTCACCTTTCTACACAAGAGTGTCAAAATATGACCGACAGCTGATCATTCTTAATCTATTTATAGAAACAGATATAAAATAGATAAAAATCAGCCTTATTGTGGTAAACTTTGTACAAACACAGTGCAGATAGTCCTTGACCCAGAAGGGCATATGAAGAATGGGGAGAAAATATCCAGACAGCTAAGTGCAGGTTTAGCTAATACCTTTTGAAGCACAGAACAGGGCTTTCTATTACCTGCTCCCAGAAAAGCCTAGCATACTTTTCACTGCTGTCTCTCCATTTTGCTCTTTCCCTCCATCCTTCTGTAGCCCTGATTAAAACTGACAGACACCTGTGTTTCCCTAGATTCTCTTTTTCCTTCTGGACATGTTTGCCTGGTGGATTTTGAGGAACTGCAGGGATTTCCATGTGGCTGGGTAGACAGAATTGGTGGCACACTGTTGCACATGGTCCAAAAGGAAAGCTCTGAGTAGAAATCTTGGTGATTTCCCATAGTATGAGTGTACTGTGCCGGTCCCTGTGCAATGTCTGTGCAGCACAAGTTCAGCGTGTCTGACATGAGTAGCAACAGAACCTGCAAACCTTTTTCTGCAGAGGACATCCCAGGCAGACACACGACAGTCCCATCCCTGACAAATTATTGCTTTTTTCTTCCTGTTGCTGCCAAGTGGCCAACGCAGGTCAGCGTGAGGACAGCAGGATGAGCACAGAAGACTGGTGACACCATTAGCACCGATCCTGCTTTGCTGGCAGGTAGCGCTGGGGCCTCGCCGCTCAGCCCTCCTTGGGCATGCTGCATTAGCATGGCCAGCAGGTGGTAATTCTGCCCCCCTACGCCGCTGAGACCCCACCTGGAGTACTGCGTCCAGCTCTGGAGCCCCCAGCATAAGAAGGACATCGACCTGTTGGGGAGAGTCCAGAGGAGGGCCAGGAAGATGGTCAGAGGGCTGGAGCAGCTCTCCTGTGAGACAGGCTGAGAGAGCTGGGCTTGTTCAGCCTGGGGAAGAGAAGGTTCCAGGGAGACTTTAGAGCAGCCTTTCAGTACTTAAAGTGGGCCTACAAGAAAGGTGGAGAGGGACTCTTTAACATGCAGTGTAGCAACAGGACAAGGGGTAGCGATTTTAAACTGAGAATTTAAACAAACTTCGGCCTGGTCCCCTTTCGGCCTGATCCCCCTTTTGGCCTGGCCCACCCCACTGGGTGCAGCGCCCTGCAAGGTGCAAGGCTGGCCTGGGTAAGGCCCAGGGAACCACGCTGTTGCAGGCCCCGCGCTCGGTTCAGAGTCATAATCCTGCTAATCAGACTCTGATTAATGAGTGCTAAGAGCGTCCAGCTTCAGAGGCTTTGTTGCACTCCCCACGCTTGGTTACATTTTCAAGGCAGGTTTTTATCCCCGTGTCCTGATGTGAGCTGCAGGACTGTCTGCTTCCCTGCTGACACAAAACGCTCCCTCAGGATAGAGAGACTTTGTCCAGGCTGATGGCTGCAGCTCCCAGGTGTATGTTAAGGAGAGAATAAATCCCTGTTAACGATTTTCAGAAGCCCTGGGCGCCCACAGGTCCCCGACCTCAGCGGGGAACAGGGATTCCCAGCTCACTCCCCTGCCGGCCTCGCTTCCCCAAGCAGACACCAGGGCCAGGTCGCAGGTGGCCGCCCATCTCCATCAAACGCGGCTGAGCACATTTGGGGGGTTCAAAATGGCCAGGCAGGGCCCCGGCGAGTGTCCCCGGTTTCCCGCAGGCAGCTGAGGGCCGCCAGCCTGCTGGGAGAGGGCGAGTTTTCCAGGCTGACCACAAGATGTCCTCCCTACCCCGACACATGCCCGGCAACGCCGCCACAAAGCGCCAGCCTGAACTGTGGCTTTCACGCAGAGGCTGGGAGCTCTCAAAATTGTCTTACAGCTAAACTAACTCTTCAGTTTAATATTCATGATGATTTTTCCCCCCCACTTTGTAGTCCGGTTTGGGGTTTCGTATGCTGAAAACACGGGCAGCCTTGAGCTGCCCGGCTGCAGGTCCATTTGCACTTCCCGGGTACCTCAGGTGCTGTTGCTCACCTAAACTGTGCGGCGTGGCTTTGGACATAGACTCAGATAAAAGAAAGACTTTATACTAAAAATCGTAAGCAGATAGAGAGCAAATAGTGTATTTGCAGTACTAACATTTTGGCAAAGTGTTCAATATCCAGTTAATGAACTCTGATTTCTATTTCATACACAGAGCTCACCAGTTGGCACCATGCACCCCGTCTCCCGGCTCCTCCATGCTGACCGACAGCGCCAGCCCTAGCCACAGAGATGAAAATTTCAGTATAAAACCAGAGACAGCATGTGATGGACAGGGAGGACAGCACAAAACAAAGAAGTGCAGCCGTTCTGTACATTGGGTCGTATCACAACCACCGCATAAGGGTGACAAGAAGAGTAATGAGAGCATGCTGAAGGTCAGTGTCAACATAGGCCACCATCTGTTTTAAATTCCAGTTTTAAGGTAACACTGCTTGTGTTCTGTACCCAGCAACCAGACTTTTCTGTCCCCGCAGGCAGATACAAGTAGGTGGAGGAAAGTACATCAGTTATTTTTGGATACGGTCCAGTGAATCCAAGCCCAAAAGGGGTGGTGTCCACTGACTGTGAACAGATCAATTTTATGTATTCAAATAAAAAAAAAAGGTAGTTCTGCCTAACCTTTTTTAGATGATTCTCCCATAGCTGTTGAAATGCTGCCATATTAGATTTAGCTCCAGTGCAAAATTCATGTGTCGTTACATGACATTCACAGTGTTGGCTTTCTTTAAAAAATGTATTTGCATTCAAGGATAGAAAAGGGAATAGAGGCGATGGTAGAATAGGAAAATATGCCCAACTGTTTTATAATTTGGGAGTCAAATATCTTTCACTATTGAGGAAGATGCAGAAACGTGGTTTCATTATCCCAAATTTGACACAATATTCATACAAATACAACTGACTATATTTCAGCTGTAAAAGCCCAGTGGTAACAACACTTGCATAGATGTAAGAGAATCTTGGGCAATATGAAAATGAATCATTTACTTATTAGAAAGATAGAAATGGAAGTTACAAAATCTAAAATTCACCTTTGAACTTTAAAGAGGTTCATTCCAGCTCCTGCTATGCCAGTATTAAATTCCATATATAATTAACCTTTAAGGACCATAAGATGTTTCCTGAATAAGTGCTTTCCAAAATCCTGGTTGAGAGAAGAACCTCATGGCCTGACACAGACTATGGAAATTTTAATTCCTATTAATTCCTATTAAAGAAGCAAAATCTAGACCAAAGGTGAAGAACCCCTATATACTCTTCCACTTCTCCAAACAGGCTTCTAGGTTCATAAAAAGACAGCAATACTGCTCATTTTAAACACCAATACCACATAAACTCTGTCTTTAAACACTTACAAACTGCAGATTATCAGAAGCCAGGAGCATGTGCTGGGAACTAGTTCTTTATGTGCAGTTTTACCACATTCCTTCCCAATTTGGCACTGTACAAACCAGCATATTTTGGCCAACTAAGAATGAAAATGTGTGTGTTATTTCCCAGCATACTTCAAGGAATGGCCGATAATCATGGCAGGCTTTTCAGTATGACTGTGTGGTGACTGGGAAAGCAATATGAGGTTAGAGTAAAACAATGGCCGGCAGCCTCAGGAAAGTGAGCAGCCCCCTTCTGGTACTTGTTGCTCCTCTCCTGAGGTTACTCAATGCAGTTTTCCTCCTGGCACTTTATAGGATGCTTTAGATAAACTGGGGCCAGGTCCTGAGACCTCTTGAGTATAGACACCAAGACAGCAGACTGGGCTGAACACTATGGAAAGTACTTGTAGAGACAGGAGGACAAGTCTGAGAGGAGGCACTGATCCATCCTATATCAATCAAATTTTCATTCTTTACTGATCAGAGTACCTAAATATTGAAAGTTTCAAGTCCTAGCAAACACAATACTGTAGTCTACCCAAGACTTACATTGTCATATTGCTTTAAAAGAGATGTAGAGCTGCAGGGGAAAAAAAAAAAAAGACACTCATCCTGGTGAGTTATACAGGTATTATCTTAGCAGTATAATTATAGTAGTGTAATTAGGTAGACAAGTACTTAGGTTGCCTTTGTCAGTGTCTCTTTTCTTTTATATAAATCCTCACTATAAAACACTATTCAAACCAATGCTTTATAGTTTCAGAGTATGTTGAATAGTAGGAGGTTGTGGTTTGGCTGCCAAGAAAATTAGAGAGATGAGTACTCTCCCTGGGTAAAAACAAAGGAGTCAGTTCAATAGCAAGCTTGTTCAGGGAATTGAGAGTAGTTATTTCACAGCTTCTGACCCTAGATCTTTAGAGTCACTGTTGAGGGGAACAGAGCAGATGCTCTGTTTGTGCTTTGTTCAAAGGCAAATACAATGAGGTGCAACTGCAAGTCTTAAATGCAGCAACACAGAGCTGGAGAGAGTGGGAGAGGGGTGTGTATGTACCCCAAAATTCCTGAGAATGGCATCTACTAATGCATGCATTCTTAGACTTGTTTCATAATGTGGTGTAACTGCAATGTGGGACTTCTGTTTGGCTAGTTCATACCATGCTGCTGTCTTAGCATTTTCCCTTGGTGACTGCTGCTGTATGTCTCAGAACCTGTATTTCCATGTTTGAAATAGGTAGGGTTTAAGAAGCCCTGTGGAGACAGCTTAGGAAACAGGAAGCTAATGCTGTATGCATACATTTGCAGATATGCAAATGTCTGTCTAGAGAAAGGTTTTTTTCCACTGAGAGATGCTAGAAAAGCTGCTTCTCTTGCAGACTAAACACTAATCACAGCAAAGAAATTTTGAAATCACAGTTTTCAAAAGTCCAGATCTCTTTGAGCTTTTACCTTTCCACAAAGCTCCCTCATATTCCCCAGGCCTTGATACACCAACCTTTGGGTTAGCTGGGCAGCTCAGGGCTGAACAGAGGATCTCCCCATTGCTGGCTCCTGGCAGCCCTGAAGTGAGAAAAACTGAGAACAGAGAAGCTGAGCTTGCAAGGAGCCACATGCCTGGCTCTCAACTTGCCATTGCCCCTTGCTTAGTCAAACTAGCAGGTTCTCTCTCACACATGCCTCCTCAGCAGACAGCTCTATTCAATTTTTGCTAAAACATCTTCCCATAAAACACTTCAGTTTTGATAAATCAGCGCTTTCAGATGAAAAATAGTTCTACCTAAAAATAAACAACTAGCTTCAGCTTTGAGAGATGTAGATTAGTTAATTGTATCAGCGGGTGCTGACTTTGAAGCTTAGATATAAACACATCCTTAATACCCAACCAAGCTCTGCTAAGAAGAGAGGATGATTTATAGAGCAATGCAGAAGCTGGCAGAGCCTGGGGCTTGAGATTAAGCCCTAGCTTAATACTTGTTGATATTACTGCATCCTGTGCCTCCCAGAAGGGGTGATACAATACAGCAGAGAGGGACCAGCTTTTGGCCATGTTGTTTTCCATTCCTGTTAATTATCTCCCAGGCCGAGTTGTTCATACTCTGCACATGTGTCTGCTAATGACAAGGGATCTGTTACAGTCACACTAAAAACATTTAGCAATCTGTCCTGAGTAATAAGTTAGAACAGTGTTTTTTCTTGTTTCCCAAAGAACGTGTTTTGGCTTGGGTTCACCACACAAATTACTTTCTAAATGCTTTTATCACAATATTTTGACCCCTAAAAGTGAACTCTAAAATTCAAAGCTGTCTTCCTTGCCTGTTTCAACTAAAAGGTTTCTTTGTATGCCTTCTTTGAGCAGTTTTCATGGGAAAAAGTGACTTAGAAACAGTTAAAAGTTCATGCCACCTGGCCACCATGTGGATTATATTCTTGTCATCGTGAATGCAAGGTAGGGAAAATGCATCAAGAGCAGCTAAATATCTGATTCTGATTCCACCCAGTTTTACACAGCCCTGCACAGGACAGGGAGCACAGTCAAAGCCACTGCAGCCCTTGGCTCCAACAGACACTGTTGCTGAGAGTTTGTGAAACTGCACTGGCATCATATTGGCTCAAAAAGTGTAGGTTAGGCATATATGGTCCTGTGACTGTGAACATAGAGAGAGTGCTACCAGGGCAGTGGCTGGAATATAGATTTATATACTCTGACAGATTTCTGTGAAGTGCTCTGATCCCATATCTGTGAGTTGTGCAGCTAATTGGCTACATGTCCAAGTGCTGGCATTTTCTGTTTGGATAATATGCAAAAGTCTACTCTTACAAAGTGCGTCCTAATCATCCAACATTTTCAATTGTTTTAATTTCAAAATAAATGCAATTAAAATTGAATTTGGCAATATCATGAGGGTTTTTTAATCGAATCCAACACCTATTGTATACATTATTCAATGTGCATGATCTTTCAGAGCCTACAAGCAGCATACCAAAATCTCCATATTGCAGAGGGCAATCCCCATGACAGCTGAAGAGAAGGGACATCCAGCACTGGTCCACAGACAGGTGGTTACAGTAGATCCACAAGACCCCACCGCTTCCTTCTCCCAGTTGAGGCTGGGTGAGAAAGACAGCTGAATCCTTCTGTGGCCCAGGATTGTCTATCCCCACCACATTGCTCTGGTGGCTGAGGGTTCAGATCACCACACAGACTCATTGCCAGTGCTACCCCATAACTCACCACATGACATAGTACCAGCAGAGCAGCTTTACTCCAATAGCTCATGAGCTGCCCAAGGCTCAAAAATCACGTTTGGACATTCTGGACAGAGGATATGATTTATGAGAAGTTCGGGAGCTTAAGCCACTCACTAATCAGCAATTTCCCAGCTGGACACTAGGGAAAGGATGGAAGGAGAAGCTTTCTGTCCCAAAGCATCCTGTAGTTTAGCCAGTCCACAGAATCTGCATTTGTCCAAAGGCTAAAATAGTCACTTTGGTGCACTATTTCTGTAGAAAATTCTCAAGGGGATTTGATAAGCCTCTGTGGCCCCCATCCTCAAGTTTGTCACAAGACGATCTTCTTCTAGTCCCTGTAAACTGTGGCAAGGCAGTGTGTGCTGCTTAGGTAATACTCATATGCCAAGGCCCTTTAGGACTTGGTGCACAGTAGCCTATCTTATCCTCATTGCACAGCAAAGCTACATTACTTGCTGCACCTGCTGCAATGATAAAGAACAGCTTGCCCAAAGCATACTTTGATCTCTGTTGCTATTTTTTCTTTCTTTATTCAGGGCTTTTTGTTTTGCTTTCTCGCAGCTTGCAAATCTCTCTTAAGTACTGTCTGCAAGTGTAACTACTGCACAATTTAACTCTCCCTCTGCAACATTTTTGAAGCTATTAAAGCATGCAGAGATTCAAAAAGGGGAAGAAAATCTGGTCCAAGAAATGGGAGAACTGTTGGAATTACAGTGTAATATTTTGAAATTCTCCTTGGAGAAAATACATCGTTGAGAACAGCAAATATATGTGCTAGTTATTTAAGAACTCCCCCCTTTACATATCTTTGCCCTTGCCAGTTAATACACAGAAGTTTAATTAGATACTTATTAAACATTGCTACTTTCTTGCCCAAATAATATTAAAACTTAATGGGCAATGCTTCTTTCCTATATATTTTTGTTCATTCTATTTTTCTCTTCCCCCAGGCCAGCTGGGTTTAGCTATAGAGCCCTATTCCCCTAATCTCACAGGCAACCAATTCCTGTTTGCATCTTCATTTTTTCCCTGTTACCATGCCTTTCTGTCCTGTTGTGTTTTTATTCCTCTCCAGCTAGTGTGTGATTTTTCCTGAGCAACAGCCTTACACAGGCTTAATTCTTGACATAAAGTAATAACTCCACAGAGTTTGTACATGCAGATCTGTGTTCTGAGGCTTTAATCTAGAAATAAGCACCAAATTTAGAACAAATCTGTTACACAAATCAGCCATTCATATAACTTTTTCATAGTATCCTGAGACAGCGGTGCCATATGCAATCAATAAAAGCCAGTTATCTCTCTGACACTCACTGCAGGTGAATAAAATGCAGAAGAAACACACTGAGATCTCATTTTCTCCTCCTCATCATCTATGTCAGTGTTGAAGAACCGGTTATAATTAGAACCCTTAGATCTTCTGAATGTAGGTGTTGAACGACTCTAGAGCTTTGGAAGGAGTTGCCTGGAAGGATTTGAGAAAGAGCTGGGGAATAGTCCTCCATCACAATAGCTTGTTAACTACTACCACTATGGAGGGAATGTATTCCGTGCTGGTAAAGATCTATACGTACCTTCTGTTCTCTCTAGACACAAGGGTGAATACTGAAACCTTGACTCAGCCACAGAAGGGAATGGTGAAATTCTTAAAACATGTCTGAATCCATGGGCAGCTGATGAGTTAAAGGCTTTTTACGAAAACCATTAATAAAAAGGTATATAAAAATGTAATATATAAAAAAAATTAATTGCAAAACCCTAAAACACATTTATGATAGAAAGCAGGGATCCACATCCCTATACATATTAAGTTTCCGTGTTAAAATGCTGCAGTTTAGTTCAATCTGAGTTATTTGGGTCTTTCAGTTTACAAATCTTGACTACAAAGAGCTTTTCACCTAAGAATGCTTGACAATGCTTTATCATTTATTTGCCTTCCAATAAACTTCAAGGTCAAATGTAGAGCTGTTTCCCTAAGTTAAAAATCGAAATTTTTCAGTCTTGGCTCTGAGTAGAATATTATTATCTGTCACGTCTCAAGAAAGATGCTGCATGACCTCAACCCCCTCATAACTTGGATCAGATGTTTTGGAAGTTGACCACAGATCAACCAGTAAGTATTTGTAGGCTGATCATGTACTTGGATTTGTAATGGCTGAACATGGGTTGGCTTCCTTATAATTTGTCTGGTTTTTCAGGTACAGCATTAGCATATAGTGCCCTATAGCACATTTGCAACCTAATGAGGCTAATGAACACAGAAGTATTTTAGTAACTTCAGCTATTGTGCTTTCACCCTTTGATAGATAATTGCCATAATGGAGCACTTTACTATTTTGATCCTGTAAAGCATGAAGTTCCATTACAATTGTACACTAATCAAGGCAGTCCTTGCTCACATGAATAACTGTTTACAGACTCTGCTCCGAAATACTTTGCCCCATGCTTTCTTTTCCTGTGGTTTCTGCTGCTTCCACTTCCCTTTTCCTAATCATAAGATCTTAATGTAATTAACTGAAATAAAACATTAGTTTGCCATACCTCTCTTCTCACCCCCCTTAAACCCTCTTCAAGTCACCCAAGGAGGGGAGCGAATAGGAAAGTTTTCAGAA
The DNA here is from genome assembly GCA_002844005.1 of Limosa lapponica baueri. Classification (NCBI taxonomy): domain Eukaryota; kingdom Metazoa; phylum Chordata; class Aves; order Charadriiformes; family Scolopacidae; genus Limosa; species Limosa lapponica. Next base: position 1,546,091 of record KZ505685.1, on the reverse strand, counting down.
ATAATTTCATAGGGTCCGATGATAATGCAGGATAGAAGGGACGTTCAGAAGCTGTCTAGTCCAACCTCTTGATCAAAAAAGGGTCAGCTATGCGATCAGACCAGGTTGTTCAGGTGTTTATTCAGTAATATCTTGAAAACCTTCAAGGATGATGATGACTACACAGCCTCTCTGGGATCCTGTCCCACTTCTTCACTATCTTCACAGGGAAAATGGCTTTCCTTACAACCAGTCTGAACCTCTCTCGTTTCAACTGACATCCCTTGTCTCCTAGCTTCCCACCATCCACTGCTATGAAGATCCTGGCTCCACCTTCTCAATCACCTCCTTGTAGGTATGGGAAGCCTGCTTTTCGGTCCCCTGAAGCCATCTCTTCTCCAGGCTGAACAAGCCCCATTCCTTCAGCTTTCACTCACAGGGCAGGTCCTCCAGCCTCCCTACCATGGTGACATTTTGCTGAACTTGCTTGAGTTTATTGATGTCTTTTGTTTTGAGGAGCCAAAAACATGTACTATCTAGGTGTGATTTAACAAATGCTGGTAGAGGGAGATAAAAACTTCAGTCTACAAGCTGTGCTCCTGTTAATACAACTCAGGATGCTTTCTCTGCTGCCAGGGCACACTGGCTCATGTTCATCTTTGTGACTGCCAGTACCTTCAGGTTCTTCTGCACAGAGCTCCTCCCAGCCTGCGAGTCCCCCAGCTTGTATCATTGCCAGTGGTTTGTCGTTCCTAGGTGTAGGACTCAGCACTTTTCCTTGTTGAGGTTCATGAGGTTCATAACATTCCAGTTGGTCCGTCCCTTCAGCCTGTCAGAGGAGCAGCCCAAACCTCCAGTGTATTGAACAGCCCCCTTGATCTGGTGTGATCCACAACCTTGATGGGAATGCTCTCTATCTCCTTTACAACTCTAGAAACAAAATCTCAGGATGCAGCTGGAAAAAGAGCATGGAAAGATACTGCTGGAAAAGGTGTGAAGAAAAGCCATGGGACTAAGAGAAGATTTTAGACTTGCAGATATTCATATCTAATTGTTACCTCTGGGACTCCTAATGCTTATGTGTACAAGGGGGCACGGCAGGATGATGCAACTGTTTTTCTGAGGACTGACATATTTTGCTGTATTTTTCTGCAGACTTAGAGCATTATACATAGGTGGAGTCCTGCACCAAGACCTACTTTGTCTCTAGAAATGAGTAAAATCACTTAAGGAGACACTGAGCTCATTGTTCTGAAGGAAACAAGCAAGACTCTGTATTTTCTGATCACTTCAGTCTTGTGATGTGTATTTCAGTGTCATGGACAAGCACCAACTTTGCAGTGACTCCTCAGGAGCTCTGACTAGAGACCATTTGTCAATTATTTTTGTCAATACTCTGGTTCATACAGTCTTTCTTCTCATTAACCATCAGCTTAGCTTCTCCCAAGTACGTCAGGAAGATGATGCAAAGCTGTGGGGAGCTGAAATTTGTATTTGCAAAGAACTATCTCCCTAATGTTTTCATTTCAGAAGTACTGTGGAAATACAATTAAAAATCAATTACTACCAACTGAATAAATTTCACAAGATGTACTTACCAATATTTCAGTCATGGAGAATTTTCTTATGAGGCCTTACGGTGTCATGGTTTGTAATGAGAGATAACATCTTTTTCTTTTGCAATTCATATAGCTGAAAAAAAATGAGACATTTTTTGACAATGTAAGCCTTTCATTTGGTCTGAAAGGGTGTTGGCAGAAGACCCCCTGTTATTGCCTGATGGAGGTATTCATATTTAATGACAAGTTGAGTGTATTTCGTTCACATCTCTGACTTCTGGCACTTGAGCCTCAGATCTCCTCAGTCTCTGTCTCAAGTTAATATTCTGCAATAAAGCTGCTTAGAAATAATTGAAGCTTACTGCCATGTTCTTAAATCATTTCTTTCTTAATCGTTCTCTCTCTCCTATGAAAAGAATGTCATCAGTTATACTTGAAGACATCAGCAAATCTACATCAGCAAATCACATAATCATTCAGATCCTCTGAGCAATATGATCTAGTCAAAGATATCCCTGCTTACTGCAGGGGGGGTGGACTAGATGACCTTTAAAGGTCCCTTCCAGCCCAACACATTCTATGATCCCACAGTATTCACCCAAGGGGAGTGACTGGATAGTTTGACTAGCAGCACGTGTTATTCCCCATCCTGATGTCCTTTGTTTCTCTGAACTTTTTGCACACTGTTAGCCATTGACTAACCCTGTCCTAGTTTCAGCAGATACAATGATGCTGCTTCTTTTCAGTCTTTGTGTTTTCTCCTTCAGTGGCTGAAACAGGGTGTCATGGTTTAGGCCAAATTGGCCTATGATGGCAACAGATGGCCTCCCCCCACTTTCTTGCTCCAGGAGAAAAAAGGGGAGAGATAAAAAGATTTATGAGTTTAGAATGAGCTAAACTACTTTAATGAAATATTAATATTAAAATTAAAAAGGAAATAATGAAATAGATACAATAGATACAAAACTGTATCAGGCTCCCAGGATGACGTCACTGGCAGGCACTGGGGAAGTCCCAGACTGGACTCCGCAACGGATGGAAACTGGATTCCAGCTCTGGAGTCAGGAACACACAGATCGGGATCAAAGGCAGATGAACAGACAGGGTCCTCTTTGGACGCTGGCCATTGAAGAAAGAGGGCTGACCCTTTGATCCCTCAGCTGTTATACTGAGCATGGGGCAGATGGGATGGAATACCCCTGTTGGTCAGGTTTGGGTCACCTGTCCTGCCCGCTCCTCCCCACAGGTGGGACCCCTCTACGCTTTTCTGTTTCTGACCCTCCAAGGGGCAGATAACAAAATTAGCTGACCCTGGTTGTTATAGCAATAAGTATAAGCAAGAGCCTCTCTGCATACCGTTCCTTGGCATGAAGTACAAACATTGGTCTTATCACTCTGAGAACAAACAGTTTTCTCCACAATATGCTGTTAATTTCAGAGAGTTAGAAGAGGCCTAGCTAAGACGTCAAATTACTGAACAGAAAGTTGGTCCTATTTTACCTCAAACCAGGACACAGGGGTAACAGAAACTCTCCATTTCAGATGCCTTTGCTGCAGAGAGGGAGGGACGAGTTACAGAGACATGCTCATGACCTGGAAGCATGTCTTTACGTTGTGCTAGAGCAATGGGCCCAGCTGTCTCCTCACCTGCTCTGCAGCTCTCATACACCCGGTCAATTATTACAAATCCTGTGATAAACTCTGTGTTCCCTGCTGACACTATGTTTCCCCACTTGTTTTGTAGTGCCTTTATTGAATATATCTCTAAGGCTCCTGGGTGTATGCATCCTCCCCTGTCCTGGGGATCTATCTGCCAGCAGGGCTCAGTGCCAAGACAGAGCCAGTGCAGCCCCTTCCCGCTGATGTCCATGGGGAGATGCTGCCAGACATCACCATGGAGAGGCCCTGGCTGGCCATCCCAGGCATATGTCTGACCCCAGAGCTCCTCATGATACCTGATACTGAGCCATATCAGTTGGCTGATGTCCCAGCACAGCCTCGATCCATCCCCAGAGAGATGCCCAGTGCCCAGGGCTGGGGCTGTTCTAATGCCCCCTGGCTGCCCTGCTCCTGGCTGGGGCGGTGGGACAGGCCTAGGCTGCCAAGCCCTGTCCTGCCACACCCCCCCCTGCCCCGACCCCTACAGGAACCCCTCCCCAGCCCCAGGGAGCCACCTGCCCTTGTGGAGTAAGGACAATATCCAGTGAAACACATCTTCTTATCTGTATGATCTATGTATAGATCCAGTAAATGACAGGTGCTTGTCGATATTGCAGGGATGTCTTTTCCATGGAAACCACAATCCTGCTGACTGAATGACTGAGTTCTTCTTCTGCACATTAAGTCTTTGGATACAAATTTCATATTTGATGGAAGTTTCAGGTTCAATGTAAGCATATGTGTTCTCAGTGACTGCACACACCATGAAAAATAGTAAAATGTATTTACTGTCATCTTCTCATCTTAATTCTCCATGAAGATCTCCAAATACAAAGTCAACTGCTGCTCATGCCACGTGCTACTGTAAATCCAACACTGCTGATGATCTGAGACCCACCACACTGCTCTCCTCCGCTTTGCTCTGTTAGTAAATACTGCTTTACTGTTCTCCTTGCTGCTGGCTTCACAAGTCTGAGTTCAGTCCCAGTGGCTGATGCCCTCTGTGTAAGCTAATAGTGAGGGGGGTGTGTGTCTTAAAACTAAAAGCTCTTAAAAGTGAAGTGTAGAACTGTTAAATATTAGCGTGAGGTTTGCTTATTTAGTAGATCTTACCTTAGGTCCTGTATTTCACTGGCAATAGAGCACTACAATTTCTCTCACCTTCTGTAGTCATGTAGGCAAATACACTTCCTTGGTGATTACAGCAATAATCTGGAGAGAGCAATAAACTGGAGAGAGTCCAGCATAGGGAAACAAAGATGATTAAGGGATTAGATTATCTCCCTTATGAGGAAAGGCTGAGAGAGCTGGGACTCTTCAGCCTGGAGAAGAGAAGGCTGAGGGGAGACCTTATTAATGCTTATAAGTATCTAAAGGGTGGGTTGAAGGAAGATGGAGCCAGACTCACGGATTCACGGATTTGACAGAGTTGGAAGGGACCTCTAGAGATCATCCAGTCCAACTCCCCTGCTAAAGCAGGATTGCCTAGAGCACATTCCTCAGGACTGCATCCAGGCAGGTCTTGAAAATCTCCAGAGAAGGGGACTCCACGACCTCCCTGGGCAGCCTGTTCCAGTGCTCTGTCACCCTCACC
>KZ505685.1:1524938-1539955 GCA_002844005.1 Limosa lapponica baueri | reverse complement strand
AATGTGCTCTAGGCAATCCTGCTTTAGCAGGGGAGTTGGACTGGATGATCTCTAGAGGTCTCTTCCAGCTCTGACAATTCCGTGATTCCGTGATCTCTGTACGAGCTGTATTTCAGGCCTGGCGTCCTGGAAAAAAAAAGGATGCAATGGTCTTGAATTGTAGCCCTTATCTTCTTTGTCCCTTCATTGAAATTAGGCCCTGATGATCAGTGGCAACTTCAGCACCTCAGATCTTCTCTGTATCATGACCAATATACCAAGCACATGCCCCATGTGCTTACATCAGTGAGCTCTCCATCACATGCCACCTTCTGTATCCTGTCCCACCCCACCATGGAGTTTAACACATTGGGTCTCCAGGAAAATGAGAAATGGTTTATAGGACAACTTAAAGAAAAGTTGTAAATGGGGCACTCTTGCAGCTGCCTGACTTTTCCATACTTTCTCCAAACCCCTCCTGCCATAAGATGTACTCCTCCTCTGAGTTCCTCATGAATGGCTATATCTAGGAAAAAATAATGCTGTTTGCAGAACAACAGAAAAAATCTCTCCCATTGCAGGCTGTAGGAAAGCAAATAGTGGATATATAAAAGGTCAACTATTTTAAGGCACTTCAAAAGAGGATGAAAAATCTCTCCCCTTCAGAAAAATCCAGGAGCCACAGCTATGTCAACTAAATGCGTGATAGAACTCTTTGCAATACAAATACTTCCAAAACCTTTTAGAGTCTTTCTTATGTTACCTTCTGCTACAAACTTTTTCTCTATTCCAATTCATCTGCATTTAGAAAGCAAGGAGTAACTAGACATGTAATGAAATTAAATCATATCACATCTTTAGTTGCTTGAAAGCAGTCTCATCTATGAAAAGCAGTCTCATCTATGAAAATGTATTTGTACTCTACACATTTATTTTTACCATTTGCAAAGATGGTACAATGCATATATCTTTCTGAGCACAATGCACTTCAGTGACTCTTCAGTGGCTGCTATTAGGCATCTGCTGTACAAATGACACTATCACTTGCATAAAACAATCAGTCCAGCAAGCCAGTTCATATGTCCTCTGGATAAGGTCTTTGATGAATAGAGCCTCTTGTCCTTCATTTCCAATCTATTATTAATAATGTTCTCTGTGATCATCCAGACACAAAGAATTAAGACAATAACTCAGTAAGTGAATACCGGAGCCTTTGCTTGCCCAGTGGAATAACAGTCATTAAGATTCTGCCAAAAGACCATTGCTTCAGACATAATGATGAGCAATTACCATACAGGCTTGGAAGGTGTTTGTACATAGTGTATTAAGTTAAAATATTCCCTTTTCTTGGGAATTGTCTTGTGGTACCACCAAAACTATCAATTAAATAACCTAATGAAACACATTTCAATATAAAACAATCTTAATTCCCAGTGTAACTATCTCTTTAGTAACAAAATACCAAGAATATAAATTAAATCTTTTGTGTATGACCAGCTTCCTGTAGACAAACTTAATGAAAGAAAAAATGGATCACGGTAGATAATATTTCTGTGTTGCTGAAATCATGAAAAACTTTAGGAAGTAACTTCTTGCAACAAGGAGGGGTGTATGAAACAAGCAGAAATAGCAATTTCCTAGTAAAACAAGCTTACTTTTATCACACCTGACTTCAGACATTGTAGGCAGCCCAGAATAACACTCTACTGGCCTAACACTGAAATTCTGCCTTCTGTCTCTCTACTGGCTGTATAGGGAGGGAGTGTTCACAGTGTGCTCATTAAGTATTGCAGTTAGGAGCTAGGAGATAAGCGATCGCAATTTGGGCATCGCCGTTATGTGCACGCAGAGTGAGAAGATGAATGTAGGCACAAGAGCCTGCCGAGCTGCTCAGATCTCTGACCAGTAAACTTTTGACAATGTGCGTGGCACTCCTGCTGCTGTTGCACTGCCCTGATACCATCACCCGTGCCCATCCTTTCTTTGTACCATATCCAAGCATTTAGGATTAGCCATGAAACCGCCCTTCTTGATGAGTAACTTCAGGCTTGCTTTCCCTTTCAGAAAGTGACATGGCACAGGGAGAGAGCACGCTGCACAATGACTGTCTCTTGGCTGTATCATTTGAACACACGAAGGAAATGTTGTGGTTTATGGGCTGCAGAAACTGTAGTCACAGCTTTCCAAAATTCATATCCTCTTTCCACGAGTTCTGGGCATATTTTTCTCTCTATAAACATAGCTTTCACTACCTTGTCTTTTTCAAAAGCCATGAATTCTCTTTATTTCACTCACCAAAATCTCAAACTAAGTTATTGTTCTACCACAGAGGAAGTTTAAATATGGAACTAGCACAAGGCAACACCCAAATTCTGAATGCATTCTGAAACACAAAGGTATTTGAATCAGAGATATGTATCTATCCACAACATCCTTCTCCCAAATATCTCAGTTGAAGTTCTGCATCCGGTCTGCAGAACTGCAATGCTCTTCTGTCCCTCCCTAAATTGTAGGTAAACTCAGATCTAGATCTAAACTTTACACACAAGCATGTCTCTACTTAAGAAAACAGGGATATTATTAATTGGCCCTGTAGTGCCAATTTTTGAATACAGTTGTTATTTCACTTTCAAATGTAAGTAAAACAGAATGCTACACACTGCAGTTACAGGAGGTAGCATATGATAAAAATGCATGTTGTAACAGGATATCCACAATCCATTTACCAAAAAAAAAACTATATCATTTTGGTTTTTTAGTCTTTCATCCTATGAAAATACACTGTTATTCTACAGGGATGGTCAGAAATTAAGAACTCTCTGCATATTAAGGATTTTTTTCTGAATAAAAGTGATGACCAGAAGATTGAGCAAATGATCCATTGAGCTATCTTCTGACATATCTTCAGCCCTGAATACACATCTTTTTGGTCAGATTCCCAGACTGATCTAAATAGTCTTATAAAGCTGCATCCCATCCAGATGATGGGCACCATAAAAGTGATTCTGTAGCCAGCTTTAAGAATTCACACAACCCTGAGTTGAATGCCTTGGTGCTTGCCAATGAAATTATCCTTAATATAGGACAGATTAAGACAGAAGCAAACCTAAAAAGCTTGGTTTCAGCCTTTTATTGGAACTGAGCCCCTCTGAAAAGTATTTGCTTTCTTGCCTTTGTTTAAAAAAATGCCTTCAGAAAAATATACACTCTAAATGTATTCATCATTTTTTACTTAACAGGGGTTTTATTTATTATTAGTAATTAATTACTATTATAAAATACTAATTATAATTATTTGTTAGAAGTCAGTTTTTAAAGCACTATGAGTCTACATTTTTATGTCTCTACAGAAAGCAGAGTTGCCTTACAAATAGCCAGAAAGTGAAAATTTTACCTACTTTAGCTCCTTTTGCCTTCAATTTTATATTTTGTGCAAGCAATTTAAACATGTTTTCCGGCTTCTAAATATTATCTTCACTCTTCATCCATTTTCTTGCACTGTACAGGGCTCATTAACATGCACCTAATCTAGGAATGTACTAACAGTCAAGTTCTCTCATCAACACATATTGCTCTTGACAGTGCTTAGCTATAAATAGTCAAGCTCAGCTTTTAATCATATGATGCAGAGTTATGAATGACTTTCCATTCTTAATGCACAGTTCAATCATTTTTGCCTTTTAAACACTGCTGAAATTTCTTATATTCTTTCTTGGCTCACAAGCTAGCTTTATTTAAAAATTAGTAACTTATTACTGGTTCAATTGATTTTAAAAACAAAAAAGCATTGTCCAAAACTAGTGGGTTTTGTAGAGGTAAAACAAACACACATTGTGGAAATGCCAGCTAAAGAACTTGCTGAATAATACAGGACTTTCTGACATGAAGGAACAAGATTTAGAAATACTAAAGTTCATATTAAATGTTTTAGAATAACACACTGACACACGCAATATATTGCTTATCTGATGGTGTGTGTCTTACAGGTTAAAGAAATGTTCCAAGAACTTACAGGTGTGCAGAATTATGTAGATAGACCTTAAGATTACTAAGCTATTATGCTTAAATACACTAGTAAGTGAATCATAGAGAGGTCTTCATTCTGCGGTATACAAATAAATATATATACTATTCACAGATGTACAGCTCTTACTCATAGTATTGTTGGCTGTGGGTTTTTTGAAAACCTGAAATAACCTGTCTGAAACAATTCTAAAAAGCCAACATTTCACGCTCAGTAGCCCAATAAGTTCATTAAAAAGTTATCTAATAAGTTTGTTTAACTTCTTTTGCTTAAGCAGAAGAGTTTGTAGGATCAGGATTTTGCCCATGTCAAACTTGGCAAAAATTTGATATCTTCAGCTGAATATTGTCAGAAATGCAAAATATTATTGGTATTTAGCACTGAAGTACTTTGAAAAAGCTGAGTCTTCATGCCATTTAGAAAATAATGGTTCTAAAAAATACCTTTAAAATTTCCCTTTTTACTTTTCCTAAACTAAATCAGAAAAAATTGTGCCCCCTCATCCCTTTAAACAGAAAACCTACACCGTTTTTTCCAATATGAGTAGTTAATCTACAAAAAAATTTGACTTTTTCCTGACTTCTTCTTTTCATAGTTTCTAAATTGCTACAATTAAAAGTATATCACTGTACCAACCTGAGAATGTTCAAACAGTGGAGTCAAATTTATCAAAAAATATTCTCCCTCTCTGGTTACAGGCAATAGTCCTTGAACTCTCAGTTATTATTAACTAAAAGAAGGGGCAGGAGCATTCATTCATTTGGGAAGTCTACCAAGTTCAGTAATGAGGACTTAATGCTGCAGAGATAGGGAACTGGGATGTAGTGATGATGCAATTTTAATAATTTTCTTCCTCTCAGTCAGTCTTGCTACACCAAGAATGGGCAACTGCAGAGTTATCCAACTCCAGGCAAAAGAATTAGTGTCATCTTTTGTAAAATCCCCAAAATGTCAGTCCTTCCCATATGCATAAATAGGGGAAATGATCTAACTGCTTCCCCATTTCCTGCTCCTCTTTATCCTTTCTTTCTTCCCATTTCTGTATTCATTATTAATAACAAATGGACAAAAACGGGCTTTAGCTGCACATCTGGTTCAGCTCTGGCAAGAACTCCCAGGATGCAAGTGGCAACAGCTGCCAAGCGCCTTAATCTCAAAATGGAAATTCTCTTTTTAAAACTTTCTGTAAGAGACTAATTGATTTTTGCTGCCAAGTGAAACAGGCCAGACCCATAGTTAAGACATTGTTGTAACTCCTTTGCAAACATATACTAGCAAAACGCTGTCCATGAATTCAGTTAAGAGAATGTGAGGGAGGGGAAATGAATGATGTTTTTCTCCAGCCATTTTGACCCAGATTGCTGGAATTTCATTTTATAAGCTGATTTTGTATAAGCTGTTAAGAGATATGGTATTTTTTTCTCTTATTTTTTAATATAACCGTTACATAAAGCAGTAAACTCAAATTTCTGCTGTCAAGCCAATTTTGAAACTGGTTTTACTGGACTATAAAGTAAAGCTTTTCAGAATGCCACCAGAGGGAGCCAACGCAATTGCAAACTTCAAACTAGTTCTTTTACGAAAACAGAAATATTATTGTCCTGCAAAACAGCAGACAGCAAAGATAAAGATTATTGTTATAAAGCACAGTGTTTTGGTCTTTTGAAGTAAAAATCACACATAATGAGGAACACTAATGTAAATGGAAAAAACCTTGCTTATATTTTTTTCCCAGGAATAGATGCATTATTCTGCATTGCACTGCACTTAAAGAATCCTTTATTTTAATTGTCTATTGTCAGCTTGACAATATGTCCCTTCACATTTTGCCCCACACCAATTCCTCAGCCTTTTTCTCATCTCTTTCAACTGACATCTCCAAACCAGTGATTGCAGATCACCATCTCCCATCCTTACCAGCTGTGAGAAAGCTGTAAAATGTCCCATGTTCTTTGAATCTGATGCTACCTAGCAATGCATGTGGTATTTTTTCTCTTGCTGCATTTTCTTTGATTTTACTAGAATGAAGAGTAATTTGGTGATTGTCAGGCAATGTATTGCAGATACACAGGAGTGTTAAGCTCTTACTTCAAGCAGCAGTGCTCTAAGCACACCATTCTCAGCAGTTCCTCATTTGTGGTTTTGGCTATACAACTGACTTTAAATATTCATCTCTTGTTTCAAATTTAAAGTGCACTGTGATTCATTTCTCAGTCTTTTTTTAAGTGTCAGGCTTTTACAATCGAACAAGATGGTTAACCATCCATCACATCTTGAACAATCTCTGGTGAATGTGCACATTTGCTTTTCTCTATCATGACTAACATTGGAAATGGCAATTAATTTCTGTAAAGGCTTTTTAATGTTTTATTTTATACCATCTTCCTTCTTCCATCTGCTAAATCTAAAAACCTATCCACTTCCCTTCTATTGCTTGTCCACCCACTGAAAATTGTGTCAGAGGCAAAAGAAGCCAATCCCATGGTCTTCTCCTGGCACACTGAAGAGGACCAGCAGTTTCCTCCAGTCTTCAGGTCACTCTTTTGCACTCCTGTGACTTGGACAAGACATGGGGCATCCTTTTTTTTCTTACAGAGAAAAAGTAAAACAAAAAAAGGGGAGAGAAGAATAGTGAAAAGGAAGACACAAAGAATGCAGAGTGGAGAAGCTGTAAATAGAATTAATAGTACAACACATGGCCAAGATAAAAAAAACTATTGACATAAGAATTAAGCCTTACTGGTTTTTCTTAGTCATGAGGACCACTTGGGGTTTCTCAAGGTTTTCCTGTGCACATGGACTTCAGCAATCACTGGAGTGCACCCCTGAGTAAGGAAAAGAAGAATGTGGTTTCCATGCCATGTGGCCCTTGTATCCCAAGGAAAGGAGAAGGGAGGAAACTATTACCCCATCAAGCTATAGTTTTGTCTACAAAGGGAGCTGTTCTTCTCTCCCCCATGCACAACACAATGAAGTAGTAAATGGTGGCGACTGGAGGACCAGGAAAGCAGTGAAGCCAGCACTACAACAAATTGCTAGAGTGCTGGTAGCTTTGATCTAGTGCTTGTCTGTGAAAATAAATGAGTTGTCAACTTTGTTTTTCGCTGAGATTATTCTTAGCGCTTTTGGTTTTTTAACATTTATCATATTTTTTTTCAAAATATTCATCAAGCTCTGAAAGTCTTCTCTATTCAAACTCTTAGAGAAAGATTGCTAACAGACATTATATTGTTCATATAAGCTCCATTAACTCAGATGCCATTTAGAAGATTCCAAACTGTCATTTGTTATGCTTTCTGCTTAATACCAAATGCTTTCACAGACAAAATGTACCTTGATGATGCACTATGATGTTTCAATATCTGCTCACAATGCTGCTTTCTCTCTCAGCCACAGTGTTTTCTGAACTCTGGATTTTGTGAGTCGTCAGTACATTTTTCAGTGATGCATATCTGTCTGTTATGCTGAAACTTCTCAGAACCTTCACAAAAGCAGCAAAACATACATAAATTTCCCTTTTTACTTCCATGACACATTCTGATAGTGTTTTCAAGGTGAGTTTCCCTTGTGTTAACTATTAGATAAAACCTAAACTGACTTCTATTCATTCTTGGCTCAGCACACTGAATTTTTCTTTTTTTTACCCACTTATTTTTCAGTACTACAGCAGTACAACCTGTCAAAGTTAAAGAACAGCAAGTACTACTCAAGGTCTGGGGCTTCAGCAAGTTCTGATGTGGGAGCATACAATTTTTTTTCAAGTCTTCTGCAGGATCTTTTTCATAACTTAAACAAGAACGGATATTTTGGTTTTAATGGCACCTCTTCCCTATGCTAATCTTTGGTTTCGATGTCCAGTTTTCGCATCATAATTATTTGGCCTGCACTTGTCAATGATGTCTATATTGAGTGAGCATCAGAATGCACAAAAGAAGTTTGTGATGATCAGCTTTCTAAGATAAAGTTAAATTCATTGCATATTCCCTCATTTATAGTTTTGTAAAACCAATACCTTTAAATATCTCCCCACGATCTGAAGAGTATAATTAATTTCTTTGTGTGATGCCTCTAGCTCACAACATCTTTCTTTTGGATACGTAATGGATATGTAACTTCAGTCTATAGTGCTTTTTCCTATATTATTTTCTGTGAGTTTTGCTATCCCATGTTTTTCCTGTCTCTACACTTCATTTTTGCTTTTTTAGGTTCATGATTCCTTTCTTTGTTTTTTCTTTTGAATGACAGGTGTTCACTCCTAGAACTGATATCATGCGAGAGTCAGATCTGATAGTTGTATTATAGCTGTATATGACAGTATTTGATTTTTTTCATGTTTGTCTCTAGAATTTTCCTTCTTAAGGGGTTACAGACATGATTGGTCTATTTTGAAGTAAATTATTGACAATTTCAAGATTCTAAGAAATGCCATATTTCAGACCAAGTCAGACCAGTGGTGAAATTGTTTTGCAATCTTTCATCACAGCTAGAGAGTTATTACTATTCTTGTAGTTATATGGTGGCCACATTCTAGTACCCAGAACTGCATTACACAGGAATATTTACATTAGTACACAATCTATTTGGATTTTGCAGTGTCCTGATATGTCTCTAAAGGCTTTGCTGCATAAACACTCCTTTGAAATTACTCTCAAACAATACATATCATAGACCAAAAGAGGTGTATTTTGCATACAAACTTGATCAATCTTCTTCCTTTTAATTACTGAGTCCTATCATCTGATTTCTAAGCAGGACTTCTCTCAGTTTTTGCTATTCTACAGTTGAAATTACTCATTAAAACCAGCCACCCTCCACTTTTTCTGCTTTGAATTTTCCATTTTTTTAATGGTATCTCTTCAGTACATTTGCTTGGCAATCCCTTTTGAGGGGAAAAGTGATCTGAATGCAGATTCCCTCTGAGAAGAAGCTTATTCTTATTGGGAGTAATCATTGAATTTAAACCATGCTATAGGAATAGAAATGGCTAGATTCAACTATTCCAACTTTTATTTCAGAGTGCTTTTTACCTAAACAGAAAATGCAGTTCTGCATGGGCACTTGTTTCACAATTCTTAGAACATAAAATTTCAAGCCCTGAGATTCCTCCAATGATTTTTTAAAAGGCTCCATTTATTAGACAGTTCACATGATGCAACAAGGAGAGGAAGCTGCCCAGCTGTGCGGCTGCATTTAGTACTGTATAAACTATACTGGGCATGCTAATAAGGGAAAGCCCCTTAAGTCCCTCCTCCCACTAATCCAGCAGGCACTGACATACAATGTCACAGTCCCCTTTACCTTGAATTTCTTCAGCTCTTCAGCTGATGATTTTACACAGGATAATAAGTGATGTAAATTGATTTTTCTAATAACTTTTAAACTTCATTTTAGCTTGATGAAAATACATTAGCATGGAAATAGATCACTAAGTCATACAAACCACACAACAAATCCATTGCACTGGACAGAAATTTTATAAGGCAAAAAACTATACAGAAAGAGGGCCTGTAATTTAATATGTTATTTGAAAACTAATGTATTCTTACTGTCCTGTGTTGTGAACTTCACAGGGTGAGGGTACAGACAAAATATAAGTGGAAAATAGAACACAAAGAGCAGATAGAGTGTTGGGTATGTGTGAATGGACAGCAATAAGAGCATATAAAATAGCTATGAAGCGTAATCAGAATCAAATGTATTCAATTTGCAGAAGCTTTTCTGGACTGGGGCATCCTAAAGACCACATCAGTGAAGGGCTTCACTTCTCACCTAGGGTTTGTGGTTTTCCATTGATTTAGAACCGTTGATTTCTGCACGTATAGAAGGCTTTTCCTTCCCCCTTCCAACACCCTTACCCCCTGAGTATAAAATTACACTCATTGGGCTGAAATAACTTGTGCCATTTTACAGTCTGGCAAGGAGATGAGGGCCTGACTTAATGCTCACAAAATTCAGCTGTCAGCAACTGCTGGTTCTGAGGACTGTCCTGATTTCTTTCAGGCCACCCAGATCATTGTGGCAACTACAGCGAGGAGGGAACTGCTGGTGCAAGGAGCTGCCCTAACAACATTTTGTGATACTCTTAGCACATTCCCCATGATGACACTTTCCAGATCACTCCATAAACTGCAGAAGAGGCAATAGAAGTGATTTTCTGTAGCTTTTTTTATTTTTCTGTTTGGACCTCTGTCATTTTTCTCATGGGGTTACAGACCCCTGTACAACAAATCTAAACCCAATGACTATTTGCTTGTTTTTCCCAGCTTCCTTCATGGACTCTGGTTGGAAAAACCTGGAAGATAACTCATGTATCAGGGCAGTTCTCCAGAAGGCTGTAGTGCGTTAGAGTTGACACAGAGCAGGCATCACTCAGTACTCACCTTGACTAATCTGAAGCAGATGTATTTTAAAGTATGAATATATTTTAAGCTAACCAAAAGGTATCTCAAGAAAATAGAAAGTAATCACAATATCATACAGCTTCCTATTTGTATAAAATGTGGTCACCAGTCCAGTTGTTTATGTGAAAAACAAAGCTTAACATATTTAATAAGGAGGCATCATTTTCTGAGTGTGGTTCAACAAGCAGTTTATACTGAGAGATGCCCTGGTGGAAGAGGCTTGATCTAGTTCAAGACACCATTACATAGTCAAATTTTAAGTGGCTACTTGAAATTAGAGATAGCACCTTGACTTGGTACCAGTGTTACCCATGAGCGTACACTGTGTCAAATCCATTGCTTTTGTACTCTGGGATGCCAGTGCAGCTGCACTGTGAGGATATTTTGTGCAGCCCAGCCTCCTGCCTGAGGGACCAGGCAGTGCCTCCAAGGCAGCAGTGCTGCACTTTGCAGTTTGTGTCTCAGATCTGCAAAAGGAAACTGTGGTCTCAGCGTTGTGCCAGGGCAACCATAGTGCCAGAAGCAGGGGCAGTTCTATGTGGCAGAAGTACAAGCAGCTGCAACAGCACGGATCCATCCCACATCACACTGCCGAGGATGGTATCAGCTGTGCTGAACCTCAGCATGCCACTAACAATATATGTTCCTTGTCAAGGCAAATAAATGCCAGCTGGTGACAGAGGTGGATGACATCAAATTGAAAGGAGTGACTGATACACTCAAGGGTAGGGCTGTCATTCAGCCGGACTTTGACATGCCGGAGAAACGGCCCAACACAAATGTCTTCAAATTCAACAAAGGCAAATGTAAAGTCCTGCGCCTTGGATAGAACAACCTCACACAACAGCCAGGAGCTGACTGGGTAAACAGCACCTTTGCAGAAAAAGTCCTGGAGATCCCAGCGAACACCAAGGATGGACATGAGTGAGCAATTGGTCTTGTGGCCATGAAAGCTAATCATATACAGGGCTGCATTAGTAACAGCACAGCCAGCAGATTAAGGCAAGTGATGGCTGCTCTCACCCCTATCTGGCACTTCCAAGACTGCCTGTGGAGTACTGTGCACAGTCTGGGGCACTGCAATACAAGAAGGGTATCGAGAGACTGCAATGGGCTCAGCAGAAGGTCACCAAATGAACAGGGAGCTGGACCATGTGACAAGCAAGGAGACACTGAGAGAGCTGGGTTTGTTCAGCCTGAAGAAGAGAAAGCTACTGGATGATGTAATTGTTGTCTTCAGCTACCCAGTGGGAGGGAATAGAGAAGATGGAGCCAGACTCTTTCTGTATGTACACAAAATGACAAGAGGCAACTGATCAAGTTGCAACATGGCAAATTCCAAATAGATATAAGGCGGGGGGTACTTGTTCACAATGAGGGTGGGCAACCTGTTGTGTTCTATTTTGTGGAAACTCCCATCCATGGTGATATTCAAAACTCAACTGGACAAGTTGCAAGCTGAGCAAGCTGAAGGGGAGGTAACTAGCTTCCAGTTACAATGGTGGACTAGATCCCAGCCCTACTCCTTCCTCCTTACGGCCACAAAGGGCCTCTTGCAGACGGCTGTTGCTCCAGGGAACAGGTCTCTAGTCACTGCTGCGCACGAAGCTGGTGCAATGATGAGGAAAGCATGGAACAAGGTTGTTGGACATGTGGAAGAGCTGTATTCAGGTCCTGAGGAGAAGGCAGATGCTTCACAGACCTTGGAACATTGATACTAGTTCCTAGTATCTGTTCTGCTTTGCACTTACATGTCGCTGTGACAAATCAACAGGGAATGCATTTGCTTCGTAACTGCGAGTCATTGTAGCATTGTAATAGCCCATCCACTTCAAAATAGCACTCTTGCTTTGCTGACTCATAGCTCAATGGCTCTTCTTGCTCCCCTTCTTAGACAGCTGCAGACAAGTCATCTTGGTTGGAGCATGCCTTTGAAAGTCTGGTTTCAGAAGTGCATATAATGGCTTCACTGAGAAAACAAAGGTGGTTACTGTTTTCACCGTAGCTGGACAGTTGGTTAACCCTTTTTAGGGCTACTTAATAATTGCCATCACCAGCTCAGGTCATAGTAGGTATTTAAAGGAGATATGTTTGCTCTCCCTGCCAAATGGGAGTGGGAGGAGGTTGTGCAAGAGCATAAACCAGCATATTGACTGGCACTTTTGGTTCCGGGTTGCCCTGGTTGGAAGGTGTGGAGAATGTGCAAGATAGCTGATGCCGTCAGTGGTAGCTGTCCCGAAACTGGAGTGGGTGTGCAGAAGCGGAGCAGTCAGCATGACCAAGGAATCTCATTACTAATCTATATGCTTTCTGATAAAAACATCCTTAGCAATGTACAGAGCTATTGAAAAGGGGGGAAAAACATAAAAGATACATACCTGTTGGAGCGGATCCAGCGGAGGGCCATGAGAATGATCTGAGGGATGGAGTACCTCTCCTGTGAAGACAGGCTGAGAGAGTTGGGGTTGTTCAGCCTGGAGAAGAGAAGGCTCTAGAGAAACCTTATTGCAGCCTTTCAATATATAAAAGGGGCTTATAAGAAAGATGGGGAGAGACCTTTACCAAGGCCCGTAGTGACAGGACAAGAGGCAAGAGTTTAAACTGAAAGAGAGTAGATTTAAATTGGATATGGTGAGAAACTGGAACAGGTTGCCTGGAGAAACTGCGGATGCCCCGTCCCCGGAGGTGTTCAAAGGCAGGTTGGATGGGGCTTTGAGCAACCTCATCTAGTGGAAGATGTCCCTGCCTGTGGCAAGGGGGGTGGATTAGATGATTTTCCCAAACCATTTTATGATTCCATGATTCAGAGCCTTAGCTTTGGCTCTGCAGAGTCCTCCTGTACCTTTGCTGAAGTACCTACACGGTGCTTCATGAGATTGTCACACTATAGCCTTTCCCCGTATTTCCAGCAGATCCAGAACTCCCAGTCAGACCTGGTTTTGCCCCCATTGACAAATTGAAGAACACACCAAAATGTCTACACAACTTGTTGCGAGCCTGGCTTTAGTACTCTAAAAGTGCTTAGCAAGGCCAAAAATTTGCAAGAGATATTTTGGAGATAGCAGAAGTCCTGTTCTAGGAGAAGACAGCCCGAGGAGAGGTCAGTGCAGGAACCCGAGGCAAAACCAGCTCTGAGGCAAAGAGCAGGAGCTAAGGAAGGTCTGACTGCAGCAAGCACCACCACTTAAATGAGCGGTCACATCTCAGCTACCTGACCACAGGGATCAAGGAACAGAAGGAACTGAGAAGCGATTGGCAGAAGGGTCAAAGCAAGCTAAGTGTGAGTGGCCCCACAAAATGCAAACAGGCACTGTTTGATCCACCAGAAAGTCTCTCAGCTTAAAGTTAACCATCAGCATCTTTTGAATAAAATTTGAACCCGCACAGCAAGTTCAGACCAGCCTAGCAACACTGGTTTTGATCCTGCTCTGGGAGGTTTAAAGCCTATCACCTGATCACAGCCCTACCAGTTCATCTCATTATTACACTACCTCTGAAGTAATGAAATTATTATGAGACTTTGGTGGTTGTTTTTCACTTGTCAGGACAGAATTGGAATCTGTTGCATCCACTGAGAAACACATGTTTATATTCAAATGCTTAAATGAATAGGTCAATATTTAGAAATGCTTTGTTTACAGGTCACATATTTATATGTCTACGTATAGATTGCTGTTTGCTCTTTAGCTATGCTTGTTTGACAAAGCTCGGCTGGGGTCCTTTTAGCCAAAGAAATACCTCAAAAAAAGAGAACACCAGGTGTTCCAATCGCCCATTTACGTTTGGCGTTAATTCTTCATCTAACAAGCTAGTAAATTAAATATAGTTTCCTGCCTAATGCCCCTGTGACGCGGACCGACAACCACGTTACTGCTGACCGAGTCAGCACCGAACCACATGGTTCATGCATGTCCTTCTGCCTTTTACTCTCAAATCTCAAAGTAACCGGTTTCCATTTCTCTCCTTCCCTTTTTAGGCGGGCGAGAAGCAGGTGCCGGAGTCCCCTCGCCCCGAGGACTGCTGACTCCGGGGCTTCTTGGGTTCCCCGTAAAAAGAAACTGCCTGCCTGAACGAGGTGCAAAAATCCCACGACACCCGAGCTGCCGCTTTGCTCCTCGCCGCCCCGCGCCGGGCGCTCTCCCTGCACCGCGGTTTTTCACGCATCGCCGCACCCGCGTCCCCAGATCGCCCCGCCGTGGGGCGGGCGGCAAAACGCTGAGCCACACGGGTGGGGGGCCCCACGACACCCCTCCCTCCCCACGCCGGCACGCCAGGGCCGGAAGAATCCAGGCAAACAAGACCCCCCCCCGGAGGCCTCTCTCTTCCCCCCGCCCTCTCCCCGGCCGGCGCAGCCCCTTCCCCTCCGCGAGCCTGGAGCTCGCCACGCACGGCGTTGGGCTCTTACTGGGATCGCCCCAGCGCTCCTGCCCATCCGCAGCCTTCCCGAGGCCAGCGGGAGGGAGGGAAGGGAGTGGGGAGCCGCGGTGCCCCCCGAGAGCCTCCCCGGGGCTCCGGGCACCGGCGGGGGGCGTCCCGCGTCTCCTCGTTAGTATAGTGGTGAGTATCCCCGCCTGTCACGCGGGAGACCGGGGTTCGATTCCCCGACGGGGAGG
>KZ505685.1:1473565-1524783 GCA_002844005.1 Limosa lapponica baueri | reverse complement strand
CTCCCCGTCGGGGAATCGAACCCCGGTCTCCCGCGTGACAGGCGGGGATACTTACCACTATACTAACGAGGAGCTGCCATAACATACTGTTTTGCGGGCGTCAATTTATTAGGAAACGCAGGTCTCGTCGGTGGGCAATGGTAACGGAAGAGTCCCGGTAGAGGGGCAGGAGGGGCAATCTCCCGGCAGCGGGGACCAGGACGCACGGGCCTGCGTGCGGCGGCGGCAGTGCCGCGGAAGGCGAGCTCGGCACCCCCGAGGAGGGGCGGAAGACCCCCCGCTGCTGGGGGCCGGTAGTGGGGATGTGGGCGGGTGAGTGTGGGAGGGAGTTAACGCACTTGCGCGGGAAAGCGGAAAGGAAGCAGTGGCGGCGGAGAGGGGCCGCCGCGGGGGGCTGCGGTTGCTGTAGCGGGTGAGAAGGGTCCTGGCCCCTGCCGGCCCCCGAGACCCCCCCCGGCCTCCACCCTCCTGGACGGGGGCGGCTCGGGGGCGGCGGCCAGTGGTGGGCGAGTTCTAACACCGGGCAGGCGTGCTTTTCGCAGGACCTCGTGGCGCAACGGTAGCGCGTCTGACTCCAGATCAGAAGGCTGCGTGTTCGAATCACGTCGGGGTCACTTTGTTTTCGTTTTTCTGTTCCCTTTTACTTCCTGAGCCGCTTTTTGGCGGCTTCATCTCGGAGGAAACGGAGGGACGTGAAGTTTGGTTTTTTTTTTGTTTTTCCCCTAAAGCTCATGACACGTAATGAAATTTCATTAGGAGGGAAACAGAACAGTTTGTCAAGGGCTGTCAAGGGCCCGAGTTCCTGAATTTGAGGAACAGCGAGGAGCAACATGGCAGAGATAACATTCTCAGTTTGTGAGAATTAAGTCTTGTAAACCATGGCAGAAAATGAAGAGAAAACACAAGTCTTAGAAACCAGACTCAGCAAAGTCATCAAAGTATGTGGGGTTTTTTTTAAATAAATACTTTTGTATTTACGGGCTAATATTTGTTCCATATACCCTTAAAACCTTTCAAATACAGAAATTCTGCATCTTCCGTAAATGCTCTGTTCCGGTGCTTTGCTATCCTTACTGCTATGAAGTGACCGCGCGTAGTTTAACCCTGATGTCTCTTTTGCCGTAACTTAAACCCAGCCCTCGTGCTTCTGCACCAGAGAACAGTTTATTCCCTTCCTTCCTTTTTATAGCTACATCTTACATATTTGAAATTCGTTATGCCTCTCCATAGCCGTTCTAGAGTAATAGACTGTGTTTGCGGGCCTCTGATTATTTGTGTCACTTGCCTCTGGAGGCTTTCCAAATGACTTGTGTTTTTAAGTGTCCAGAACTGGTCACAGTATTTCAGCTGACACGGGTTTTACCGGGTCTGAATAGCAGGGGAGGATGGTCTCACACGCTGTGCTGACTGAGCTTCCATTTATGTGGTTAGTCCTTTTTTTTTTTTTTGATGCATAATCTGTTAGATGGATACATTATTTTTTATTGGATGCCTAAACTGTTAGATGTTTCCCTGCTCCCACAAAGTATCCTAGGTCTCTGCTTTACCATCCGTCAGAGAGTTGGATGAAGAAGTGGTGGCAATCTGCTTGCGCTCCTGTCCCGCTGCCAGAGCAGGTGCGCTGCTCTAAGCATTCCGGATTGTTGCCGGATAATATCTCCGGCTGCAGTTAAACTAATGACAAGACAAAAGATCTATTAATAGGAGTCGAAGTTTTCAGGGTGTGGTTTCACACATGACCTACTGTAACGGGAGTACGGGGTGTCACAAAACGGTGGGTCTCGCTCTGCCTTGTCCATCCCTGTCCTGTGCCCGCCTGGTTCCCCCATTCCACTTGGATCACGTTTTATGATTGTGCAGCAGCAGCTGCTGGCTCAGCATGCAGACCTGGCACCACAACCGCTAGATCCAACACAAGGAAAGCGCCAGGAGCACACAGCCTGGGACGGGATACAGAGCAGGATCATCCCTTTCCAGCAACAACCACAACTACCAATGATTCAGTTAATTTTTTTGTCACTTGATCTTTGGAGGGAGAGCCTAGATCAAGATAATCTAGTGATGTTTCAAAATTTAATGAAATAATTAAATGCACCACAGCTACATGCAAACTCGCCCTCGCAATTTCCTATCAGTAAAATGGGGATAATAATTCTCCTTAATCTTGCAGACCTTTTGTTGAGTTGACTCCATTAATTCTGAGGCGCTCAAGTACGCTGGTGGGTGTTTGTTTCTCGCCAGCATGTCTAGAGGACGTGTGCTTCTGCACTTTTGTCCCTAACTTCTAAATACTTCAATTTGTAACCTGACTGATGTGTTAACATGGATTATTTTTTTTCTTGTTAAGTTATTACTAGCTAAATGTAGACAACAACTTAAATCCACATAAGGTTCAAAAAATCTTGGACCTGAAGTAATAGCTTACATATGGTAAATATAGCTTCTGCACTATCTCTGTCCATATGTGATAAAAATAGATACCCGAATAATGCTTGTTTGGAAATGATTCAGTGTGGGAAACTGCCCTGTAAACTGTTCTTTTCGCTTCATTCCTGTCAGTGTACTTAACTAGGAGCGGATACTTCTGTTTTCACTCTGTGTTGGTCCAGGCCTTTGTCTATGACAATGTCAGCAGTAAGAAGTTTTAACGCAGTGATACCACTCATCTGTACACATTTCTTTCCCTGCCTGGGGACAGTGGTACAGGCCACCCGCAGCGCTGGGTGCCCCTGCCATCACAGCAAGGGTGACTGACCGTCCCTCCCGTTGCCACCGCGGGCGGCACAGACCTGGCAGTGTTCCCCAGCGGGTGACAGGGTCCCCAGTGCGGTCGCCTGGCCTGTCCCCCTGGTAAAACTACATCCACCGGCAAATTCAGCAGGAGGTGGAACTTTTTCTACAAGAGAATTGCTCTAGAAGCGATATGCTCCAGTATAGCAAGGCACGCTTTTTTCTTACCATTTTGCCATTTCTACTTGGATTGTGCTTAAAAAGATGTTTCTGATAAGAAAGCTAGAGCTTGTTAAAAAGCCACCTAGTTTTTCTAAATTAATCAAGAACGTGGAGAAGAAATGAGTGATTCTAGAAAGTACAGTTACACTGTGCCATAATGATTAGGCAACTGCTTATTTTATTTATAGTAACGCTTTCCAGTTTCTGTTGTCTTCCTCAGAGGGGGTATTATTTTCATTGTGAAACTCACTGTGGACCAAGACTGAATTAATATTTCATATAGGTTTTTTATATTTCCTTTAGCTAACAAGATTTCCATATCAGCTCAGTCTAAGACAAGGGCACGTCTGTAGCACTTCCTTAAATGCCTTTGCCATGAACCAGTTTACAGCCTTCACGATTTTACTATGTAGTATGAGGCAAATGTTACACGTGAATGCAAATTGTACATCTATGCCTCCTTATGGATTAAATGTTATGCAAACCCTCCACTGAATTTAGGATACTTTTTTGAACACACAGATATAGAAAATTCATTTTTTCCATTAGCGCAACATAAACTACCTGTCTAACTTTTATGGGTGGCATTAGAAGTTAGGGGAAGTTGGGGAAACTCAAAGCTGGAAATTTGAGATAATTTAGAAGGCATTCAGTGTTTTCATGTCAAGGACAACTATATGACTGAAAATCTCTTTCTTACGCTCAGGAAAGCTAACAAATTCCAGGCATTTGGGAGGGTCCTACAAAGGAAGGATTTTTGGGTTCTACTTTCAGCATATTTCACATTTTTAGGCAAGCTTACAGCAGTTTTTCAACCACTGAAAATGGTCATATTCTCACACCATTTGCACTTCTTTCCTAAACTTTCTTTCTGTCACCATTTATACTGGCAAGAGGTAAAATGTGACTACCTGTTTCTCTGGAAGAGGCGGGTATTCTGGTCTTTGAAAACCAGAAATTGCTGTTAGGGGTAAACATTTAAGTACTGGAATGCTTCACAAAAGGCACGGCAAAAAAATAGTTTTGTACTCCAGCCTTTAAGATGCAAGTTGTCTAATAGGCATATGGACCACGTCAAGGGTTTTTTCCCCCTGTAAAAACATCAGAAAGGTCTTTTGAGCCCATTCATAATGAACTTGTTCCCTTATCCCCTTTGACTGCTGCGTTAGGCTCCAAAATGCAAGCTTTCTTTCCTTCAAACAAAACAAACAATAAAGGTGCAGATCCTCTGCTGTATTAAGATCTAATTGTGGTGACAGTTGCAGGTTCCAGTGTTAATCATTATATATGTGCACATTTTGATACTTCCTCATACTACTTTCCTTGTCTTTACCTTGCCTAGAGAATGCCTGTTCCTCCCAAGGAGCGACAATGAAAAGTGTAGAGCCAGGGAATAAAGGACAGTTGTGTGCCAAGGACTTTTTTAAGGACTTCACTTTCCAGGGAGGTCTACTGCCCTGAAACGGGGTGACACTAAAGTGTTATACAATGCTTTTTTAGCTTTTGTCACTTTGTAAGCAGCTAAAGGTAAGACAGTAACAGAGTCCAGTGTCCGTGCAAGGGAGTTATGTCAATGTATGTTAATCTGAGGCTGTGGTTCCACAACCATTGTATTGAATTTTGAACAATTAGCCAAAATACACAATGCTGAGTTTCTGCTGTCTTTATGCTTCTACAACAGTTTTGCCTCACAGTAAAAAGACAAAATACACAGATCCAACATAAAGCCAATTAGCCCAACCGTTTGTTATGACCAAAGCCAAACTAAGAGTGTAACTTTGCAGTGATTTACTACCTCATACCATATTACTGTTGCATTTTTTATGCTACGCTTAATGCATTAAAACCAGATTTACCATCAACGTACTTAGATTGAAAGGTGTAAACTGACTTCAAGCTCAACAGTTCCTTCCATTTCTAAGGGTCACTCACAAGAACAGTGAGGCCCAGCTGTATTGCATATTCCGAACAGTAAAATGAGTTGCAAATGGCGGCTGCACCCCTCTAAGAAGCAATGTCAGAAGACAAGCTTCAGGCCTGAAGTATAGTATCATTATTGTCCGTGAGGATGTTAGATGGTGTCTGCACCTTTTTTTTTATATTGCATTTCCACTGTTAACTTTGGTTAAAATTTCCCAGATCCAGTTCCCCCTTACAGTGCTCTAAAACATTTTTACTTGATATAAATGGAGGTTGTTAGTTTTCACATTAGTATGGCAGCTGAAGCATCTCCGTGCTACTGCCTTTCTGAAGCATGCTGTGTCTGTCTGCGACTGGCTTCATATCTGAATAAGATGCAAATTCTTAAACATGGGGGAAGGATCTATTTTTCAAGGCTCCTACAGGCTTTTCAAGGTGAAACATCCTATCTACCCTTGAAGTTACGACTATCAAATTTGGAGAGGATTCAATTTCCTTTAAGCATTTCCAAAACACTTGTCACATGATACCCATGTTCCAGGAAGAACTTTGTGTAAGATATGCTGAGAAACAAACAGAACCATCAAATTAGTTCTGTTCAGGTTTACAAGTGCTACTCAATCCACATTGATATATAAATATTTGCTTTGTATGCATATGCTGTCAATGGAAGGAAGATGTCTCACTGTTCAGCCTCACTATCAGGTAAACTTTAACTGAACAGGTAAAGTATATACAACACCAAAACCCAAATACTTTCAGATATAAATTATAATGAACTGCAGATGATAACCACCTCATTATCACTGCTTGCACTACAAGGTAAATTAAATTCCCCAAGCTAAGCTTCTCCCTTGTATTAATTACTTTGTTACACCACACCAATTCTTCAGTTGGAAGCATCAGGCTTCTTGTGGGTGGCTCCTTAAATTGCCTTGAAATTACCTTCCACAAAAACAACCCTCAGCACCTTCATCTAGCTGATACTGTGGTAATGGCAAGGTAAACAGTCACCATATTTAGTGATGGAGCAAATCAAAACAGGGGAAATTCTTTTCCTTAACAGCAATTGAAAACTCTTTTTGGAACGTAAAGAGGAGTGGGTGCAAACACTAACAGTCCTGTTTCATGTCCATGATTGATGGGCAAATTAAAATATTCACATTTCAGTTCTTACCTCTGATGCTGCAACATATCAAAAGCATAGGATATATGGTCAGAGCTGTATGTTAAACTGTTCCCATCATAAACTACAGGAAAATTTACAGCAGCGCGTGTTCCCAGCAAGCAGTGTGTGAACACAGAAAGATTTAACTCGCTTGTTTAAAGACCATGCAGTATTAAACTCAGTCCTACTTCCCCACCAGGAACACACTTGTGAAACCTCAATAAAATAACTACACGCCCTTCGAATTTTGCAATGCTACAGAAACTATTCAGTTGTTTGGTTTGGTTTTTTTTTGGACGTATAAGTCATCACAACGGCAACAGTCACGCTAACAGAATCGCTACGAGTTTCCCGGTTGGGTTTCTTCGCAAGCCTGTCAAAGTCTTCCGTGAAGTTTAGCCCCTGGCCGGCGATCGCGGCAGGTTCGGGTACCCTGTGAGAAAGCCCTCGTCTTCGCGCGGCAGCCGCCTCAGCAAACCGAAGGGAAGCCGGCGGCAAGCTCTGCCAGCCGATCGCGCCAGGGCAGCCGGTGCCTGAGGCTGGCAGATGTCACACCAGGTCACCGGGATCACAGCAGGTTACCGGGAGCTCCTGAACCGCCCCTCAACTCACAGGCGCGACGCCGGGCCCGAACCGCCACCCCAGCGAGGCGCTCCCGCTCCTTCTCGCCCGCCCGAGGAAAACAGCCTGCCGCTTCCTTATCGCCGGGAAGGGCGGCGGAGAGACCCCGGGGAGACCCCGGGGAGACCCTGGCGGTACCGTTACGAGGGGACGCGCCGTTGCGAGAGTCCCGCCTCGCCGGGCGGGGGAGGGGGAGGGGGCGGCTGCCACCGCCTGAGGCAGCGCGCGCTCCCGCTCGCGAACTCCGCCCCCCGCGCCTCTCCCGCCTGAGCCGAATTTAAACTGCGTTACTATCCCTCGCGCAAAGCACTAACGGTGCTGGGTCTCGCGCGCCTCTCCCCTCTCTTTCCCGGTAGCCAATAGTAGGGCTGCGTCGTTCCCTTCTCCGCCAATCGGGGGGCGGTTTATTACCGGTTGGGCGAAGTGCTCGGTGTGCGCGTCCGCCCGCTGTGGAGCTGGGTCCCTGGCGCGGGGCAGGCGACTCTTCTCCTCCTCCTCCTCCTCCTCCTCCTTCCTCTCCTCCTCCCCCCCGCCCCTTCTCCCCGCGCTTTGTTGGTGCCTCTCCCGGGAGGGCGGCGGCGGCGGCCGGCGGCGATGCCCGAGTTCCTGGCCGATCCGTCGGTGCTGACCAAGGAGAAGCTGAAGAGCGAGCTGATCGCGAACAATGTGAGCCTGCCGGGCGGCGAGCAGCGCAAGGACGTGTACGTGCAGCTCTACCTGCAGCACCTCACCGCCCGCAACCCGCCCGCCGCCGCGCAGCCCGACTTCTCCAGCGACGAGGAGCGGGAGCCCACGCCTCTGGGCGCCAGGAACCGCGGCGCTGCCGCCGGGCGGGTGAGTACTGCCGCCCCTCTCCCGGCCGCCGCCCGCGCTCCCTCAGCTTCCCGCCGGCCTCGGGCCCGCTTTCCCGCCCGAATGGTTCCGGCCGCCCGCCCGCTGCTTGGAGACCGGCGTGAGGCGCCGCGGCTTCTCGCGCGTCCCCTCCCGCCTTACTTGAGCCGCGACCCGACTCGGCTGAGCGCGCCATCGTGCCTGGCGGGGACGGTCTTTCCCGCCTGGGGCGGAGGGGCAGGGGCGTGCTGCCAGGCGGCCGCCCCGCGGCGACCAGGAACCGCCGGGTCGGTGGCTGGGGAGCCGCCGGCTTCGCCTCCGGGTCCCGTCCCGCGTGTGCGATTCGCGGCGGCGGCGAGTCTGGAGCGGGTTGGCCGCGGGGCGCCCCGGGCGGGGGGGGGGTCCTTCCAGCCGGGGAGGGGCAGCGCGATCGCGCGTGGAGCGTGAGACAACCCCCCCGACTGTAAACTGGGAAGCCTTTCCTCTGATTTGGCGGGCGGTCTCCTAAGTAAAATTCTTGTCTGTTGGAGGAGTAAAGCAAGTGAAAGTTTCCACGAGGCTGCAGCTTACTTTGGAAAGACGACTCCTATCAGCTGTCTCGGTTGTATTGAAGCTACGCTGCTCTGTGCAGATACCTCCAGATGAAAGGATGAAGCTGTGGAGGAACAGCTTGTTTGTTTTGTTAATTGAAGTGGACTGTTTAGTGTAAAGAGGGTCTGCTTAATGTAGCTGTCTCTCTCGTACTGCTAAGCATATGTCTTACAGTAAAGTGCCTCTGCTACATGTTCCCTTGGTCCACTCTTACAGCCTTTCTTAGATCTACTTTGTTTTATCATGTATTTTAAAAAGGGAGGAGTAGATTTGGAATTTTTCCCATTCAGAAAATGTGATTTCGTTTTTAATTTTTAATAAGTGGTCTGTAAATTTGCATATATTGAGAAAGCAGTCTTTTCATTCATAATTCTTAGCTGTCTGGTCTCGTGTAAAGGCTTGTATAATGATTGCCAGCTACTGGAGTCGTAATATGTATGATACTACAAGTATTTAATGATAGTATCTGAAAGACTATGTTTTAAAGCTCACTTGTAGACAGAGTGCAGAGAAACTGACTCCTTTAAAAGTCTTTCATGCTTTAAAAACCCCCAGCAAACAGTTCTTGAATTAAGAAACGGAAAGCTACAACTAAAAGAGGAAAAGACTTCTAACCAAATTATTTTATTTATTATCTTTTTTATCTTTATTTTATTATTTATTTTTTTAAAGTCTGTGTAATTCAAATACTTAATTAGCATTCACTGCAGAAATGCTACAGTGAACTAGACACATCTGTGACTTATAGTGGTCTTGCCTGTAGCATTTGTAAAGTGCTTTTGAGTAAAATAGGATGAGCTTGAATCTGATGTGTTTCACACTTGTAGGAGAAGGAAGGTCTCATAACTGCTGAAGTTCCTAGGTCACTTTTTTTTTTTCCCTTCCCCAGTGCTTAAACAATTATGGGTGACTTTTTTTTTTTAATGTTTACAGAATGGGTGGTACTCTTACACTTTTGTTAACAATGTCTGGAAGGCTCTGTGCTATTTCTGCTAGTCTTGTGTGTTAATGTCAGAGCATAACTTCTAAAACTTCAGCAAATGTTCTAGTGACAGTTGCTTGGATTTGGGTCTGTTGTGCTCTTCTTCCGCCCCCCCAAAAAAGCTGGATTGATGTTTGCTTGTTTTCTGCTTAGTACAACTGAGGTAGTTCCGAAACTCCTTGTAGCTCGAGTATCTGTTGTCCCCGTTAATGCTTTCTGGCATAAGGGTGCTTCTCTGATCTGCTCTCCTTCCAAAAGAGTGACATAGAGGTCTCTGGACTGACTTGCCCCCAAAACAGCTGGAAAGAAGAGGCAGAGTGAACAAAGTCTGATATCCAGGGGAGTGGGATTCTGGTGTGGAAACTAGGTGAAATATCGTGATAAGGCTAAGAGAGGACAGGAGGGAAAGCACAAAAGCCTAGAAAACTAGAAATAAGGGGCAAAGGGAGGAAGTTGGGACTGCAAGGCATTATGGAAAGGAGGAACAAAATAAAGGAATCCTATATGTCCTGTAAGTCACTTTGTAGGTACTGGAAAGAAAGGTGGATTCAGCATCCTCTGTCTTTCACTCCTCTGTGTAACTTCATTGTTTTAAAAATTCCTTCTAAGTGGATGTTTAAAAGGACCAGAAAACAATTTGCACTGGGTGCATAAAAGTACTTTATAACATGTACGGATATAATAACTTGGCTCTTTTTTTTAGGTGGAGATCTGAGAAACGATGCTTTATTAGTTCCATTTTTATGTATATTACTGGTCTTAAAAATTGTAGTAGTGGTTTGTAGTATTGGGGGAACACAAACTAGCTGTTCCAGACTTTTAGGCAAGCAATTAAATACATTTCTAGAATACCAAAATGCTTTACTATATTACAAAGGTCTCTTCTGTGGGATTAAATAGTTTGGACTGCTCTATTCCGTGTTTCTTGTATCAGTCTAAAATGAATACTCCTTAACTTGAAAATGGCAAAAGTCTCTTCAATCTTGATGACTCAGTCAAGGCTAGCATTAACTTGTAAAAACATGTGAAAGAGCACTTACATAGGTTTGCATTTGGGAGGGTTCTGTGCTACTGTGCTTTCTGCTGTTCTTTTTTTTTTTTTTTTGGCATTTCTTTGGGTATAGCTTAGCGTTATACAACCCTTAAAAAAAACCAAACCAACAAAACCCCCAAACAGATCCGAAACCCACCCAAAAAAGCCAGTCAAAAACCCAAGCAAACTGATTTGGGAGTGAAGACTCGCTCCCACTGCTAAGATGGGTGAATTGAACGCTGGATGCATAGAGGGAGAGGTAGAACAGGGCCAGGATTGCTCTTGTAGCAAAGAAATGGATAGCTTTGAATAGAGAAGAGCAACACAAGTGAGAGACGTAATCTTTGTCTTCTTAAGTTCTGCTTATTCAGTAGTAATACCAACATAACAGTTGTGAGTACTGAACTTTTTGTGCACCTGCCTGCTGAAATCCAAGTGCCTTCAGTGAGCAATCATCTTGGTTGCTCAAGTACTCTGACAGATCTGGGATCCGAGTCAGACTATGCCTGTAAAGTAAGGGCAGGCTGCTATCGAAGATGTGCAAAATATATTGCTTAATACAGCTTTTAGTGTGAAAAATTGATTGTAATGGGTATTCCATACCGGCCTGAGTAAGGGTGGTCCCGACTTCTCAGTCGCTGGAGGGATTTACTGGCCGCTGAGCCTTCCCTCCCTCCCGTCCTGGGACCGAGTGCCCGGAGCTGTAACCCTCTCCGCCCGCAGCCGGTGCCAATTACGGCGCTCTCGCCCGTCCGGCGGCGGCCGGGGCTCCGGGGGAGAGCGGGCAGGGCCGGCCGCCAGGGGGCGCTGCTGCCGCGGCACCCTCCGAGTGTCGAGGGGTAAAGAGGGGGGAGCTCCCTTTGAGGGGGAAGGAGGGGGTTCTCCTCTTCTGTTTGGATCAATAACTTAGTTGATCTGTCAGCTGACTTACGGATGCTGAAGAGGGGAGAGCAGTGTTTTTCTTAAAATGGATATGAGAAACAAGTTCAAAGGCATATATATACCCTGAATATCCATGTTGCAGTATTTGAAAAGACAGAAAAGCTAAACTAGGTCTCTTGATACTGACTATTAATGTTTTGACATTGCTGTAGTCATTAGTAGTTTTAAACTGTCTACACTGTCATTTTAGTGTTCCTTTTTCTAAGTTCTGGGCATTTGATAATACATTTAGGAGCACATTTCTTATGGATAAAAGCTGTGCAGCAATGAGGGAAAAACCCCATAGTTTTAATTCTACTACAAATTCTTTTAAATCCTTCAGTCTTCCAGCACTGCTGTAACAATACTATATTCAACCTGTACTTCTCACGAACAAATAAAAACGTTAATATGCTAGTGATGTAAAGTTGATGTGAAACAAGTGTTATGCATTCCTAGTGGTGCTGCTTCCATTTCATCTGAGTTTATTTTGACCTGTTTTTTATTCTGATATAGTAGTGAACATGCAGATGATTAAAGTGCATGTATGAGCAGATCGAAACTTAGAGGTTTTGTTCTGACTGCATTGTTTTCAGACCCTGAAACCATCACTTTGCAACAGCAAACTTTTTAGGCAGTTAGCTTTTTTTTTTTTGGCACCTAAAGTTAAAAATTAAGCTACTTTACTGTAGTAAGATCTGACTTCCCGTCAGTGAAACTCAGACAGCATTTCTATGCTTTGCAATGTCATACACCAAAACCCCCTCCTATTGCATAAAGTTTAGCCTGCTTTGTAAGAGATGACTTCAAATGCTGTCAGATACATAAAATTCACTAAATCAATGTAAGATTAAGTGTTAGCTCGAACTTTTTTTTTTAAAAAAGAGCTTTCCTGTGAAATATTTGAAAGTATCATTTTAAATATGGCCACTTCTCTATATGTAATACTTCTCCTATTTTGGGGCAGGAGAGGAATGTGTTCACTTTGACTGTATAATCTTATCAGGAGAGGAAAAGCTTTTAAAATTGTGCTTATTTTGGCACAATAAGCCAAATTGATAATAGTGTCTGGAGGAGCCAGCTTCTCCAGCTCTACTAATGTTTTTGCACAACTTTTTTTTTC
Source organism: Limosa lapponica baueri (assembly GCA_002844005.1). Classification (NCBI taxonomy): domain Eukaryota; kingdom Metazoa; phylum Chordata; class Aves; order Charadriiformes; family Scolopacidae; genus Limosa; species Limosa lapponica. The sequence goes on along the minus strand of KZ505685.1, from coordinate 1,512,641 downwards.
CTAAACCTATTTAAGCATAGTGGTGTGTGAGGACAGTGGCTGGTATGTGAGACACCTTTTTGCTGCAGGGGGAACCATCTGCATTTGAATGCTGCTGGTCCTGATTCGTTATGGGCTGAATATCAGGACAGATAGCTCAGAGGAAAAATAACTATGAAATGGCATTTTTGTCTTTTCAGGACCATTGTTTTAAAGTGCATTCCAAAAATACCGTCTTGACACTGTTGCCAAACTGGAGCTATTCAGAGCTCACATAGGTTTCTGACTTATTACAACTTAAATTATTGGTGCATTTCATGTCCTGGACAAATCTCTTCTAAAACACTGAGTGATATTTTTGACCCTATCAAGTAAAGATGTTTTCTGGTTTTAATCAAGTAGCCAAGTAAATTAAGAGCTACCTTTAACTCTTTATCATCAGAATGGTGTGGTAGTGATAATGTATGTAGCTAAGGTAACTGTACAGTTTCAACCCCTTTCCTATTGAAAAAGAGAAGATAATAGTAAAGCTGGTAGTTCATGAAGGTTAAGAGTGTGGAAGGTGAAACTGCACACCTGAATAGGAGAGAGAATGTAAAGCATATATGCTACCCATTGAAGGAGGAGAATCTATTCAGTGTTTCCCCTGTGGCTGTGTCTCTTAATTATGATGTGCTGTACAAATGTGACCCAGAATACAGATTAACACCTTTATGGCCTTTTTAAGTGGCACTCATCTGCTGTCTGAATGACAGCTGTAGGCAGTAGGGGGGAGGTGACTAATTCCCGCTGCAGTGAGAAGTCCCGCCATGCTGTTCTTTCTGTAGTTTTAGACTCATGAACTAGGGAGCCATGCTTGTTACAGTTGTGGTGTAATACCTGCAGTTATAGTTAAAAAAAAAAAAAAATCCTATTGAAGTAATTTTTGTCTGGCAATGCATATCAGTTGTTCAGCAGGGGCACACATGCAAGCCAGATCTCCAGGTTGGTGTTCAGTTGATTGAACCATGAGACCATCTGTTGGTTTGGTTTCTTGATTTGTTTTTTGTTGTGAATTTTTACTCTTCCACTTAGGTTCTCTGGAAACAACTCTTCATTATGCAGCATTCTTCTGTTTTCAGAGAGGATCCATTCCCTTCGCTGAGTAACACTGAATTTAGTGTCGGGGGGGGAAGAGAGAGTGGAAAGGTTAAGTAGTCCCTAATCTTATAATTTAGGACTGTTACTATACATAGGTTTGGAAATTCTAAGTCTAGCACTTACTAAGGTCAAAAAGTAGTGAATTCTTAAAGTTGAGTGTATTGGTATTTTTGAATTACTGCTGCATAATTTCCTTTCCATTGTTTATTTTGACTGTCCTGTAGCTTGTGGTAAATACTGTCTCAAGGTGTTTGAGGTTAAAAAGTTCAGTAGGACTTGATTAAAAAAAAATTCATACTGCAGGAAATGTTTGTGTGTGATAGAATAAAAAGTGCAAGGAGAATAGAGACCTCTGTATTTCACAGTATAAGGCTATGACTGAGACTTGGCATGTACAGTCTCTTGTCTTCCCTTGCCCTAAAAGAAACACCACTATTTGTTACCAGAGAGAACACTGTACAAACTGGAGAATTAAAGCGCATTCTGTTAGCATGATTTGGGCTTTCTTAGTCTGTCTTAACCTCATTCAGAGAAATAGTAAAGAAGCCCTGAGCCTTTCTGCTTCTAGTGATGAAGCTGCACCTGTTTGGGATTAAGGTCCTTCAATATCCTAATGTAGGTGCCATTTAACTTGAGATTTGAAAATGCTTCTTTTGGTGATGTCCAGTAGTTGTCTGCTATATGATTTAGTGGCTTCATCAAGATGTTACTTAAGCTTGTGTTTGGTGGAGTAGTGCTAGAGCCAGTAAAGGTAGCTGTAAATTTTGTCTGAAACTGGTCTGTGGCGGCTGGATTTCTGTTCAGCGGGAATGCCAAAGATGAGATAAGGGATAGCTTTCAGATCTGAATTCTCAATACTTGTATTTTCTGCCTCCTCTCGTTAGTGAAAGAAGGCAAAAGCTTTTTGCTGTGGAGAGATGACACTCTGAGAAGATGAACTTCTCTTATGCTCTTGTTTTCCTGTGGCTGTAGAACTGAGAATGCTGTGTGGGAGCCTCATGCTTATAACTCATTCAGTATTTATTTGAAGGGTTGGGTCCTAGTTAATCTGAAACTGAGCCTGACGGATAGGACTACCAAATTGCTGTCTCTTTGTTGTGAACAAATCTCCCAAATGAAATATGCAGATCCTCTTCCGTTTCCTAGAAAGCGTCAGTGACTAGAAGTATTTTTTAATGCTGCTAGCTCTGGATGGAATTAGATCTTCAGATAAGGATTTATTGGTCTGGGTATAGCATTGCAAGAATACTTAACATTATGTGCAAAGTGGTCAGCTGCATCGCTTTACTTTGGTAAATCCTGGTGTTCACCACAAGTATAATTTAAGCACTTCATCTCTTCACCACAGCAAGAGAGATTTAATTTTACTAATGGTCACTAGATCAGGAAAATGTGGGTGTGAGTTTTTTTATTTAGTTTTAATTTGCAATGATAAATTTTAAAGCTAGGTCTTTTGATCTGTGTCACATGGTAGGCCCATGAATAAGTTGTGATGATGCACAGGAAATGTATAATAGTAGTAGTAATTAAAGCTAATGTTGTTGCTGAGGTTAATGCTGTTATAACACAGCCAAGGTAGGAGAGAAATTCTTCTATCCTGCCTTGTGCTTTTAGGGGCTGATTTTTATGGTCCAGTGAGTGGTTAAATGTCAGCTTTCTACTTGTACAAGTGAAGTCATTTGCTTCTGCTTTAAGGAGGATAGGTGTTGGAAAAAATAAAAGTTGAAGACTTTACATAACACAAGGTAATCAGTACATCTGGCAATATTATTGAAGAACATAGTTTACCTGCAACTCTTCATCTCCCTGCCTGCCCTTTTTCTCTGCTGAAACTGACTATTCTGATGATCTCAATGTGTGGTAATACTGCAGTAAAAAGTGAAATGGTACTCGGAAGAAGAAAAAAATACCAAAGATACTATGAGATATGTGAGTTCACTTGTGTTAGAGGACTGTATTACTCATTAGATGCAGATAGATTTCTGGTAGGTAAGATTTCTGTAAAATGAACTATGCAGTATTCTACTAGACTTCTGGTGTCTATTGTTATAGTCTCTTCTGTGCCTTCAGAATGATACAACGGCAGAGATACATTAAATTAGGTTTCTGGTTTCTTTAAAGTGCCATTGGAATGTTGATTTCCTGTACCATGGGGGTAGTTTTCTTCTGAAATATGGAAGTAACATCTTAGTTAATCTGCTTGGTAATGTGTGCAAACACCAGAGCTGTCAATAGTCTAAACAGATACGAACAAGAAAAGTTTTGTGACTTTTTTCCACTGTTTGGACAGTTCAGTAGTCCAGAAAAAAATGCACTGAATAAGAAATTTTTGTTAATGTGATACTTAACTTCAAATAGTGTTATGACGAACACATTCAAAAGTAAATACAAGTCTCCCATAGCTGCAAGCTGGTTGTTTTTTGTGTAGTAGATAAGTAGGCTTAGTTGCTTCAAAAACTTAATTAGATTTTTATGTGCACAAAAAAATCGATGAAGTGAGTTGTAAATCTGTCATTAGTCAAATCTGGCAGTATAGTGACCCTGTATAACAAGAAAAAAAAAAAAACTGTTAATTGTGTCTGAGTGTTAGAACACGTTTGTATTTGAAATTTTAGTCTTTGATAAGTACCAGAAAACTCAGGTAGGTGCTCCAGGCAACCAAGTTGAGAAAAATGTCAAGTGTAGAAGTTGTATATGTTTATATCCTACAACTTTTGAGATATGAATATGACTTATTTCAAAGCAGTATCAAGATCTGTCTTAGTTGAGAGCAAACAGATCCTAAGCGTATTTTTTCTGTCTTACCTCCTCACTCTCTTGCAGATCTTGGGAAGCCTTTGTTACTACAATAGACATTTCAAGCTCCAAGTTGAACAAATGTTATGATCACTCTGTTTGGATATAGTGGAAACTGCTAATTTAGGAGTAGCATCTTGGCAGATTATTTTGATAACCATCTGTATGTGGTGGTAGCGTATTGCCAACTGTTGAAGTAGTGTTGCCAGAGTTGGGTTTAGGATTTGTTAGAGCTACAGTAGCATCGGCCTGAGCAAACAGGCAGGATTTTGAAAATGTAAGGATGTTCCTGGTTTTGCCTTTCCTGCACTCACTTTGTAACATCATGTAATTTTACAGAGAGCACCAGGGTAAGTGGGAATGGGGATTTTGGGAACTTGGCTCAGAGGGTGTAAGTACTGAAGTCCTTGTTCCATATCATTAGAGGAAGAAGTATTGACCTACTGGGTAGAAGAATAATGTGAAGAAATCCAATGGAACATCGTATTTGTAGCTTAGAGTATTGATGGTGAAATGGCTAGAAGCTTACGTTTCCAGTCATAGGAAAGAAATCCTCCTCTGTTGTATATTTGAACTTCAAATTAAAACAAAGGATAGGAATAATGAGCAAGACTTTTTTTTTACTATAGAGGAGGCTTGTGATGGGTATTTCCTTATAGAAGTAGGAAACTTGTGCGTGTTTCAGTAGGTGTAAATGTTTGAAGTGTTCCGCATAGGCTTTACTGTGGGAGGGATGGGGACAATATAATTACTTTTCTGGTTTTGTATGTTTAGAACTCTCATATCTTCCTGTTCCTTTAGAAGAAAAAGATGCGTTCTGTATTAACGGGAAGTGCTCTGTCTCCTGTTTCTCCCTTGCATGCTCACAGAAAGCTACAAAGAAAACTGACAAACCCAGACCAGAGGAGAAGGATGACCTAGATGTAACAGAGATGAGTAATGAAGATCTTCAAGAGCAGCTTCTGAAGTATGGAGTAAACCCTGGCCCAATTGTAGGTAGGTCAACTGAACTAGCAAATATTCATCCATTCAACATATTTCTCACTAAACCTCAGTTCCGAGTGTTCTAAGCTTCTCTGATACAGTTGCTTATTAAGTGTAGTACCAATACTGTTGCAATCCTACTTCCCACTTAAGATGTTTTCATTGAACCATTTGTTTTGAGAAGACCTGAAGCATTGCAGTGTAGGCAAGTCCACTATTTGTTCCTCTTGTGTTCTAGGCCAGCTGAAGATGTTCCAACTTCTGTTCTGAAGCTGCGTAACTATTACTTAATGTTCAGGACTGGCGTAATGAGGTCTTCTGATACAGAGGTTGAGGTCTGGGGCCTGCTTAAATAGAAAATGTATCTTGCATAATAAGCTGATAGCAGTGAGACCAGAATGAGAACATGGAACTTCCCCTTCCCTAGAGCATTTCCTACTCACAGCATTATGCAGTAATGTTTTCCTTTGCTGTTTGGTTGTTGTTTTTTTTTTTTTTTTAATGGCAAAGGGTTTGATTTTACAACTCTTCAAAAAAAAAAAATTAAAAAATGGTTGTCCATTCTGTGGAATGTTCTTGAAATCCTAGGGGGGTGGAAGTATCAGTGATGGAGCCTGGAGTCCTGTTTGCATTCAAAGTCTTATGCATAATATTTTCTGTTAGCTATTTCTGTATGCCTTCCCATTCAACCCATTCCTCTTGGATAGCTCTCAAGTCTTCTGAAAAATTCAAGTTCACTGGAAAGATGTTCAGATTTGTCCTAAGTAAAAGCCTTATTTTTTACAGGGTATGGAACCTGTTTCTTTTGAGAGTGCCACTTCCTTTTAAGGGTGGTGTCCTCTTACCTGAAATCTTCTAAGGTTAGCTTTTTCCGCAGCTAACAGCTTAGGCACTGGTTGCCTCTATAGATTTTTGCCAACACAGTCTTGACATGGATGTGCTAGACCTAATACCTTTTAGTTTTAAACAGCTGTCCTCTTAAATCAAGCAAGCCAACCTGATGGCTAGATGCAGCAAACAGGAAGTTCTGTTGTTGCTGCTTACTTGTACCACCTCTGATGCTTATTGGACTGAATTTGCCAACAGGGCAAAGGTTAAACTAAAGGGGAAGGAGTGTTAATTCCAGGGCAAAGTGATTAAGAGGATAATAGTGGAATCTGCATGGAAGCTGTTGCCCTTGCAATATCAATTTCAGTAATTTATTTGTGAGGGTATAACAACTTGTGTATTGCAGCATGTGAAACAAGACATCTGAGAAGCAGGTGAGTTCCCTTTCCATAGGTAAATGCTTGTAACTTTCAGCATACTAAGAGGTCCAAGTTAATCTTAAAAATTCTCTTAAACCAAAATTTAGAAGCTTTAGAGGTAGAGTTATAAACCTAGAGGTATATGCTTTGGACCATAGAGATGGATTAAAAAATAGAAAACATACGTTCAGAGATTCCCAAGGAATATGTGTCAGCCAAGTTCTAGCAATCAAGTCAGGGAAGATGAAAACTGTATCTTTAGCATGTATCCTTCTTTGTTATAGCTACTACTAGGAAACTTTATGAGAAAAAACTGTTGAAATTGATGGAGCAAGGTCCAGAACTGAAGGCACCGGTGCCTCTCCCAGTGATTTCTTCAACTGCTGAGAACACCAGACAGAACGGCAATAATGATTCTGACCAGTACAGTGATAATGAAGAAGGTAAGATTTAAGTGGAACTTGGGTGTGAACTTTTCTAATTATGCATCAGCATCTTCTACTTGCAGTAGAAGAAATATGTAAAGAGGGTATGATCTTGCTGTTAGGTGAGGCTTTAAGATACTGTTGTAGACCATGCGAGTCATGTACTTGATCATGCAGTACTAGCAGAGTGATCCAGGTGCCTGTTCTGGGAAAGGAAACTTTGCTACTGAACTGTTCCCTTTTGTCCATTTTCCCCAGATTGAAGCCTGTAAATCTGTTAGGAATAGCTGTGTATGAAATGTTCCAATGTTCTTTGCACTTCACCTTTAAGTGCAAGTGCTATTTTGTCTTACGGTGCTTACAGTAGTTATTTTTTTTATGGGATAGTGTATGAATGTTTGTTAAACTTCTGTACTTTTGAAATGTTGCTTAATGTCTCTCATGTAAGACTCAATCCCGTTTATGCTCTGCTCCTTATGAACTTAGTTTGGGGTGGGTTGATTGATTGGTCTTGGGTGTGGTTTTTGTGGTTTTAATGGCAAGTTTATATCAAAAAGCATAGGAACGGGGGAAGTTTAACCTAAAACACACCATGATACATCTTAAAAAAAGTAAAAACAGCGTAGGCATTAAATAGTGTCTTGAATGGAATGTTAGAAGGTGTTTATTTTGTGTGGTTTGGTTTTGGGGTGGGTTTTTGCTTGTTGGTTTTTACAGAAACTTCCATGGGCATAGCACAGAAAGGGTTGAAATACAACTAGAAACTTGATGGATCTGCCTTGCATATTTGGGCTTATTTTTGAACTTTAATCTTTTACACTTTCAGGGAGAGAAGGGATGTTAGTGATTTATTTATTTATTTTTAGGACAGCCAAGAGCTCAGTCACAACTAACAGCTGTCTCCTTATACTTATGTATGCTTCGTCGAATTACCAAACTGTTCAAACACTGAAGCCGCAGGGAACCAACTAACCAAACACTACCCCGGCAAAAAAAAAAAAATAATCTATAAATAAACTCTAAATATGTTGGTGTAAGGCTATTAGAATTTTAGAATCTTACTGGTAAGATAGCCGCTAACCACTCTCCCTTCTCCAGCAAAAAGGAGTTTTATATAAAAGGACCTATTTTAAAGCAAACAAAACTTAACCAGCTAAGCAATGTTGAAAAGCTTCATTACCCTTACCGTAATGAGTAGTATAATGGTGCTTTGGATAAAGTAATTGTAACTTGATACCAGTTTCTAAATGGAACTGCTGGACTGGTTAAAGCTTATCTGAAATGTAGGATTTTTAGGACAAAACAGAAATCAGTGTTTTGAAATAATTTTTAAAGTTATTCTTCAACAGTCTTTGTTCTTCTACATTAAATGGAGAAATTTACCTGTATGTCGCAACTTTTTAAGGAAATGGTAACTCAGAGTTATGTTGCCTCTTGAAGTTATTAAAACATGATTGATTTAAACTAGTACAACAACCAGTAGTATTATAGAAACCTGTTATATTAAAACTGGTTACAGATCCGAAGACTGAGCTGAGGCTTGAAAAGAGAGAACCATTGAAAGCCAGGATGAAGACTCCAGTAGCACTCAAACAAAGAAGAGTTGTTGAACACAACCAGGTATGTTAGTGGCATCTGGAATGGCTACTAACTGCAGGTGATGTGCTTACTAAACTCCATACTACTTTTAACATAATCACATTTGACTAAGTGGGCTATGCTGGTTTTGAAAAGTTATTTTGGAAGCCTGTTCTAATACAGCATGAAAATCTTGTGAATTAACTATAGCTGCTGTTTTTAGCCTGTCTGATAACATTCAAAATTGTGATCTGCTAAAAGCTGTTTGTCTGACTTGTCAGCTGCTTTAGCACCTCATAGAGAAAAATAACAGGCAACCTTAACATATTTAGTTTTGGAAAGGTTTTTAAGTCGGATGGGTTGGTGTCATCCTGTTGGATGTTTGTAAACAACTTGATTCAATAAAGGAGCTGTTTTTTTTTTTTAAAAAGTTCGGGGTTTGTTTTAGTTTTTTGATTTTTTTAGAAATGTTTTTAAATACATAGACAGAAGTACAATGTATGTATATCTGTTTTGATATAGATATGTGTATGCATTTTACATACATCTTTTTAATGAATGTGATTTAGATACAATACATCAAGTAATGTACTTCTGTATATGCCTATATATATAGAGAGAGAAAAGTGTGTATATGGGTGTACACACATGCACTAGCTATCTATATAACATTTTTTCCTCAACTATGCATGTAGCAGCAGTAGACATTAATTTGCTGGAAAGCCTCTCCCAAGAAGAAAAATAATAAGTAACAAGTTTAAATCTTGCTGTATGTACCACTTGTCCTTTACTTATAAATAATATTAGTTCTATTGTCTTGGTGGAAGAGGGATTTTACAGAAGCACCTCAGGTTTTCAAACTGCTGACCGAATACTGGATTTGGTAATTGGTGGCTGATCTGTCCTTGTGATGTGACAGTGTCATCAAATACTCCGTTCCATATCTTAGATTACTTAGGATCTTTACAGTGTTATTCATCTGACCAGTCAGTACTGGAGTTGTGCTCCAGTAAAGGACTTGTATAGGAAACATTCGGTGACTCAAAATCTGACCTGTTAAAAGCTTAATGCATTTTAGCAGGTCAGTGACTTGTCTCACTGCTGAATAGTATGGTAAGTGCCAGATACTTCCTATTTAGGTAGTTTGTATGTATGCATAAACATGCTTTTGCTATGGATGTCTCTTAAAGCAGGTAACATGCTGCTATGTGAGCTTGCGTAATACAACAGTTACAGAGATCTGCTCATTTTTAACTGGATGTTTAGGGTACTAAAAGGGTACTCTTAGTACTAGGGTACTAGACTGAACAGATTTCACTTCTGCAAATCAGAACATACACATAGTTCAACACACAAAATATTTCTTCATTTATTCAGGCATCTTCTCCTCATGATGGTCTTTAATGGGAATCTGAATCTTAGGGTTCTTGTACTTTAAGGATTACTTTTTCCTAAATTACGATTCACCCAGAAATCCTTGCTAACCTCAGTGTAATAGAGGTATATAATTCAGCTGTCAACAAACAAAGCTTCTTAGTCTTTGGGAACCCACTTACAGAATAAAAGGGAAGAGATACAGTATGTATTTTTGTGGCATTTTCAAGTGATGAGTGCTTACTCAATTTTTTTTTATCTGATTTCAGTGTAATAGCACTAAGTTATTACTGTGTTTTGTCTTGCAATGTTTTACGTGTGCAGTATAGATGCAGTATTTTTGCGACTTGCATATTTTAATTACTTTAATTAGTTAATCAAAGGAATACCACTTGATTAATCAAAAATTATGCCAAATTCTTCAGGTACTCTAACTCTCTGGCTTGTTAAACATCTAACCTTTCAACTCCAGACTGTTGTGTTTAAAAAAAAAAAAAAAAAACAAACAAAACACCAACCAAACAAAAAACAACAACCAACCAAAAAAAGAAACACTAAACTTTGAAGCTGCTTGAAGCCAAGAACAGCTTATTGTTCTTGGTTAGTAAATGTGTGTAGGCATATATTTTGCTGAGAATAAAAGTGGAAGATGGAGAAGATACTATTTTTTTTCTTTCTGTTTTCCTGTGAAATTGGATCTTAAGTTTGCAGGTAATGTGTCAAGTGACCATACTCATTCTGCAGAATTCTGTGCAACTGTCATGTGCTGTGTGGCATTGGCTCAAAGATTGTAAGTCTCTTAAGAGTTGTGGGGCTGAATTATATGGCAGTGTGGTGTGAGCAGGCTTGTTAGTCACTTCTAGGTTCTGTCCAGGCATACGCAGCCAAAAGGATTGTCTGTCATTTGGCACGGATGGATGTTCCTGTTCTCTTAAAAGTGCAAATAAACGGTCTTTAAGCAGGGTGGTGCAAAAGAAACTGGGTGGGGAAGTTGAACAGGCTTATGGGTCTTATCAGTCAGTTAGCAGTGGAGGGCTAGATGAATTTGAGCTCAGCTGCTTGTGCTTAATTACCACCTGGTAGTGAACTGGAAAAGCTGGAAGAAAACCCTAATTTGAATGCCCCCTTCCAATCAGGTATGTGAATATAGACTTAGAGTTCAAAACGGAACCTGAGGACTCGTAGATGGCACTGGACAGAGGCAGGCTAAGGAATCCTAGCAATGTAGAACTACTCTCTCTCCTTGAGACTTTCTATAGTGACATTCTGCATGTGTTCTGTTCCCCTAGTCCTCCCTGCATTTTTTTTTTACTATCTATATAGCTGGGCTTCTTAAAAATAAAACATGCAGCATTGCAGCTGCTGGTATACAAATTTCATGTGGCATACACCCAATAAAAACTTGGTAAGTGCTAGCTGAGGTAAACTAATAATCTATAGCTTCACCGCTTGTGAGTAGTGATGGTTAAAAGCACATGCTGAATAATATGTGTGTACCCCACCATTGTAACTTTCTCTTGTTATATACAGAGTGTTGGTGTACCTAAACATGAGTATTACAGTCTAATAGGGCTTATTTGTTCAGGTATTTGCGGGACAGACAAGCAGACAAGGCCTGCTCAATTGACAGTGAGAAATAACTATAACTTTAGACAACAATATTATTATTTTTTTAAATTTTGTCTGTTGAATATGATCTGCTGAAGTCTGGATGGGTCTTACGCAGTAGATTTGGGTTTTTTCCTAGACTTCTCATGCAAGAAAAAACTTGAAACTTGGTACTAAAAACACATGACTGACAAGCATCTGAAGAACTAAGGAGAACGAAGTACTGCAATAAATAACTGCCTAACTTTTCATTAGAAGAAAACTAGTTCCTAGTCAAACAGCCTGGGCCAGGGCAGCTCTCCACTAGTGGGATGAGGGAATTGCCTTACTACTTTCTTGAGTGGAATATGTTTGAGTGGAACCACTCTGAAATTAGTATTCTTCTTTAAGATTCTAAAGAATGCCTCTCAAATAGAAAGTGTATGGGAATCAGGTGGGGAGCCATAATTGAAGGTTGCAGGTTAAGCATTTTCTTAACAGTGAAGGGAAGCCAGTGTCTGGTGAGGTTGGGAGATCTTTCCTCAGAAGTCTGTTTAAATTGAAAAGAGTATTGGAGACCTAGGCTGGGATCTACAATTCTATATGAAATATCTGAATCTGTTTGGACTTGAGGTCTGTGCATAAGCATATATCATTTTGCTTTCAAAGTAGTTTGGTGATTTTAGAGTAAAGCTAAACACTTGTGCTCCCTCTGCTGGACATGTAGCAGCTGTAATACAGAGCTTACATTAAGAATCATAAAGCTCAGCTGCTTTCCAGTTTCACTGGAGTAACTTTGAAGATACAAGTGAGGAATGGATATGAGCATTGGTAAACTTTTTTTCCCCTCTTGATAAATAAATACTTTCTGCCTTGCTCTCGTAACACATTGTTTGGAGGCTGATATTGTTCCAGTGAAGTTATTTCTGCTGTTAGACCTGTAATTGACAATTGCATCAGTCTGTGTAGCATCCATCATCACTGAGCATAACTTCCAAAAATTTGGTAATAAATCAATCCATGAGTTGTTACTGTGCAAAGATTTCAGTATTAACAAAGTAATTATTTTTATTTTTAAACTTAACCAAATAAAAAGGAGAATCTTGTACATAATCTAGAAGAAGCAGGCCCTCATGTTCCTTGCCTCCAGGGCTATGTTTGGAATTAGTTTTGAGGAGGATTTTTTCTTTGAGCATAAAACTTGTAATACGTCATAGGGAATGATTGTGTTTGTTAATGGCTATAAAGCTTCATGTTGGTACTTAGATTTGTAAAGATCTGTCAGGCTTGATCATTTAAACCCACTGTTATGTGAAAATTTTGTGAGTTTCATATCTGTATTTGGAAGCTTTTAAGATTATAAAACATCTCCCCCTGTCCCCTGTGGCTGGAGATTAGTTCCTTTTGAAATGTAGGTGACTGCCTAAACTGTTCCCGTCTCTGCTTGAGAGAGTAGATCTCTAGCTGGGTAGAGAACAAGGTGATGCTGTCTGCTTATGTGCATAGATTAATTTTTTGTGTGTGGGCAAGTAATGTCATGGGCCTGAAAGCTGCTGTCTGTGACTTGATGTAACTACTTGTAGTGTTAGTTATTTCAGTGAGCAGGATATCAGTTTTTACTGTTGAGCATTATCTAGTTATTTTTCAAATACAGAACTAATGTGCTTTAATGTAAGTATTGTGGTCAACACTACTTAATCTAGCTATTCATTAACGACTGTATTAGGATCCAAAATTTTTTTGGATTGTAGACACACTGTTTCTGGAGTATGCATGCTATTCTGGCTTTTGGTTGTGGGTATCCAATGTTGAGAGCTGGCTTTCATGTATTTGATCATGTGTTTGATGCTTGAATAGACCTATTCTCAAGATGGAGTTACTGAGACTGTCTGGACAAGTGGATCTTCAAAAAGTGGACCTCTGCAGGCATTTTCTAGGGAGTCGACAAGAGTGTCAAGAAGAACACCAAGGAAAAGGGTGATGAGAGGCTTATTATAATAGACAAGCTTTTTTTCTCACTCTTAGGGTCTCAGTGGCTATTTTATTCAATTGTTTTCTTTTGTTTGTTTTAAACAAACAGGTGGAAGCTACAGCACAGTTGCCTGTAGATGATGCTGTAATAACAGAGAGTACTCCCATAGCTGAAACTATATTGACTGCAAGCAACGAGACCCTAGTAAATATGCTTAGTAAATATATTTAATAAATCATGCAAGTAGTGTACTTCTGTAATATATCTTTATTCACAGAATCACTCTGTTTTGAACAGGTAGTCATACTTTCCTTAAAACAGTCTTCTATTCAGTAGTCTTTGAAACCACATATTCGGTATCTGTATTAGTATCTAATGCTGTTCACTTTGAAACGGGACTAGGTGGACACCTAGGTCCCATCTAATACATTTTTTGTGGGCGGGTTGAGAAGATCACTGTAAAAACTCAGATCTTTTCTTAATTTAAGTAAATGCAGAATATCTGCTTTTAAGTTTGGCTTTTCTTGCAGACTAAATAGCCTTTGTGTTTCTAAATGGCTTAAAAGAAACTACTTGGAATGATAAGCAATGTGTTTCCTGTGCTTATTTCAGAGTATCTGTTACATAACCTTCTTGAGTTAACTCCTAACATGCATATATGGAATGCACGTAAAGGTTTCCTTGTTTGGTTCTGCCCCCTTCTCCCTTTTATTTTTGTGTTTTGGCTGATTCTGAGTTTGAACAATTTTGAATCTCGGCAGGTTGTCAATAGGGTGCCTGGAAATTTCAAGCATGCAGCTCCTACACTGTCAATCAGTGAACTCTCAGACATGCCCAGAAGAACACCAAAGAAACCATTGATGACAGCTGAAGTAAATAAATTAAAACTTAGATTGCTCTTGCTTTCTCTCTCTGAACAAGATTCTTGTGTGCATGTGCTTACTTACTAGTACAGAAGGGGTGAAGGACGTCACTGCCCAGGTGGCACTATTCAAAACAGACTAGTATAAAAAAGAGAGTAGAAACTTATTTCTGTCTTCCCCTTTCAGATTTGTGTGTGTGGAGATACTGCTTTGCCTTAGGACTTAAAAAAAAATAAAATGTTTTGGTTTGTTATTTCTCCTTGTGCTGCTATTTTTCTGTAACAAGTGTTGATTTTTTTTTTTCCTTTTGAGTTCTTTGAATAACTCAAAGATAGAGCAAAATTGGGTTATCTGCCCTTTATCTTGTGAATCAGCCTATCCTGAAAAACCATAATGTGCCTTAATTTAGGGAATCAAAGAGTAGGATTACTTGTAGACCAAAAGCTTGAATTTAAAAAGCATCTGTAGATTCCTGCCTGTTACAAAGAAGGAAAATAATTTTTACTCTCAACCTATTGAAGCTGTCTAAATTATATACCTCTTGGAGAACTGTCTAAAGCACTTGCAAGTGTATGTAATGTATCAATGTAGTACTGTATTAATATAGTACTGTAATATTGTAGAAATTTACATTACAAGATAAGGCTTGGCTGAATTTAAAGGGAATTCATTGCTTCGTGTAGTTACTGTGGATAAAACTTGTATTAACACTGGTGTAGCCTACTGTACTAATGGGTTTGAAATTTATTAAATGGGCTGCTTTTTTGTTTATGATGTGACTGCAGTGTTGACTAAGTTGTCAAATAGAAGGTTGAAGGAAGACTTGATGTTCTATTTCAAACTGCCTAAGCTTTTTTAAGTTAGTATTCTACTGTACTGTGGCATCGTTTATTACAGCAAGAAGAGACAGATTGCCCACATAAGTGCTTTTTTAATCATGTTGGCCACAACCAATCCTGTGATCTGCTCAACACAGCCATGATAGAGGTGATGGTTTAAGTTTTTTTTGTCATCATCTACATCACTGGCTGGCAGCTGTATTGTATTTATACAATGTATTCTTTATCTTAAAGGAAACTGAGGAGAACACTGAATGTTTTAAGACACCAAAGGTGACCAGACAGCTACCACTAACAAAGGTTCAACTAACTTCTAAAACCCAAAAAGTAAACTTCTTGAATGTCACTGGGTGACTCGTTCATTTTTACAAATTGCACATGGTTATGGTTACTGAGATAGCTATGCAGGAGCTTTTCAGTTTGTTTTCTGGTAGGCCTATAACTGTTTTTGATTTCCTAGGTGCTGGAAAGAACTCACACAGAAGAACGAAGAGTAGAAAGGGATATTCTTAAGGAAATGTTCCCTCATGAAGTATCAACGCCTACAGGAATTAGGTATTTCCAAGTTTTATTTCTAAATTTCTTTCTCAGTTCTTGTAAACCGATTTAAGCTGAGAAATATCTTTTGATTATATTGGTAGATACTGAGGAACAGTTTTTGCACTCTGGCTCAATTACATTTGAGATGACCACCTAGTTTTTCTGTTCTATATATGTAGTTTTGTGAGCCAAAACAGTTTCTGCTTAAATTGGGGGTGGGAGGAGAGGGTAGTACTGTAGTAGGAATTATTACTGGGACTTCTGGATGCTGGAAGTTAAATGGGAAGGGCTTCTCTGTGGTAATGGCTCACAATATTTGTGGTTTTGGCTAGATGTAACTGCTTTAGTCTCCCGTTAAATTAAGGAAAGATCTCCCAGCATAGATTTGAGCTTTCTTTTTGAAAGCCAAAAAGAATTTTCAAATACCTTATTTTTTCCTTTAAGTAGCAGTCCTGTTGTATTCAAAGATTATTCTTACCATGAATAAGGATGGCATCTAGGAAGGGCTATTAAATTTTTTTTTGCAACTTTATATTTAAACAAAAATTAAAACAACCCTCTTGATAATTAAGCAGTTCACAAAATTTGTCCTCTTCAGAGAATATGAGAAAAAGTTTCCCTATGGTTAAGATATGAAATCAACTCTTGTGTTTCCAACATGTTAATTATAGCTTCAATTTAACCTGCAGTTGCGTAAAGCCTTACCACGAGGAGAATATATGGTACCAGTTACTGTTGTGGTATATATGCTCACCACTCAGCTTTGTTCTCTCGTTTTGAAGTCTGTCAGTCTAGTTGAACATTTATGCTGCTTTTTTTTAAATAATGATCATGTGTGTGTACTCCTTGTATATAAGGACTTGGCAATGCGTGTAGGTTTCTTTACCCTTACTGCTTTGTCTTCTGGCTTTGTGTATTGGCTTAGCCATCAGTAGATATTTTGATGGCCAGGGACAACCTTAGGCCTAGAAATCCACTTGGGGCTGCGTATGTGATTATTAAAGATGCAGATAGAGACACTTCCTAGAGTTTTTTTTTTTTTATTGACAGTTATGATCTGTTGATTATGTGGGTAGAGTGAAGTAAATTGGCATTTGAGATTTTTATTTTTAAGGTGTGTTTGTTTGAGCACTGAAGGATTAACTTTAAAAATAGTAATGATAGACATGTTGGGGTTTGAGACAGATATTTCAGATACTGCATTCAGTAGAAATAATTTTTAGTTCTTTAATTATACTAAAATTTTCCTGTATACCTTAGATTGCTTTCTTAAATATGCAATTTTTTATTTTTTTTTTTTTTAATTAACAGTGCTAGCTGCCGTAGGCCAATCAAAGGAGCTGCTAGCCGGCCTATAGAGCACAGTGACTTCAGAATGGAGGAAAGTTTCGCTAAGTATGCTGCAAAATATGATACCTCCACTAACATCAAGTCAGAGAAACCGCCAACAAAAAAAGAACGCTCCATTCCCCTGTGGATAAAAATTCTTTTCTTTGTTGTTGTTTTGGTCTTCTTGTTTTTGGTTTATCAGTCTATGGAAACTAATCAAGGAAATCCTTTCTCTAAATACCTGAATATTGCCTCTCCTGGTGGTGCCAAATGAGTATCTTTTTGAAAGGCACACCTGATTTGATCTCCTGTTTTTAATTGTAGAGAACTCTTCTGCCCTCTCATCGGCTCAAGGACTTCTTACAAATAATGTGATTGGAACCTGATAAATTGGATAAATGAAGCAAGATAATATTAAACGGACATTGGTAACTTTCTGGACTTTGGACTAGTAGGAGATCACTTTGCCATAGGAGTAACATTTTTTTAGATCTTTGAACTTTTTTGTAGGCTTTATTTTTTTAATGTGGACATCCTTTAAATTGATTTTTTGAGAAACTGTATATTTGTTTTTGCAAGAACTTGGAAGTTGAGAAGGGCAAAAATGTAGTAAAATGTGAAGCTGTGTTTTTAAAGCTTTTCCTTTGTACAGAAAAGAAGTTGTACTTTGTCTCTATAGATTATTGTGGAGGAGGATTTTAACACTGGTGATAAGGGGAAATGCATTTTTATATGCATTTTTTTCAGTAAATGTAATTGAATTTGATCTCTTAGGATATAGGGGGAGTACAACAACAACCTTTTCTGTAGATTACTGTAACTTTTTAGTAAATGTAACTGTAAACCTGTTTGCGTTTCTGTAAGTCTTAGTATCATACTAGTAACTGTTTAAGCGTAACATCATTTAAATGTATCTTCATTTTAGTGCTTACAGTGTTGTAGGAGCTGAATACAAATCTAATTGGCAAGAGATGTCTTAGAGGAACTTATTTATTAGTAACATGCGTGGAAAATAAAAATTGCATCAGTATAATTTGCTACTAAAATACTTTTTTTGGGTCAAGGTTGTTATCTGAAGTAGTCTAAATTCTGACTTTAGCAGTGGTCTTTTTTCTTTTTTAAAAAAGCGAGGTCTTTCCAACACAGCTTTATGTGATTATCTTTGAGTACTCATTTAGAGAACTATTCTCAAAGTGTGAAAATTCCATATGAAGTTTTATTCTTGTATGAAGAGGGCATTGCTGCATTTTCTGCTACAGTTTCATCTTCTAAGGTGAGATTTACTACTTTCATGCAGTTGAATATTTTTCTCAGTGAAAGCATGCTGAAACACTCTATATTGTGTAACTTAGTTGAGCAGGCAGCTGACTTCACTACTACCGATGAAGAGTGATAAGCAACAATTTTTAAAGTGAATGTATACATTTTGGTGTGCTTTAATCTGCAGCATACAGATGTTCAGTCTCATTGCTTGGTACAAAATCGCAATAAATCATACTACTTATTCTTAAAGTGCTACTTATAAAAAGCTCAGAACATTAGTTAATAGTCAATATCTTTTTACTCTAGGTACAATTATTGTGTAGACTATAGTTACGGGGAAGCTTTACTTTCTGTGAACTTTGGGACAAACATGGTAATTTGTAGCAAAGCAATAGGGGGGGGTTTCTGTTAAGACTAATGTTTTTTTTTCCTTTTAATCTGCTTTTTTGAGTAATCCAAATAGCTAAACTTGTGTCCATCCTATAGAAAATTGTAACATAAGACATTCACTTGGTGTCAAAATGCAGAAAAATAAAAGTAATTTTAATGTGTGTGAATTTTCCGTATCAAAATAAATGCATTGCTGAAAAGCAGCAAAAGCAAGACAACTGATGTATCAGTGGTGTCATTTTGTGCTGCTACAGTCTTCCATGTTTAAAAAAAAAAAAAATGTGATGGTAGACCCAGAGTAGTTCATGTAAACACTTGGTGGGAGAAATATTCGTCATATTTGCACTACTATTGTAATTTTGCACCATAATCCTTTAGCCTTTATTAGACCTTTTAATTTGGATGGGGAAGAAGCTAGTCTTCATTTGCTTTTCAATGCTTAAGGAACTTCCTTTTCACTTTAAATTATCTTTCACCCCACTTTGCTATGCGTTTTAACATGAAATATATCTTTCTCTTCTAGTTACATGAAATACTTTCAGTTGACCTCCTTCAGGGATACTGTTAGCGTCATAAAAAAAAAACCAAACCCCAAACTGAACTGCAATGCAATTAAATGTCGTCATTCTTTCATTTTTGCACTGTTTTGGAGAATCCTCTCAACTTCATTGTTACTTCACAGAAGGTAAAGACTTTTTCTACATAAGTCCTCAAAGTAATCTACCTGTAGCTCAGTTGTAGTTGGAAGGAAGACAATGCATCTTCAAGAAATGAATAAGCTTCTTACACTTGAGGCATTTAATGGTGAGAGCCCTGAGAGTAATCTTTTTCTTCTTTATTTCGTCTTTTCCTCCCCCAGCCCCAAATGTGGATTTATCAGTGTTCGTAAGGCTATTCATGTTATTCTAAGGGTAACACATGTAGTAAGTGCTACTACCTGAAGAGTTGCATGTGCTTAAAGCCTTCTAAATACTGCTATAGAAGTTACACTGAAGTATAGTGTAGTCTTTGTATCGAAGTGCTGAAGCAACAGGAACTGTTGTTCCTCTTTTTTTTTTTGTTTTTAAATAATCTTACTTTTGTTCCATTAGTTTACCTTGGCTTCTAGACAGAGCCAGGTTAAACTTTCAGAACCAATCACGAAATAGAGAAATTTTATGGACTGGTGTTAGTATCCAAATTCCAGTTGCAAAAACTAGATGAGTTCTGACGTAAATATTGCATAAGTCCCTTTTAGAGCAAGGACTACAAAAAATCTGAAAAAAAGCCTGTGTAAGTTAACAGGCATGAAAATGGGTGTGTGTGTGTTTTGGTGGGTTTTGTTCTCGTGATTGGTGATACCACTTAGAATGCTGGGCTGAAAACATGGCATATCTTGATTTGCTCGTCTGAATTAGAGCTTTGTAACACAGAGCTTGCGCTTTTCACTTTAAATTGTGTGCTAATATTTTAACATGAACCCAGTATCAGGAGTCTGGTATCAGGCTGCGAATCGCTAGAGGATATCAGTTGCGGTGTCAAGACTTAATTTTATGGAGCTTGATCCATGATAAGGCAGTGAGAGCTTACCTAGTGTCTGAGAAAAGAAACTTAAGGAGGATCTTAAATTTAAATTCTGTGTGTGTTTTGAAACCTTGATTTGCATTTAAGTAAGAAACAGTGTGAAAGAACTTTCTCTTCTCCAAGTTTACTTGCTAGCAGTATGCTCACTACTGCCCTGTGGGATGCTTTCAGGTCTCCTAGGCTTGGTCTGTGTGTGTTTTGATTGAGTTCTTGTGGCACAACTAATGAAAGTCTTCATGGTATTAAAGTCCTCAGTTCTTACTATTTACCGTCTCAGATGGTTCTGGGGACAAAATATCTCTTTTAAAAAAGCATTAATTAGTTTGTGTAGAGTTAAATCAGAAAAGCTGAGTACGAAAAGAATGCCTTTAATAAAGCTCCAAAAGGAGGCTCTTCAGAAGAAAAAAAAATGTGTAATTGCAAATGAAGCTTGTAAAATTGTGTGGTATGTCTTGTGTGTGGTACTGGCTTGCTTTGGTGTGGCTGAAGTTGCATATTGGGCTGAAAAGCTTTTGAAAAAAATTTTAAAAACTTCATCTGACTGATCAAAATAGATACAGGGGTGGGTTGTGATATATCATTTTAAATCTTGTGTTTACAAACAGGCATTTCAGCATATCTTACGTTGTCTGTAATATAGCTTGTACTCTGTTTGGTAAATCTACCTATGTTTGTCTAAAACTTTCCTCTGACTTCTGCTTTTCTTTTTCCGTAGGAAGTATACCAGGAATAATTCCTCAGGTTTTCTGTCCTACCTCGTTTTGAAATTGTCAGCATTGGTAGTTTGTGGCTAAAAAGTGTATCTGTACTGCCTTCTTTCTTAGGAAGAAAAGGTAGTGTTTTATGGAGGAAAAACATGTAATGTCTGGGGGGAATTTAGATGAGAAAAGACTTTTAGATGAGGACATGTATGGCAGTGACTAGTAAGAATAGGAGAGGTTTCACTACTCCTCTCTTTCAGAGAATGTGACTGCTGTAGTTCAACCTAAGTGATTGAAGCATCTTCTTCAACAGGATTCAAGTGTTAAGGCTTCCCTTGGGCTTTGAAACCTACTTGCAGCTTGAATTGATTTGTTACTGATCCTAGAGAATCAGGGTCTAGTAGTTCTGGTATTGATACAATAATTGAGTATGTAAAATATATGCTTACAACAGGAGCAAGTAGTACTTGTGCTGACCTGGTTAACAAAGGTGTGGATGATTGTTTCATGATCTTGTATATTTTTGAAAATAATAAGTCGATTGGAGAACCAGCTTATAAGAGCTTTGATTTTACTTACAGACTTCACCAAAATGTTAGAACTGTGAAAAGTTATTGTAAGAGAGAAACTAGTCTAGAAATTTTTTGATTGTATGCTGCTTGGGGCATACAAGCAAGGGGTGGGGGAGAGGGAATGGAGTGTGGTGGGTTTTAATAAGAGAAGAGATGTAATTAGGAAAGCTTCGGAGTTGCCAAGCTCACATTTTGCTAAACTCCCCAAACTTGAAAAGCTACTGATTAAAAAGATGGATTTAACTTACAATAGCTCTTTTTATTGTGAATCTGACAGAGCTGGACACCAAAAGATAATGCCTTTCCAGTCTTCATCTATTACTACTGTTCTTCAGCGTCTATCAGGAATCAGATTAATTGAGATAGTTTGAATTACAGGCTATTGCTACTTTCTTCTTTCACATCTGGGAAAAGCTGAAGAAATTTTCTATGTAAAACAACATGCATTCCACAGGAACATAAGTTATACCTGTATCTTCGTGGGGATATGTTAAACTCTGCTGTTTAATAGTTCTTGTTAATAGTACAGCTGTTAGAAGTTAATTATCAGCTAAAACCAAAGAAACTGACTGTTCCACAGACTGCAACTCTGTCAGTTGTGCACACTAATTGCCATTAGATGTATATAAATATAGTCACATGTTCATCCTTCATAATTGGAAGGAGCAGAGGTTTTCTGTGTTAAATCAGTTAAGTCTGCAAGAATCACAGTCATTTATATGGAATTTCAAGGTAAGACCCAAAGTGTCAGTGATGCTTAGATGTTATTAGCTAAATTAAAAATAAATATCAGTGTTTAGCTTTTAGATAAAACATTGCTACCAGCAATTGTGTAGATGCAAGTGAATAGAGCAGAAAAGTACTGGCAAAATGAACAATTCTGACCTTTCTTCACTGCTGCCAGTGGTTGTGAAGTGAACAGCACTTCAGGCCCTCAGCTGGTTGCTAAATGAAAGTATTTAAAGAATGCAAGTTTCAGTTGACCTTTGCCTACTCGGCAGCTGGAGTCTACTTTACTCAAGAGGGACTTGGCCAAACTAGGCTTTTGTGGCAGCACTGTTAGGCATGTGTCATTTTTTGCCTGTGTATGACAGTCTGCCTGGATAAACTTTGTTGTGAAATACAGCAAGTAGAGCCAAGTCCTAAGGTTGGTGTCACAGGTCACCCTCTGGGGAAGTTTGACAGGAGCTGCTGAGCTGACCTAAGGAAGGGGTGTTTCTTCAGTGTGGCAGTGCCAGGGGCACTATCGGTTGCATTATGGCTCTGTGCCCAGAAGTGATAGCTGGGACATCCAGTGCGTGCTTCCTGCTTTGCTGTCTTCTGTGCTTACGTTGTTACAGAGCACTATAATTGAAGGGATGCAGTCAAGATGGTGAAGGCTTGGAGTTCTTACCTCTTCAGTAACTGGAGAGCTGAACTGTGCTGTGCCAGTTTTGTACTATGGAAATCCAGGTAGTTAGGGCCAAGCATGGGTGCTCTGTTAAATAACATTCTAATAAACCAGTAACTAGCAATTCTTCTGTAAGCTGGTGCAGCATAGGCTGTGTCATGATGCCTTGCAAGCCTGTCCTTGGAGGTGAAAGGCAGTGGCAGCAGCAGTGGTGGCCTGTCTTGTGACCAGGTGTGGTCTCACACAGCTCTGTGGTGGCCACCTGCTGAGAGGGGTGAGCCATTCCTTAAAGTGAGCTGCGTCTTGCAGCTTTAGCAGAGTGTGTGGTTAGAAAGCATTGGTAGATGCTATGGTTCAGGGTAATACCTCGGCAATACTGAGGACTTCTTTAGGCTAATCTTAAAAGCTGCCTGCCGTTCGAAGTACAGCAGCTGCAGAGCACGAACCCAGGCTCGCCTGCTGGTGCCTGAGGCCGGCTGCTGCCGCGGGCAGGGCTGGTGTGACTGTAGAGGTGGTGGTGTTCGGGAGCGTCTCCGGTCTGACTCGGCCCCGGGCTCTCACACAGCTGCCCAAAGGCTTCGGGCAGCGCGAAGGGAGCCCCCCGAGTTCAGGCACAGGGTGTGCGCGCCCCTGACAACCGGCGGGCCCTCAGCCAGAAGCCACCGCCTTTCCCGGGCCTGTCGCAGCTGCGGCGGCAACCTGACCTCGGCGAAGGCAGCCGACTGCCGGGCCGTGAGCCGACGGGCATTCGCGGAGGACAGACAGCCCCCTCTGGGCCTGTGCCGGCCGCGCTCCAGCCTCGCCGCCCACCGGGACGCGCGGCAACCACCGCCCCCCGCCCCTGCCAAGGGCGTAGGCCCCGGCTGCGCGTGCGCTGTAAGTGCCGGTTCGCCGAGCGCCTCCGCCAATCGCCCGGCGGCTTCTTGGTCTGCGGCCCCGCCCCGCGCGTCGGCGAAGGACAAAGTGACGGAGCCGGGCGCGCGGTCAGCCTCTGCGCCGAGACGCCGCCCGAGCAGCGGGTCTGCGCTGCCGCCATCTTAGAAGGTGAGTCGGGGCGGCGCGGGGGTGACCGCCCGGCGGGGCCCGCTGCTCGCCCCGGGGACGACGGGCCGCCTTGGCGGGTGCGGGTCTATCCCGCCCGGCCCGGTTCCGCGGTGTGGTTTCCCCGTCCCACCCCCCTCTGCTCTTCTCGCCCGCCTCAGGTCGCCATGTTCTCGTCCATCGCGCCGCTCGCCCGGCTCAACCCCTTCTACGCGCCGCACTTCCAGCTGGTCCAGGATGGGGCGAGGAAGCGCGCGGGGCCGGCGGAGGCGCCCACCACGCGGCGGAGCTTGGCGGCCGCATCCGCCGCTGAAGGTGAGAGGGGTCGCGGCGGAGGCGAGGCCTGGGGGCGGTGGTGCCCGTCCTACCGCGGGCCTGCGCCCCTCGGGGCAGCCGGAGGGAGGGTTAGCGCTCGGCGGGGCTCGGCCGGGCCAGGGAGGAGCCGGCGCCGGGCCTACGCGCCCGCTTGGAGGACGAGGAAGGGCACGGGTGGGGGAGGCGCTGGCAGCCGCTTCCGCTCCCCGCGCGGTGTGTGCCGAGTGGCAGCAAGGATCCGGTGTTACCGGGAAAGGACACAGGAAGGTTCTGGCTCAGGGTGATTGCAGAGATCCCCAATGGCGTCTGACCTGGGGATAAGAGGATGCTTTTGCTGGCTCTTCCATGCCTGCAGCCTCGGGGACTGAGGCTTCAGGCCTGTACTTTTCTCTTCCCTGGAGAAGAGCAGTATGTAAAATGTAAATCTGGATGGATTTCAAAGACCATTTCCCATCTCTTTTTTTTTTTTTTCTATTTTATTTTATTTTACTTGTTCTCCTCCCTCTCTCGTTTATTCACAGCTGGACATCTGAGTATCCAGCCATATTAGAGTGCCTGTAGCTGTTCTGGTTTTCTGTGTTTTTTTTTTTTTTTTTTTCTCTCCTTTGTAGTTGTGGGGCATGCAGCAGATAGCTGTGCTGCCTAACGTACAGTGATGCATTTTAGATTTAAGTGTAAGTGATTTGTCTTTGTTTCCTGGTCACTGCTGTGACTTAAAAAGGTCAGACATTGATACACCTAACAGTGGACGTAGATGTTAAAATTCTAATTCTTTTAAGCTGTTAGTAACTTAAAAACATCTCTGCCTTTATTTAAGAAAAAAAGAAAGTGCTTTCAGCAAGATACCTCTTCTGAACTATTATGATAACTGAAGTGTGTTAGTGCCCTTGCGTTAACATTCATGTAATATGTAAAAGAGAGGCAGAGCTGGGTGTTGAATTTTATTAAGCTTTCAAGAAAGTACTTCTGGTTTTCAGTGTAGTAATCTTGTTGCTAGCTAACTAAAGCCCTAAATAGCTCTTCAGTATGCTAAATATATTCAGTAAGTGTACTTATTTCTTGAAAGCTTTATGCTTGATCTTCATCCTCTTTGTAGGCAGATGCAGTCAAAGGTGACCAGTTTCTTAGCCTTTGTAGTCTTCTCTGCTGTGTGTGTTATTTTACATACCAGTTGGTTCTATGGCCTTTGTATTGGGAGAGTAACACGTTGCAGAAGGCATGTGAGCTTACACAAGGTCACACAAAGTCAGTACAAACCACAAGGTCTTGTGAGTTCAGCTCAGGGCATCAGCCATAACGCAGCTCAGAGACAGTGTTTTATGATCAGCTCTTGGAATTTGTCCTTGTTAATGTATCAGATCAGAAGCAAAGAAATGAAGTAGGCATATTTTTGTACTGTATATTTATATTTAAGTAGCTTCCGGGTGTTTGTCTTAAGTCAGTTTCTAGGTATGTTAGAATAACTTTCTTGCCCTCTACTACATGTTTAGCAGTTCTCTTTTCAGGTAACAGTTTTTAGGGAATTTGACTCTGCTTGTAATATGAAGTCTGGGATTTACTATGATTTTTCCTAAAACTGCTATACCGTTGCAAATTTAGGTACCTGTAAAGAGCTCAAGCCTAGTTGCTACTGGCTTTGCTTTTCTTAATTACTTTTTTGGACACCTAGCTGACAGGTCAGCCTGAATAGTATTCTAATCGAGCAGACACACGAAGCCCTACTCTTCTCTGGCTTCTATAAATGTCTGTTTCTGTCAGTTGAGGAGTATGACTCCTGACAGAAATTGTTGTGAAAAAGAGAGCATGAACGAACTCTTCAGGTGTCTGGGCAGCATGGTAACTGCTGCAGTACGGTTATGCTGCAGGCCAAAGATGGAGCTAGGCAGAGCTGCCCCATAATGCAGAGCCAGTGTCTGTTCTCTGATTACACTTGCATAGAAAGCCTTGTTTGTATTTGTTTAACCAGTCATTCTGGCAAAGTTGTAAACAGAGTATTACTTTTGTCTCCAGATGTGCTAGTATAACCAAGCTATTTTAGAGGAATGTGTAAGTCCCAGACCAGCATATTTACAGTCTTGAACAGTACCCCAGTTAAAGAAATTCTCATAAGTTATGCATTATTCTGACTGTTAACTGATTCCTTTAAGTGTAGCCTTAAAATAGTGCCTGTGATTTGGTATTTGCTATTTTAGAATAAAGAAAAAAAATGTTATTTTTATTATCTTGGTGATTAATTTTGAAGAGTAAGCTAAGAAATGTAAATGTAAACTAATGTAAAATCTGGAACATTTTTGGAAAGAAGTTCCATTATAATAGCAAAGTTACGAGCTGGATAAGAATGCTAGTGTTAACTGGTGCTCTGTTGATGATGTTGAATGTAAATGTAAATTTTTGTTGATGTTCATAACAGATTTTATTTCAGAAGCAAAAACACAGGGCAAGGAAGCTCTCAAGGTCTGTTCCATTATATGGGAGTAACACGACTAGATCTGATAGCAAAAACCCACTAGATTATCCTTTTCTACTCAGGGGAATATTTTCTACATAGTGTATTTTTTCTATATGCTTATTCAGTATATTAGTTTTGGTTTTGCTTATATACTTAAATGGTAGCTGTAGTACCTGAACCGTGCTGCTACCTTGTGCTTATTTCATAATGTTCATTGTAAACTTAAGTGTTCTGTGGTTGCATCTAATCATATCCCCTGTAGCTTCTTCAAAAATCGAAGAAGGAAACTGATTCTTGTTTTTCAGCTCCAGTAACTTTGCTCTATTGGAATTTGTGAAAATCACTTGCTCTTATAAGCCTGGGTGGTTTTCCACACAGTACTATATGAAACGGTGCAAGTGAGAGATTCCTTGATTAAAAGTGATCTGAAAGATTCTTTGTTTATGAGCATTGAATGTGGTGATTAATTGAATAAAATTCTGCAATTTCATTAAACAGAAGCTGTATAAATCTGAGATTCTGTGTTTGAAAGAAAATGAAAAGAAAATCTGTATAAAGAATACAAAAAAATACCTGAAAATATGTCTGCATAAAGAAAAATCCAGCCCTGATCTTGTAGGTCTGTATGGTCACTACTGAAATACAGAAGCTATACTATCACAGAATATTTAACAAGAGAAGCTTTGTCTCCAGAATACTAGAGAAATATTCTTCTTGCTTAATTTCTTGATATAAGAAAATGTTGGATATTTAAACTTTATGTCATAATTTCTACTAGCAGCTTCTGGGATTAATTTCTATGATTTAAATGTGCTGTGAGCTAAAACTTAACTTTATTCCATTGCTTTTTTTAAAGAAACAAACTCTATTTGGAAGGCCTAGAATCAAATCTTGTCAGTCCAAAAGGTGTTAATTTAAAGCAAGGGAATTATTTTTGAGTATAACACTACAGTTGAATAATATAGCATGGGAGATTATTTCAGTTTAATACTTTTAAAAAGGTTGCACTCAGCCAGTTCTGTTTCTTTTCTGATCTTTGTTACCATTTGTGATTGATCATATATATGTAATTTTTTTTCCCAATAAACTAGAATACAGCTGTGCATATGGCTCAGGGAGATTCTTTATGCTTTGTGGCCTTGGTGGGATTATTAGCTGTGGAACAACACATACAGCACTGGTTCCTCTAGACCTGGTTAAATGCAGAATGCAGGTTGGTTCTGCATGTTGGTATGTGGTGACATTGACAAAGCATGTTTAGTGTGGTATAATTAATCTACTAATGAATTTGAGGTATAAACTATCCCCTGGATGTCATTGTCCAACAGTGCATGGAGTTTATGTAAAAGCATGGTGTGTCTTTATTTTTTGCTGCAGAATACAGTTGTGAATATGGCTCGCTCAAGTTTTATGCTCTCTGTGGCGTTGGTGGGGTCCTAAGTTGTGGCCTGACACACACTGCTGTTGTGCCTCTGGATTTAGTGAAATGTCGTATGCAGGTTTGTATTAACATTTCTTAACTTTTTTCTCTAATGTAGCCAGCCTATTAAGAGTTTACAGTAGGGACACAAGTCTTTTCTGGGTGACAAGAAGTGAGTAAACTTGAATACTACTTTTATCAAGTCTACTGCTGTGAGACTAACAAAATACCACTTTCAAGAGAAGCTTAGGATAATCTGGATTAATTGTTTTTGACTACATTTAAGGCACGTTTAACTGACTATATTGGCTAAAAGACACCCCCCACAATGTTACTCTTTGCTGTCTGGTAGGCTGTCCAGCGCTATTCCTGTGCTTTTGGAGGAAGGAAGTACTATCTTTGGTGTTTTGAAGATCTGGGTTTTAGCCTGGAGTGACATGCATGTATAATTTGATCATTAACATTGTGGATATCAATGCATGGCTTATGGATTGGATACCTTCTAATGACACCACTTTGAACTGAATGAATGAAATTTGATATGGTATTGGTAAAGCCATCAGTGCTTTCCTTGAAGTGGTTCTTGATTGAACTGAAAGGAGTTTTGTCACATTGTGCTTAATTTGTGATACTTGATTAAAATCACCTAGTGAACAGCCATGGATAAAACATACTAATGGATTTATTCAGGCAAATCTATGCCTCAAGAATGAAGCAAATTAAAGCACACTTCTAAATTCCTGGAAATAAAGTAGTTAACTTGCCTGTTGTCTAGGCTGATTTGATTATAGAAGTGGTGATTTTGTAATGATAGGACTTCTGAAATTAGGAGGGAGCTACTAATTAGTCAGACGTACTGATTATACTAGGAGTACTGCATGTGATATTCTTTAAAATTTTGTTCTTCTGGGAGACCTTTATTTAGCATTCTTTCCATGAGAGGCTTTTTTGCATACTTGAGAACACCTGAAATTCTGGTCTTAAACTAGTAATTCTTTAACACATCAGACAAACATAGGGTGCATCAAATGAAGGCAACATGCTGCTTTCTACAAAATTTGCATTGAGACCAGCTTAACTGGTAGGAATTCCCTATTTCTACTACTAAGGAATAGTTGTAGCTGAGTATGTGTTTTATTTCTGAAAATGTAGCTTAAGTGTGCTTTTCTATTGTTACGGACTTCAAAAATCCAAGATCGGTATCTTGACTACCCACACCTAAGGGTAAGTTTCCTGGGAAGGAAGAAATTGATGATGGGTAAAGAAGATGTAGCATCAAACAGTTCTTGATCTGATTACAAATTGGGTTAACAGGCAGAAAGCCTGACAGCTATACAGTACTGCGCCTGTAATGCTGCATACGCAGCTGGGAGCAAAGCCTCATACTTCCCAGGTGTCAGCTGCTTGGTAGGTGTGTTAAGCTTGGGCTACCTGTCCCTGGCTTCCTCCCTGGTGATACTTCCCCTTCCTTCTCCAGCACTTAAGAGGAAGGCAAAAGAGGAGGGTTCTTTGTGGATCCCACGTGTGACCCTGTAAAACCTGTCAGTATTTCTCTCTTTACAGAGCATGTTACTAATCCGTCCTAGATTCTCCGGGAAGAAACCCATTGCCTGCCCCCTCATGTCTCTTTAAGAAGAGGTCACCTTTTATGTAGATGATAATTAAGCATGGTTCTGACATGAACATAGTCTCATTTTACAGTGACCAATTAAATACCCAATTTTCTGAAATTCTGAATCTTCTAAAATTGACATGTTTTGATGAACTAGTTCTCAAGTAGGTTGTTGCAGGCTGCAAGACAAAATATCAGTCATTGCAGGTCCCGTAGCTCTTTCTGAAAGCTTTGTCTAATAACTAATAATTTGATATCTATCTTCTTATTCCTCTGAGGAAGTGTTGGATGATGTCAAATACGAAAAGCAACAATGTGATGTGACTTAAAATTTGTCGTAATGACCCATTTAAGAATTTGTTAAATGGCTATCTTTCACATGAAAAAAAATATTCAAGTTGATCTTATTTTATTTCTGATAAGTTATTAATGAAATCTCACTCAGTGTTCTTTGTGCAGAGAATATTTTCTATATAACCTTTATTGTGAAGTCAAAGTACAAGTGTTAGAAGTTCTTGAGTACACTTTGATCTGCTTATCTGCTTTGCTCCATCTGACTATGTGGAGGGATCAAACTAACAGTGGACAAATAACCTTTTCTGATTAAGAATCAGGTGAATCATCAAGCTTGGTTTGTGGCAAGTGTGACGTAGAGAGGATGAGAATGCTGACAGAAGCTATCAAATTTATAAAGAATCTGATCTAAACATAAGTATACCAGTATACTACTGTCAGTGTTAGAATAGTGATTTTAGTAAATCTTTTTGATTAAGTCATATTGTTAATTTGGAGAATAAATGTAAAGCAAAATTCAGATACCTGGTTTTGTGGCTCCTGAGCATTGAGGAACATACTGACTGTTAAAATAAATTAGGGTTTGAGCCTAGCAAGTAACTATTACAGTTATGTTAGTGTAACTTTGTGTTGAGTGTGAGTATAGACCGTCTGTCCAAGGAACCTTAGGAAGCCAGCTGTATGAGGAATTTAAGAATCTTGTATTTTGGATGGGCAAGTGAGAAAGGAAATAGTAAGCAGTGACAAGCAATTAACTGCCTATTCTCTTTAGGTTGATCCACAAAAATACAAGAGCATCTTCAATGGATTTTCAGTGACAGTCAAAGAAGATGGTGTTCGTGGCTTGGCTAAGGGATGGGCTCCAACCTTTATTGGATATTCTATGCAAGGGCTTTGTAAATTTGGTTTCTATGAAGTTTTCAAAATCCTATATGGCAACATGCTGGGAGAGGTAAGCCTTAAGTGGTTTATGAGAGGCTATATATCTGCAAAGGAATAGTAGTAGTAATGCGGAGTAATCACAAAAGCATGGTTCATTAATAAAAATATGTGTTTAAATTCACTTCAGGAAAATGCATATTTGTGGCGTACTTCGCTATATTTAGCTGCATCTGCCAGTGCGGAGTTTTTTGCTGACATTGCTCTGGCTCCAATGGAAGCTGCTAAAGTTCGTATTCAGACACAGCCTGGATACGCCAACACTCTGCGGCAGGCTGTACCTAAAATGTTTGGAGAAGAAGGCATCTGGGCGTAAGTATCTTCTTGACTTTAATTTTTATATTTATTCAGGTTCTTGATGTTGAGTATTTTTTCCCAATGAAAGACTGTTGCTAAAACTGTTGTGCCTTTGGGGTATAGTATTTTTTGATCTTTGTATTTCAAGATAACAACTTAAGATACTTCAGGGAATCTGTGCTGAATTGGCTGTTACTTCCACATGCTCCTTAGATCCATCTTTGTGAGTATCTTTGTGCTGAGTTCTGCTGGATAACTTCAGTTTCTAGCAGTTCCAGTCAGAGATATTCAGCAACTTTTTGGTTGTACGGTCAAAGATGCTTGAGTCATTGGCATGTAAGAGTATTATAACTGCATGTTAGCTTTCTGTTCTGATAGAAGTGGCTGTAAATATACAAGTCATTTGTCGCTATCAGGACTAGGCTGGTATGCAGACATACGCCTTACTGCACTTGTAGTATGAGTACTGCATTACTGCAATGTGTTGTAATCTGAAAAGTGACTGCAAAAACAGCTGTGCAGTGTTAAGGCATAGGGTAAATTCTGATTTGTGTTGCTGTTTTAAGTTAGTACTCGGGAACTAATAAAACTTCCTGTTCTGTAGGTATTAAGACACTTAAGTCTTACACGTCCAGTATTTAGAAATTGTATTTCCAATAGCAACAATAAGCTAACTCAATTTTTTAAGTTAACAATGTACCTTAAATACTGGAGAAAATGAAACTAAGTTTGTCTCTTCACTGGTTAAGTTTCTATAAAGGTGTTGCTCCACTATGGATGAGACAGATTCCATACACAATGATGAAATTTGCCTGCTTTGAACGTACTGTTGAAGCTCTCTACAAGTATGTTGTTCCCAAGCCACGAAGTGAATGTACAAAAGGAGAGCAGCTGGTCGTCACATTTATTGCAGGCTATATTGGTAAGGAATCTTTCAGTCCTACACTTCATTAATGGACTGCCACAACTCAAGAAGCCTTTTCAGACTATCAGATAGATGTGGCTAGAATGGTAGATTTTACTTGTAACTTAAAAATGTACAGGGGGGGAAAAAAAAACTATATTCAGTCTGTAGGTGGAAAATGAGTCTATAGTAAGACAATACTCTTAGTTGCTCCTGTGTGTTACCAATGTTGATATCCAAGTTTAGAAACTGCAGCTGATTTAGGTGAAAAAAAACTTGCATATTGCTAGGATGGGAAAGGTTGAAGGAAGGGGAGAGAAATCTGGATGAAAGGGGGATTTTCAGTATTCAAAGATTTAGAAGGAGTTTTATTTTAGCAGAAGAGGTGTTGCAAGATCCAGAGGCTATGCTCTCCAGTGGCAGTGGGTAGGAGGAAGGGTTGTAGGTCAGTCCTACTGCATGTAGGTCAGCAAAGAGCCAGTCCAGAGGGCATGCTTCTAGGCCTAGTGCAATGAGGACTCCTCAGGCGTTAACATAACTGCTGTGCAATTCATTAGCAATTTATTAGAAAGTGTGGTTGTAGTTTGTTGTGCTTAGTGTGCACAGTAATGGTACAGCTAAAGTGCCACAGAGCTAATGTCAAATTATTCTTTCAGCTGGTGTGTTCTGTGCAATCGTTTCCCATCCTGCTGACTCTGTGGTGTCTGTGTTGAACAAAGAAAAAGGCAGTTCTGCTTCACAGGTTCTTCAGAGACTTGGATTCAAAGGTACCTTCTTACTTTCATGTATTTTGGATCAAGTGTTTGTGGTGTTTTGGGGAAGACTTTTTTTTTCCTGGCTTCTGACGCTACTCCTGCTTTATGTTTTTGCTCCACAGGTGTATGGAAAGGTCTGTTTGCTCGTATCATTATGATTGGTACGCTGACTGCACTACAGTGGTTCATCTATGATTCTGTGAAGGTTTATTTCAGACTTCCTCGTCCACCTCCACCTGAAATGCCAGAATCTCTGAAGAAGAAGCTTGGTCTAACTGAATAGACAGCTCATGGACTGACTATGCTGGCTGTCTCAGTGATAAGTTTCATGAAACTTTTATATATTTGACTATGTAGAAAACAAACTCTATATGATATCATTATTGGCTCTGCCCTCATGTCACATGAGGGTTTAAATTCTGCCACTGTCATTGCCTGAAATAAATGAGAAACAGAGTGCTTAGTGTCTGTTTACTACTGTGTGTGTAAGCTTCATTTCATAGCAGCAAATACCTCAAATACTTCCCCCCCCCCCCCCCCCCAATAAAATAATAAATTAACCTATTCTATGCTTCAAGAATGAGAGAACTGTAAAATGATTGTAACAAAAATAGGCTTTCAGTGTTTCCAGAGAAGTGCCAAGGACCTATCCTTGCAGAACTGCAGAAACTAACTGCAATTCAGTGCACTTTGAGTTCACTCTTTTATTTGCCTTTAATAAGCTGTTACTGTAGAATAGCTCAGCTCCTGAGTGGCTGAGATGCAAGTGCAGTCTGGTAGGGCATCCTGGTCCTAATATCAGTGTTTTCAATGGAAATTAAAGGAACCTTATACATAATAGAGCCATTTTTGCTTTGGGGTGGTCATCCCAATGTAACTAACTGATACTTACTTGACTAATTTCTGCTTTGACTAATTTCTGGCTTTGAACTGCACCAAAGAACTTGGTCCTTCTGGTTGTACTGTGGAATTAAACAATAGCTGCTACCATAACAAAAGAAAAGCTGGTGTTTATCATAAAGATTCTTGAGGATATCTGACCACTAAAAGCTTACTATAGCTTTACAGTAAAATAAAAATGGCTTGCCTCTTATTGTAAAGTTTGACGAACTTGTGAACTTTTCCCTACACTTGGTACTCCTGTAGTTAGGGGGTTGGGTTTTTTTCTGAATTTGTTCGGTTTTAATGCTGAGTTTTCGTTGAACCATGCAATTCTGCAGTGCAAGAAGCCATACCAATATTTTTGGACCTTGATATGAAGAAATCTATGCTCCTAGGCATGCAAGAGGAGACATTCACAGCAATCTTTTGTTAAGGCCATGAATGTGTTTTTTCTAGTCTTTTACAGAAAGATGAGCATGCTGCCTTCTGTGTTTTGCCTGTTCAAGAGCCCACAGTTGATAAGTTTCATTGAGAAAAAGCCAGAAAATGCGTAGTAGGGTAAAAGGGTTCACCGTATCCAGTACTACTGTGTTCACTTCGTAGAGCTGGAGCTTCAGTGTCTTTTGTGCAAAGCTGTTTGGATATGCTGTCTTTCAGCACTGGAGCTGATGATACTGAACATAGCT
Organism: Limosa lapponica baueri; assembly: GCA_002844005.1. Taxonomy (NCBI): domain Eukaryota; kingdom Metazoa; phylum Chordata; class Aves; order Charadriiformes; family Scolopacidae; genus Limosa; species Limosa lapponica. The sequence continues at coordinate 1,478,515 of KZ505685.1, read as the reverse complement.
TGGCACTTGCATATGTTGCACTGCTCTGTCCTCTTTACTTGTGTCCCTCAGAATCAAAAGGACAATTAAAGCAGGCACCCGTGGGGTGGTATAAATACACTGATGGCTGCATCTCACTCTGGAACCTGATGTTCCTGCTAACTTTTACACAATGTTGAGCTTCCTACCCCCTGAGAAAACCTTCTGACTTCAAGATTTTGGATGGTTATGCCAAACAACCAAGCTGAGCCTTATTTTGAATGGTTGCCTTTCAAAATGTGGAGTAAAATCTAAATCTGCTCTATTTCCCTGTCACCGTGACACTAAACACACTCCTAGAGTGGCTGATACCAACTGCACTATACAGCGGTCAGATTCTCTAAATCTAAATAAAACATTTGCACACGTACTTTGGTGTTGAATTAAATATATTTCATGTTATAAGTATGTACATCTGGTTGCCCCGTTGTGAGTGGGAAGCTTTGAAATTATATATAGAATCATTAAATGCTTCTAAGAGCTTCCTTGGAGAAGAGCATTAACTGTGACTTGATCTTGTATCAAAACGATTGGTGTTAAATCAGCTTTTGAAGTTAACTTTTGTATGTGGTTCAACTTGTTGAAACACCAGTATCACTCTTGTGTACTGACTATCGGTTTCTTTAAAGGCGTGTTTTAACTTAGACTTTGCTTGCTGGAAAACATCTAGAGTTCCTTCTAATCCTGAGAGAGGGAAGCACTTCTGTCAACTTTGAAGGCTGGCAGAAGAGTGTGACCAACTTGGCTTATGTGGTGAGAGAGTCTGATTGTCAAGTAATCCAATGATAAACTCAATTGCTCAAGACTCTTACTTGTAATTCTACATCTGGAGCAAAATCATACATTTTTTTTTTTTCCTCTGGGATTGGGTCATCTTTGTGTATTTAAGTATGTGTGGTAATAAGAGCATCTCAAATACATTTTCTTACTGCTCAAGGGTAGGCCTGAAACTATCTTTTTACAGATGCTCAGATAATTTTATCGAGGTAAATCTGAGATAGGACTACTGGGGGCAGCTAGCAGTTCCCCTTCTGTAATTGAGAAAGGGGAGAATAATCTCTGTGCTGTTTCAGTGTTGTGTTTCAGTGGAAAATCTGAGAGTGGGGTGCGGGGGGAGAGAATTGCCTGGCAGCTGCTGCCTCCATTGACACTCAGCCATAGGCTTGTTCGGCTGCTTGAGGTGAAGGGGTTTAACGTGTATAAAATGCTAATTGCTTAAAGGGTCACCCACTCATATTTTAAATAAGCTTATGTGGGGAAAACTGCAGTATTAAAATGCATTTTAAAAGGTCAAGTTTGCCATTGATAACTGCTTTATAGCATAATGTGTGGTACGTTTTTGGAAAGTGGAGAAGATGGGGCAGGGGAGCAGCGGTGCTTTTGGTGGATTTGTGCTTTCGTTGCAAGGAACATCCTGCATCGAAAAGGAGCGCTCCCTTTTGAATCGAATACAACTCTGATAACTCCAGAGATCACTAAACCCAAAAGTGCTTTGTAAAACATGTATTATGCATATGCTGCTCGTGTATATTGTTTTATGAAGGAGGAAAACTTCCTTTCTTGCTGTTAACTGGAGCTGAGGTTGGCTTTCTGATTTAAAGTGTGCTGTTTATATAACTTTGGAATAACCACTCCATTCACACCCTGCGTTTGTATCAGGTTGTACTACAGATCAAATGTGCTGGTACTTGCTGAAATGCTTGTTGCATATTGTTTCAAAATGGGCTGTAAGAATACAAATAGTTGTAATTTCATTGACATTTCTACATAGAAATGATGTAGCTCACAGTGAAAACAATAAACATCCTGCTTTTTTTATAGCAAATACGAGTATCTTGGATAGCTGAGCTTAATAGCCACATGGCCTTGTTATAGAATGTGATTTTTGTAACTCCGAGTGGTGTGGGAGAAGGATGTCACACGCAGAAACTCCTTGGCTGAACTGATGTTTCGGTGTGTAAAAGTAGCCAAACCCATTCCTGTTAGCTTGTTACTTCAGTCTACTGCCTACCATGTTCTCAAATGTCTCGAATCTCTTAAACTCTTGCACTTCACCACAGAAGTACAAGCCAGTGGCTCCTATCAGTCAAACCATTTGCAACCTAAATAGCTTCTCTCTGCTAATTCTGCTGCTCACTATAGCGTTTTACAGGCTAAGAAACAATAAATGGATAGTGCTGTTAGGATTCCTGGACAGATACCATGACACTGGGAGAAAGCCATCAGTAGGGTTAGTAGGTCTTTCAAAGCTTTCAGACCATAGAGTTCAGTGTTTTAAAGACTTAACACAATTACAAAGCCCCACAGAAAATCTTTTTGCAAGGCATCAGCGGTATTTCTGAGCATTGCTTGCTTCACTGCACTTACCTCTGTACATACTGATTATTCACAAAAAGAAAAAAAGGAGTGTGCTATAGTTAAAAAAAAATCATACAGGTAATATATTGAGACAATATTAAATTGCTACTGCAGTTTGATTAACCCTTGTTTAACTATCTGGAAACTACAATTTTATTCCGTCCTTTGGAGCAGGAAAGGAAAGCTGAAAATCTGTCTGTCTTGGGCCCTACTTTATTCATGAAAGCAAGCTCCAAAGGTAAGAACAACATTTTATGCTTTAACACGGTTTTATTGTACAAAACAAGCAATTTATTAAATATAGCATCTGTCATCCTTCAGAAAAAAACCCCACACATACACAGAGACATGTTTTTTGCTCACATTACAGCTTGTCCCTTGAAATCAGTATGACTTTTTTTCTGTGCTTGTCAAAGGCAGAGGGCAAATCTCTAGTTAAGTTTCGGTGTGCTTCTAAATGAAGCCTTTAAGTGTTGTCTTTCTTAGTACTACACATGATGGAGTTAACACCCCTCAAACCCTACTGTTCTTTAGGCAGTGATTTTTCACAGTGATCAATTCATGTCTGAAATCTTGGTTATTTCATCTTTCATATCTTTGATCTCAGTTTGAACTTTTGTTAGATTGGCCAATTTCTCATTCAGTAAAGTGATTTCCTTCTCCCGTCGTAATACATCCTCCACTAATCTTCCTATTCTCAGTGTCAGGTCACTTATTAATGGCTCGAAGGTGGCAAAATCCTTTTTAAGTTTGTACATCTTGGGTTTTAAATCATTTGCAAATGTAACCGTCTTCAGAACTTTTGCCCTGTCACCTTCGAGATTCAAAAGTCTATCCGAATGCTTGTTAAAATCGCTCCGTAACTCAGACAATGCTGTCTTAATTTGCTCAATTTTTTCTGCGTTACTGGATGCCAAGCTTTGTAGGTCTGTACTTCGGTCGATGCTACTGGTAAGCAGGTCACCTATGTTTTTCACTGTCTTCTCTTCCCCTTTTTCTACTTTATCTTCTAGTGTTTGCAAAGAATCTGCCAGCGCAGTCATATCTGAGACGAGGCCCGAAATGCGCCTTATGTCAGTTTTTACTGTCACAATCATCAAAGTTACGTTCTTTGCTACAGAAGCTGCATTCTCTTCCACACTTGAAACTGCATGGAAAAGAGCTGTTAAATTCTTCTGCAGTTCTTCTTGGTTTTTAATTATGCTGCTAGACCTTGTTTTCATTGTATAAATATCTTCCTGCAGATGTTTAATGTGAGGAATTATTTGAAGATTTTCCACCTGTTCCACCAAGTTCCAAGTCTTTTCGCACTACAGGGATACAAATAAAAATATTTGACAAGATTTCTAGCTTAATAACTCACATCAAAATTAAAGCTATACTCTAATGAAATATCTTACTATTCTGATATTGAAATTGGGGAAATATACTTCTGTTGCAACACAACCAAAAATTTCTTTTTTTTTCCCCTTTCAGAATATATAAAAAATTCAGATGTTACTACTTTTTCTATTATGACAAAAATTACAGGAAGGTGCTGTATGACTTTCCAGCATGACCTCTGAAAACACAAGTCATCAAATGCAGTTCTGATTTATGGAAATTTTTGTATTAAGCATACGAAGTGCGTGATCCTGAAAGACACATGTTGAAGGGCATTCAGAAACATTTTAGAAAGATGCCTATTTTGAAATTCTCCTATCTAACATCATGGACCATAATTCCCTGATGTGATTTTGGTAACCATAATATATATTTTGAACATGACATTCACAGAAGAAAAAGCCAAAGGAATTAGGCTCGGTTCCCTTTTGTTTAAACAGGCACCAAAATACTTCATAGGAAAAATACTACTTAAACAGCCTGCCTCCGTAACAGCTACATTAGTGAGGGAACCCTCATGCTACTGTTGGATTTTTTTAATGAATTTGCTATTCATTTTTTTTTTTTAATGATTGGTTCTTGGTTTTCAGATTTGAGACGAAGAAAGGAAAATACCCAAGTGATACGATCCTGTTCAATCCCCAATCAGTCAGTGTAGAACTTGGAGAGAAAAAAAAAACACCAAATAGGCAAACACATTCTAAGAGGCTATAATAAGTTTCAAGTTACTAATCCTTTTCTTGACACTAGCAGTAAAAATATCACCAAAGTAACAAGTATTTTTAACTTTGTGATAATGTTGGTCATGCCTCATTAGCACAGAACTGTTTGCTTAAAAACAGAACACTAAAATTTAGGTTGTGGAGAGTTGTGCCGGTTCCCTAGTTGTTGCCCTCTAAGGACAAGGGTTTCCTGCTCAATCTCATGTACGTGCAGCTTTCAATGGGGTTGGGATTGATGAAAGACATTAAATTGAGGAGCCACCCTTCCTCAAACACGGATGAAGTAAAAACACACTTGGAAAAAATATTTAAAATACGTTTCCATACAGAGTAGTATTTCTTAATGGACGACTGAACACTAATTGACCTTATCAATGCCTATAAGTATCTCAAGGGTGGGTTGAAGGAGGAGGGAGCCAGACTCTTTTCAGTGGTTCCCAGTGACAGGATGAGAGGCAACGGGCACAAG
>KZ505685.1:1324468-1473436 GCA_002844005.1 Limosa lapponica baueri | reverse complement strand
GGTCCCTTCCAACTCTAAAAAAAAAATTCAGTGAAAGTATTTAATCTATACTCTCTTTTGGAAGAGGAATTTATTTTGAATTAGATTTATGCACCAGGACAGGGCAATCCACTGCAATACATTTTTATTGATCTGACTGTAAACAGATACATAATATATGAAACTGACAGACAGACTTCTAACAGTGAGAAATGCTGGTTTAATAGGCTCTTGAATGGGCAGCACTAACTGTTTACTGAAAAGTTCTAGATAAATGAATGTACAAACCCAGAAAAATTTAACTTAAGCCTGATTAAGTCATAAATGTTGTGGATTCATACTGTTCTCTAAGGTATCTCCTTTCCTGAGTTCAGAAATTGGGAACCAGGAATTACCAAGATGTAAGTCTGTAGGCACAAGTTTATGGTGGTCCTGAGATCCAAATTTCAATGAAGAGCTCTCAGGCCTATGAGGTAGCGTCACATCTGGTGTAAGTAGATCCATTACATCTATAGATAAATCAAATATTCCCTGCCCCCAAGTACATAACTCCATGGCTTTCATTAATTGCTTTTGGAGCTCTTGGTTCACCAAGCTTTGGGAAACAATGTTAGTAACACTGTTAAGGTTTTTGTTTTTTTTTTCCCTTCGGAATGCAAAGCAGTATCAGACATGTCATGTAGTGTCTAGTAAGAGAACATTCTACAGCAGAAAAGGTTAAAACTTGTTTCTAATAGCACCAAAACAAACAAACAACACCTCCCCTTCCCCCCCCCCCCCCCGACCAAACTAATAGTGACTGATCACACCAAACTTGCAAATTGAATGATGGAAGAATAATCTAACAGGAATATCTGTTAATAAGAACTTGAGTCTATATGTAGTCCAAAGACTTCAGCAGCAGAACAAAACTATGCCAGGGATTTTAGGAAGTTTGAAAAGGCTGGAAATAAGGTCAAAGGAGGCTATTTGCATGGGATCAAAGAAATAAAAGATAACACCAGCTGCTATGTAAGCCCCTGTCTATCAGACAACATTATCACTATGGGCTACTTTACTCATGTTTTCTGTAATGCTGTTATATCTAAGCTTCAGCGGTTAAAAATCTACTTAGTGCTTTCTTGTGTGTAATAAAATATGTAGCTCTCAAGTAACAACTCTGCCATTGAGAAGTCTGTACCGTGAGCACAAAAACATTATGGTATATAACACATGAACGTACACGTATATCTGCCTAGAGATAACTTAGTTGTTCACTGTATTACAAATCCATGGAATATAATAAAAAAAGTAAAAATAGAAAAAAACCAAAGTAGTGAGAACTGAATATAAATTTTAATCTGATAGCTCCATTTTTGACTTTTTTTCTTAAATCTACTTTGCTTCAAAATGCACTTTAATAAAATGATCTTTTAATAAATAAGCTGAAAATAATCCTTAATTTATTTAAGAAAATACTCCTTGCCTCCTCCAAGACAGTATTTTTTGCTCTCTATCCTCTATAAGTTTGCCTTTCAGTCTGATCCAATGCCAATTTAAAATGATGACTTCAGCTACCTTTAACATATCTTAAGAGTCACATTACTTACACTAAAGTGCTCTTTTATCAACGCAAACCCTAAATCCAAATTCACTTATCCCCATTCTGGTCATTTTCTAAGTTATAACTTTCTAAAGTTATTTCTTTTGCTTTTGAAGATACTTTTATGTCATGCACTACTTCCTCTAAAACCACTATTTTATTTTGGACTTTCAATATGCTGTCATTGTACTGTATGTTTTCAAGAACCTTTTGCATTGCCATTGTATCAGAGACAGTTCTCAACATAACATTTTCCACAGTATGTAGCTGTGTCGTCAAGTCCTCTATCTTTTTCTCCATACTGAGCAATTCACTTGATAATCTAAGAATAGAGTGAACAGCATTTTCTATTGTTGGCAAATGGGTCTTGCACTCCTCAATTTTAGGTTCATAGTTTGCAAGTTTCTGATTCAGGTCTGTGTCCTTGGCTACCAGACTATTCTGTTGTTCTTCTAGTTTCTCAATTGCCTTTGCATGTAAGTCCAACTTCTGTTCAATTCTAGAGAATTCATCATCTTCTTGCCTTTTTAGTGTTTTAACATTTCTGGCTGTACTGTCTTCTAAATCTTTTACTTTTTCTGAAAGGGACTTAATTCTTTGGTCAACTTCATTAATTTGGGAAGTAACTTCTGTATGTATGAACTTTGCTTCAGATTTTAAACTACTAGTGTTTGTGTTCATTTCATCCAAGCTTCTTCTGGAGGAATTTGTAACATTTTGAAACTTCTCATTAATGCTCTGCATCTTTATAGAGAGAGTCTGTTCATTGTTCTGAATATCATTTATGGTGTTATGAAGAGAAGGTATTTCCTGCTCAAACTCAGTCATCAGAGAGACAGACGAAGCAGCTTCTCGTAGGATGCTTTCAGAAGACTCAAGCTGCATTAATAACACAAAACAATGTCCATGTCTGCTTAATGAAAACAAGACTAGAAAACCACTTGTTTCTATTTAACAGAGAATAAAGTCCCTCAGAAGCTACTTTACTTGTTACAAAGCTCCTATATGATTTGGTTTTATATTTTGTCTTTTAAACATTGTTGATTAACCTAGTATGAAAAAGTCACAGAAAGGGGTATGTTTGTTGTTGTATTTCTATAGAATACATGCTGTTTTCTTTGTTGTCAATCCCTTGTTTTCCACAGTGGTTTGGGGGTTTGTTTTGGTTTTAGGTTTTGGGTATTTTTTGTAAAATATATCACACTACCTAAATCCCATGCAACGTTTTGCAATCTGGAGTAGTATATAAATACACGAATTACATCATGTATAAATGACATCATTATGAGATCAGTGCTAAAACAACATCACTAGCATACGCCATGCTGTACTCCCATCATTACCTGTAAAATATAGGGGATAATCCAGCAGCCACCCCAAGTTTTTCTACTTGAGAATGTCATGCATAGATAAGAAAATAAAATAGCAATGAAAAAATATTACTATCACTTCATTATGTCTTTCATATTATTAGAACAGGTCTACTACATAAAAGTGCCTGTAAATTTTCTTCAAATCAATGTAAATTAGAATTACACAGAGAACAATGTACATAAATTTAAGTTTTTTATAATAGTTTAATGTCTAAAAAATAATACTGAGATACAACCACTCCATTCACATACTTTAACAATGGCATGGATTGGCTCATTACGTCGCATGAAATATTCTCCAAAGGCCTATTCTCAGGCAAGTAGAACACATTAAGAAAATTTATTTTAAAACAGTGAGTTAAATTTAACTAAATGACAACAAAGTAAAACAATGTCAAATTTTAACCAGATATTATCCAATTAAGATGCTAATTATTACCTTTTCAGAAATTAAGTTAACTTTATTTTCCACATCCAGGAATTTTTCAGCTTCTTGCTGTAAGAAATTGTACTTTTCTTCCATGTTAGCAAATTGTTTTGACTGCTGAAATAAGAACCTGTAAATTGCAAGTAAATAAATAGTAAACATAACTACGTAATTAGAATATATTAAGTGTTCCTGGACCTGATTCACTGCTATCTGTAACTGTATGAATTTGTCTTCACAGAATTTGCTACATTAATACATGAAGGAAAAAAAATAATTAGGGTTTAATGAAGGTGATCTGTCTTCATACTGGAGTTATCTTCCAACAGAAGTGGAAAAATAAGGAAACATCCATAGATGTGCTTTGTTTTTCCATTGTATGCCATTCAAACAGGAAAAACATCCGATAAGACTGCTGACATAGGGAGGCCATTATATGCTTGTAATGCACTGCCTCACAATATATTTTATTGATAAAGTATTATTTAATTGGTGGAAATAAAACACAAAAAATTAATTTTTCTTCCTTGCAAAGCATCACAAAATCACGTATCGAAGCCTTTGGATTTAGAAAGGCTGGTTAACTCTAACGTTGTTTAACTGTACCCACCCAAGAACATATGATGCATTGTGGCAAAGCTTGTATAGCTACTGTTAGGATGATGCCAGCTTTGAACAGACCACAAAGACCTCAATCCTGTACTTCAAATATATATGAGATTCATCTGCTGTGAACTTGGGAGGTTTCTGAACTGCAAGCACTTCATAAAGTTAAAAAGAAAATGAGACAACCAAGCAAGAAACCTGATTTTTGCGGGATGTTTATTAATCCCTAAACAAGGTTTATTGTAGACTATGCAAGTGTCTTCTCAGGAGTAAGAACAATTTTATCTAGAACAATAGATTTTACTTAAAATACTTGTGCTTTCATAAATTGATATTTATTAGTATATTGAATAGTGATTAGAAGTTTCAAAAGATCTACAATAGTCTATACAGATAAAGTTAGACAATAATAGCTAAAATGCTAGCTACAGATAGATACATGTAAACAGACATAAACAGATATACTTAAAACATTAAGCAGAAGCATCAAAATATTTTATTCTACTACATCATTGGGTTTCTCAAAGATTTAGATAATGAGATCTGGGTGATGTTAAGAACAAGTTTTACCTCATTTTTCAGAGTGATGTCTAGAGCATAATAATCTGGACTAGTTTCTTGCACTAGAGTTCTGAGAATTGCATCATATAATTTATGCAAGAAGCTCAGTTTCTGATGGAAATAAGGTATCGATGCTGCTAAGATATTCTAAAACATCTTTTACAAAGATATTTGACCTTTACTTGAAGACTCCACCTGATGAACACTTTACCACACTGCCGAGCAAATTATTTACAGAAAACTCTACATCACTTCTACTGTTGAATTATTTATTACCTGCCAAATGAGCCTTGTTGTACTTAATTGTCAGATTAAGTTGTTCTTCACACTTAGAATGTAGTCTCCAAAGCAGGCATTTACAATTCATGAGCAAGACACCTTTTAAACTTTCAACATGATAGAAAAGATCGAGCTTCTATAATCCCCTCACTCTATACCACTGTTTCCACACTTGTGAATACTGCTATTCTTTTCTTGATCCTTCTAGCTTCAACAAATTTCTACAGTCACTTAAGCCAAACATTTTATTCAAATGTAACTGATCATATTGCCTGTGACTGAATATGGTATAGAATGCAAAAGAAAAAAGTAAAATCCACTTTAGAGGATTACCTACCAGGTCAGCACCAAGCAAATAGCAAGGGAAAATATGCTTAAGGTTGTCCGTGAGTCCATCCAAAAGGAACTCCTATTATTCCTGGTCCTGCAACTTGCCAGCTTCTCACAACTACTGTGCTTCTCAACCTTTTGTGAACCCTCATTGGTCTTGGATGAAGAAATATCTTTCTTCCTCTGCTTAACTTCAGGCATTTTGTGCTCTTAAAAAGCAGAAGCAAAGAAGAGAACTAGGAAAAAAAAAACAAAACAAAACACAAAACCGAAAAGGACTAGTTACTTCTAAGCACCCCCAAATATAACCTTTTGCCCTTTAGTTACACAAATAAAGCCCCAAAAATGTTTCCTTCAGTGACTATGTTTTACTATGTTTGCTAGTTATCTGAACTTTTGTAAAGTGTCGTAATACTTTCACAAGGCTTTGTGAACATTTTTGTTTTCCATACTATAGAGCACTGCTTTCATTTTTTTCTCAAACTGAACTGAGTTTTCAGACATCAGCTAATTTCACCTTTCCAGAAATATTTCATCTGTTGTACAATAAACCATTTTGAATATATATTTTAAATCATGAGTGAAAGCACGATATTTCTTTATATAGTTGATTACTGTTGCAATTTCATTAGGAATTTCATTATCATGTTTTACTTGTAGATTTAAAAAAATAAATAAATTGACTACTCCACATTAAAGTGGAAAATGAATTTTCTTCCTTAGAAATGGGACTGCAAACCTGCAAACCAAGCTTTAATTTAGTAATAGTTCTATTGTAATGATTTCATGTCATCTGTAAAACCACATACATCAGTTAATAGAAAGCCATGAATATAAAAACACAGAAGATTAATGAAATAATGCGTCTAGATAAAAGAAAAGGTATACTTTTTTCTTTGTTAAAATGAAGGTCCGAATAGATTTGGGCAATATGAATCTCCAGTTTCAAGGAATACAAAAGCTCATGTTCTAGCCAAGTGGAAGTCCAGAGTGGCATTTTCAAGCCCAAGATCTTCCACCACGCTGCTCAAAATAGACTAGATCCTTGGTGGATTCGGTTTAGCACAATTTAAGGCAAAAATATTGTGCTTCCTTCTGGACCATTTTGCAGGATTGCTGCTTAGTCCCATGTCAAAATATAAATATTTAAGATACTTACATAGTCGCATATGTGACAGATTTAGACTTTAAACAGTGCCTTTTACACAAGAGTATGAAGCTGTTTGTGAGTCACGCTACTAGGAAGTATGCTCAGAGTTTGAAGTAAAAACATCTCTTGCTTTCAAAAAAAAAAAAGCAATAAATACCACTTTATAACTTTTAAAACACCTTTGGGGTTGAGAGCACGTATTAAGAAGTTAAAAAAAAAATCTGAATGGTAGTTAGAGAAATAGTTTAATACAGGACCAACAACCCAGCTTTAACAAGGACAACTCCAAAGCGCAGCCCCGCGTAGGGCAGAGAAACTACCCGCAGCTCCCCAGAGACCCTCCCGAGCCTCTCAGGCCCTTCCTCGCCCCCCTTTCTCCCCATCCCAGCCCTGCCAGCGCTCGGCCCGGGGCACTGAAAGTGACCGACTGCCCCCTCCCTTCCAGCGCGCTTCCACATGCCCTTTGCCCTCAGGAAACTCCCCCCGCCCGCCCTGGGAGCAGGCCCGCGGGCCACCACCCGCCTTACCCGGACACCTCCCGCGGCCCTGTCGTTCCAACGGCCACCCGCGGTGCCACCGACCCGCCAGCACTTCGGGCCACCTTTCCCCCTCCTTCAGCACCGGCTCCGGCCGCTGCCACGCACCGGGGCACCCTCCGCGGCAAGGCGGGGAGGGCCCTTACCACGCTGACACGTCCCGGGGCCCCACCTCTGGCCGGGGCCAGCGCCTAGCGCCGCGCTCCGGTGGCAGCTGCTCCCTCTGCCCCCGCCGCGCCCGTTGCAGCCGTTGGCCGCCGCTCCCTCAGCCCCCGCCGCGCCACGTCAGGCGCGCTACCGCCGCTCCGCCGAGGTGGCCGAGCCTCCGCGCCGGCGCGGGAGCGCCCGGCTTTGTTCCGCGGGGGCCGGGCTTCTGGCGACGGCCGGGGCGGGTAGCGGGCCGGCCCGGCCCTTGTCCCAGCCCCGAGGGCCGGAAGGAGGAAGTGCTGGCGGCGCGCTGCTTCCCCGGTGACGGGGTAGCGGCTCCTTCTCAGGGCAAGGCGAAAACTTGTTGCCGGCGGCTCCTGCCGCGCTGCCCGGCAGGTGAGCGGCGGTGGCGGAGAGGGTGGGAGGCGGGACGGGGCGAGGCGAGGAAGGGCCGTGCCCGGGCGGTTTCTCTGCGTCGCCCCTGAGGCTGGCTCCAGCCCGCGGCTCCGCGTGTGTCTGCTGCGGAGGCGGCTCGCCGCCCCCGCCTTGGGGGGTAATGGAGGAGGTGGCCGAGCAGAGCCCCGGCGGGGCGGGGGCGGCGGCGGGCGGCTGGCCTGACTGAGCGCTCCGGTTTCTGTTTCGTTCTCCCTGCGGCCGGTAGCGGCGGCTGCGGTGAGGCGTGTCTGGGTGTGAGGTAACCCTTTGTTTTGTGTGTTCGTAGGGTGCTTTCTTTTTGTATGTGCTTCACGCGTGGATTGATTATTACTGTTTTTTTCTTAACCTGGACGTTTTTCGACTGGGGAGCTTTCATGCGGTGCGGTGGGGTGAAGGCGGGGTGAAAGACTTTCCTAACCACATAATTTCCAGTGAAAATAGGAAATTCTGTCAGTACGGCGGAAGAGGCACTCCATCACGGGCTTATCCATAGGTAGCTCTCCTGCATCTACCCGGCTCCTGAAGGAGGGAGTGAAGGAAAAGGTGAGCACTTGTGCAGGCTGCTCTGTGGAGGAGCTTGAAATTGCCTGCGGAGCCTTCGGTCCTTGCGCCGGAGTGTGATCGTTTTGATCACTAGGGACTCTCAGGGGCAGCTGATCAGTACTGGGAGACCTTTACATGGTAGACAACAGTTTTCACCTTCTTTTATCTTCAGGCATTTTTTTTTTTAATGACATAGGGGAAGAACGCAAATTTATAGTTGTGTATCAGTTGCTGATAGAGGAAGATACAGATCAGTTATTGACAGTGTGAAGTGCTTCATTTTCCATCACGTCTTAAGGTCTGGCTGTACCAGTGGAGTCTTGATACCAGATACCAGTCTTGATACCAGACCAATGGAGTCTTGGACTTGGAGACAGCATCGAGTTTATCTCACGGGATTTGGTGCACAGGGAGTTTATTTTCTATTGTAGTCCTGCCCAGTGCTGTCAGCCATGAGACCAGTCCTCTTTCTCATCCTGTTGTCTCAGTCACATGATCCAAGGACTTAAACAATTTGAGTGATGCAGTGGTAGGGGAAAAGACCTTTTCATAGAGACATTTAGCAAGTTCCTGGTGTATGAGAAGCTTGCACAGACTGTGATTCTTTAGTTCTGCAACTGTTGATGAACATAAATTTGTAGAAATGTGGAAAAGGACTCAGGATTTTTTTTCCTCCACAAATTAGCAATACATATCTGTTTTTTTTTTAATGAAAACTTCCGTTCATGTAGTGACCACAAGAGTTTTACTATGAGTCTCGTTGTTAAAGATTGAAATTATTTTTATATCTGCTTTATATGCCTCCAAGTGGAGCAGTTGGAGAAATACTGTAGTCAGATTAATTCTAATAATGCCCAGCTGGATGTCTTTATTAAACATAATTGCATATGATATCTAAATAATATTCCAAGAACACTATTCATATTCACAGTACCTTGTGATCTGCTACAACTTAGCTATTAATATGCCATTTTTTACTCTGTTGAAAAGGAATTATATTAGATTTTTCCCAGTGTTTTCTTGATGCTACTGTACTGTCCAGCCAAGCTGGACTAGTGAGTCAAACAGTGTAATTAAATTCATATAACAATAGTATGAAAGTCTTCTTATCAAGGCAGAAAGTGAAAAAACAAAAAACAAACTAATTTTTTTAGCTTTCTGCAGTTTGTAGTATAAGCTTGCCTGAAACTTCACTGTATTTTCTGCTAATGCAGCTGCTCTGCTTTTTCTGACTTTAAAACTAAAATTCGTAAACTATTTTAAAACTCTCTTCCTTGTACCTGTAAGTTATGTTTTGATTCTGCCTGGACTTTTTTCTTAAATGCTGAAGAAATATGGATGTGAAGAGTAGAAATTATTTACTTATGAATCGCCAAGCATTGGAAAAAGATATCAAGACCTCTTATATCATGGATCGTATGATTTCTGATGAAGTACTGACATTACAGGAGGAGGAGAAAGTGAAACAACAGGTAGAATTGTCTCTCACTGTTTTTTGTCTTCCTAGTCTGTTCACGTGTTTTATCATTCTTTTAAAAAAATAATACTTTCTGTCTATCTCATTGCTGGATTCAGCAAATTTGTAAGCGTATGCCTAGCATGCAGTTTTTATCACATTTCATAAGGTAGAGTTAAGAGCTTGGTCAAGTTGAAGGCTATTTCACAGTTGAAGGCGATAAACAGTCTGTATTTGACAGAGTGATAGATTAGATGATTTCTAAGGTCTCTTAGTTTTTTATAACATCTCTTTTAATGTTTTCTTTTTTGTAGAGTACACGGAAGGAGCGAGCAGCTATGCTAATAAACATTATTCTTACAAAAGATAATAATTCATATAGATCCTTTTATAATGCACTACTTCATGAAGGGTACAGAGATCTTGCTGCACTTCTTCAGGATGGCATCCCTTCCATCTCTGCTGGTAATGGAAAGAGTTCAATGGATGGAATGACTTCATATGGTCAGTATAACTACAGCAATCTCTGTGCTTGAAAGCAGAGACAAGGTGTATTTTTTATTCCTTACTAATTGACTATCTATAATACCCCTTCCAATGAAAAAGGAGTAGTTGGTGCATTCACTTATTTTAATAGTGTAGGCAGTATTTCTGTATTTCATAATTTAATATGGCAGGAGAGTTACAACAGTACAACTTTTGTAGGTCATCCTGAAAATGTTCATATTTAGTCATGTTTATTTTAAAAGACAGGACACCTGAAGCTCTCAAGTTTTTCTCTAAACTGTAACGTTTTTGTTGTATGTGAAACAAAGACTCTTATTTGTATATATTAAAGAAGCTGAATCTAACATAAAAAAAAGTTTTAGCCTCCAAAATTCTGACATTTCCTTTGAAGAGTAATCTGTAATCTCTCATCCTACATTCCAATAGTTGATCTAGTTAATAGATTTTAATTCTCTACACCAGATCTTTTAATTATCCTAAATAAGTTTCTAACTCTTTACCTGCATTGTCATCAGTATCGTCTTTGGTTGACATGAAATAGATTGGTAGTTTCTAATGGGAAGAACCTTCTAACTGCATATGGCTAAATGCCATATTTACTGTAACTCTGTATTTTAAGTGTCATGGACATGTGGAATTTGATTACCTGAGTAAGATTTCATAAAGCTTATCAGTATAATATGGCACTGCATATGGCCACTTTGTGGCCAGCAGTGGACAGATAAAGTGCACGTTTCCTTTCCTGCTGTGCTTTACCTGCTGTATTGCAAGTCGTGCTACGTTAGGTCAGATCAAAGGAAGTTTTGCTTGGACCACGATGCTGTGCTGTTAACTACGAAGTAAGCGCCTTACACAGCATGCTTTTTTTTTTCCTGCTGCGTCCGTGGGGTGGTAACTTCTGGTTGGGAAAGTGACTTGGCAGTTGATTATAGTAATGTTGAGCACCTATATCTGCTTGCCCCAGTTTCTACTGGAGCTGTTATCTTTTCACTTCTAGGGATTGATGTAACTAGCTTGCATAAAGTGTAGTTACTAATTGTGACACTATTGCAGATGGGAGTCTAGTTACCGGCTAAGTAACTTACTTCTAAAAAACAATATTTTTTCAGTATTTGATGTTGTGAGTCCAGTAGTTTTTAGAGCATTTGTATGGGGGACAAGTTGGGGGAGGGAGCCCACTAGTTATTTGGGGTGGGGTGTTGTTTGGTTTGGTTTGAAGAAGCATCATATATATAAATTACTTCTTACTTTCATGTATCTTGTTTTTAACTTTAGTTAAGACAATCCTCTGCGAAGGAGGTGTGCCACAGAGACCAGTTGTGTTTGTCACTCGGCCAAAACTCGTAGATGATATTAAACAGAAACTGTGCTGCTTGGGAAGTGATCCAGGCTGGGTCACAGTTTATGGAATGGCAGGTTGTGGGAAGACTGTTTTAACAGCAGAAGCTTTAAGGGATCATCAGCTCTTGGAAGGTACTTTTAGAAAAAAAAATAATCGATATTTTTATAAAAATTACTACAGGTATATGTATATTGGACATATATGGCAAAGTATCTTATATCATTTGAAAGTAATTTAAGATTTAGGTTTCTAAGTTCCTTAGGTGCTTCTGACATATTTGCTTGCATCTTACAGCTTTCATAACTGTTTAGTGCTCTAGGACCAATAAATATTTTACTAATTAATAGGAAAAGATTCTGAATAGCTTTTCACCTTGCAGTCTGCTTTGGTTTATGAGAGTAGACACATCCTTGATTAACTTGAAACTGTTACTTCTGTTTGTGCAAAAATAATCATATTTAGTTTTTATTCCTTTTGGGCATTGCTTGTTAAGTCCTCAGACTCTTCCCCTTGCTATGCGAGTTAAAAAAATCTTCTAGCTTTTACATATATTTTAATAATGGCAAGCATTTGTGGAGTGATTACACTAGTATCACTTTAACTTAAAGCAGATCATAAATGAAACAATATAATGATTATTATTTTTTTTTCCCTGCATAGGACTTGGAGGAGGAAGTGGGACACAGGCATTAGAAAACATGATGTAGGGATAGATACAGGATCCTCTGCTGCAGCTGACTCTTCTAGATGCTTTCACGTTCACTGTTTTGGGATAATTTTCACATCCCAGACTCTGAACTCCTGTAGTAGTACAGGGTGGAAAAAAGTAAATGCAAAGTCAGACTGGCAGGAAGATGGATGCAGAAGATGTTGTCAAGGGACAGGCAGGACAGCATGTAGAGAGGAGGGATGACAGCATCAGTGATAGTGTGAATTCCCTGTGGGAACTTGCCCTACAGAGCCTGCTCATTTAAAAATAAAAAGCAGTGGTATTGTAGAACCATCTTTCTGTGTTAATGGTAGAGTTGCAATGGTTTAGCTTGCAATAGACTTTAAAGTTTTATATTTTAATTGAAATTGAGCTATTAATTGCTATTGGAAGCTGCTGTTAAATATTTCTGATTTAAAATGTATAGCATGATTAACACTGCATTTCTTGTTAGATTACTTTCCAGGAGGAGTTCACTGGATCTCTGTTGGAAAACAGGACAAAGCAGGGCTCCTAATAAAACTTCAGAATCTCTGTAGCAGATTGGAACAGGACTCTACTCTTTCACAAAGGCCACCACTTAACATTGAAGAGGCTAAAGATCGTCTTCGTTTGCTGATGCTACGCAAATATCCCAGGTGATGTCAGTAAAATGAAGCACCATTCTTTAACTGATAAAACTTTGCAGACTAACTTTGGTTTAGTCGTCTAAGGTGTCTGTGTTGTGGTTACATGTCTCTGTGATGTGGGTTTTTGGTTTTGTTTTTTGAAAACAACTTCCTAACTCTTCCACTTTTTGCTTTCCCTTTTTCTGTTTTACTGTAGCTAATTAGGAGGTGTTATTCAAGGTGAAGCTGACAATACTTCTAGAATTTTAATTCTCGTGTAGGGTAGGGGTGCCTGTTAAAATTTTCTAAATTACTGACTTGCATGTGATAAAAGAATAAGTAAGTTCAGATAAGTGTACAAAAGCTGAAGGATAAATAAATGCTAGCGGCAGATGCATATACTTAGTATAACTGTCCCTGTTTAGATGTTGTTGTTTGTTTGTTTTTTTTTAATGGGGTAACTGAAGGGTTACATTGTAGGCTTGACCTGGATATGAATACATTTAGTAGGCTAATAAGACTTCTGCTAACAAAATATGTTAATCAGCTGTGCAAGAATCACATTTGCTTGAAAAATTATGAGTCATTGAATAATGAAGGTTGGGAACAAACAGTTGGAAATAAGAATTGCTCTAACTTTCAGTGTTCTCATTGTGTATGTAGAGTGCTTCACTGATGTGTGAGGATCATACAGCAGTAAAAGGGTGTGTATCGCTGCCAAAATTTTTTCCTTTCCAGAACAGCTGATGTCTTTTTAAAGTGTTTGCTCTAGAGTTATCACAGTGAAAGCAGGTTTTCATGATCAATTATTGCCAAGAAACCAGTTGCTTTCAAACTTCAGGAAAAGTGACTTAATTTAATCAAGCAGCATCTCAGTCACCACGCAGCCTTTTTCATCTTTGAGCAGTAGTTTTTGTTGTTTGTTGAGGCTTTCATTACTCTCTGGGAAAATTTGTGCTAAACTAAACAAGCCTGCACCTGAGTGAGATAGCTCAGTAATAATACTCCAATCTTGTGACATAGAGTAGAAGAATACTGGCATTTTTGTACAGGAAAAAAAATCTTGTGAAGAAAAGATTTGAAAAACACTGCCAGGTCCTCCACAAGGCAATCTTTCATTTTTTTGTGGAAGGCTTATATGAAAAGTACAAACAAGACACTTTCAAGGGTGGTTGTCTCCATTGACACAATTCTTGTTATTTTTTGTTCATTAACAAACCCAAAATCTTCAATGCAAAAGAATTTGGGTGTTTAATTAAGGCATTTAAGGCATTTGGATGTTTAATTAAGGCAATTTAAGGCATTACAGTGCCTTTTGAGTAGAAGGGAGAACTGTGTGCTGTTTTCTTGTAAGATATATCCCTATGGCATCGTGAACTCTTCCAGAAGTTGGCAGCCACTGTATAGCCAAATAACATGACAGCCTAACAAGGTTGATACTCTTTGTAGTGCACAAAGTGACTCATTTGAGAGGTACTTGCTGTGTTTTGTCAAAAGAGTTCCTGTATGCTAAGGAAACTTAAGTGGAAAAGAGAAAATGCCAGCTTTGGAAACAATTAGGCAATTGGTTTTATTTGCGGGCATTTCAGTGCCAGCTGTGGCAGTGTCTTCTTTATAGACTGCCAGATATCTCATATAGGATGCTGTTGACCTGGCAATGTTCATTAATCTGTTTCAAGATAGAGTAACAGATGTTAGATAGGAGTATTGCAGAGAATGACTGCACCTCAAGGAAAAGGTACAAGAATTGATTAATAAACTTTTTTAATCTGTCTGCTTTTCACCATTATGAAACCATGTTAATGTGATCACACTGTTCATCTTAGTCCTTTTTATCCCTTCCTTTCTCCTCCTCTATCCTAAACACTTTTATCATATTGCCAAAATTGACTCTAAAGGTAGGAACTTTGTATCTTTAAAAATTCTGTAAGTTTATGAAAAGCTGACAGTCGGATAAAGAAGAGAAATCTAAGTAGGTGCTTTCAGTGGTGAAAAGGAGTATACAGAATGAATTGATGGGAAATATATTTTGTTGCCTTGCTAACTGGCTAGCTTGGATACCTGAGCTGGGAACAGGCTACAACCTGTGCTGCACCTTGCCCAGTTAGGTATATGTGAGAACGTTGCAAGAACAAACTGAAAGTCTTGTTGATGATGGGTTATCTGGGAAATCATAGTGGGCATGGGAGGAGGCAGAGGGAAATGTAGTGGAGGGTGAGGTTCGTAGGGTGCAAATGTATTTGAAACTAAGCTTCACTAGTTCTGTGGCTTGCGGAACTTGCTCTGCACTGGATTTTTCTTTGGTGATGAAAAGTCACTTCAGCTATTTCTAGATTCAGATTGTGAGTCCAGTACATTTCTTGGGATTAAAGTATTAGTCAACTGAAAACTTTCTGAGCAAAGTATCATTATGTATTTTGTTGGATTATGGTTGAAGAAATTGAAGCTATGATAAAGAAAAGAAAGAAAGAAATTTCAGAATTAAATCTTCTGTGGTTATTATCGCAGTGTTTGGGTTTTGGTTTTTTTTGTTTTGTTTTGTTTGGTTTTGGTTTGGTTTGGTTTTTTTACAATCTTAATTAGGCTTTAAGATTTGTTTGTGTGGTTGGGGAAGAAAGTCACAGACACCAAAAGACTGGGAGGATTTTGAAGTTCTCAGATCAATTAAAAGCATAAAATAAGGCTGTAATTCATGCTGCTTAGCATATTTTCAAGTGTGAAAGTATCACAAAATTAGTCATTTATGGCTATGATAGTATTCTTGTCAACCCTCTGATTTATCAAAAGGGTGTTAATAGAGCAGTTGTATAAAAATGAGACATGGGTATCCAAGACTTACACACAACTTTGGAAACGTGGTATAGTGTGTGTGTACTTGTTAAGAAGGACAAAATCCTTATTTATAGGCATTGATGGCGTAAGTGTCATTTAGCTAAAGAAAATGCGGAACTCCATCCCTTTAAAAAAAACAGGCAGTAAATATAAACAATATGCAGGATTTGGTTTCAATAACTTTTCTCCATAAAACACACAGAATGTAAATAACTGGTATTTCTTTACATTAATCTACTTGCCAGCTAATCTTTTTGACTTTTTATTCCCTTGGAGCCAACCTTTTAAAAACGATTTTCAGTAACTTCTTTGTCAGATATAGGCAGGTGTAGGGAAGTCTACTATACATCATTCTGATGAGATTCCACATAGTAACCTACAAACATGACTAGCCATAGTATTTGAATGTGTAGCCACTATAAAATGTTGTTTATGTAAAAAGAACCTTATCATCCAAAACAATTCATTCATGAGAGGAATTGTATCTGAAGATATAAGAACAAAACTGAAAACTCTTGAGTCAAAGGAAACTGAAATGGTTTCTCCCACAAAGCTTATCGCTAACCTGCATCAAGCAGAGTTTTTATCTAGTCCTATAGAACTTTTTTCTTCACTTATGGTATCTGATAACATGAAAAGCAAATTAAATATTTCTGGTTTTCCTGGCATCTACTAATGGAAATATTTCTCAAAACTTTATTGTTTATGCTTCAATTGTAGCTGTAAAGCAATAAATGGTAAAAATTAGTTTTAGAGATATTTGCATTCAGCTTTCTTGCGCAGTGTTTAATGCGCTCTTTAGATATTCTGCATGTTAATATGAAAGTTATGCAATGATACATTGAAAAGTCTGAAAATGTTGTTTCATTATTAAAATGAAATGCTGTATTTCAGCACTAATAGTTGATCTGACATCTGCAATATTTCTTCTTGCACTAGATCTCTTTTAATCCTGGATGACATTTGGGATTCCTGGGTATTAAAAGCATTTGATAATCAATGTCAGGTTCTTATCACCAGCAGGGACAGGAGCGTAACAGATGCTGTGGCTGGTAAGGAACAATTTCCTCTCCTGCATTACACATTGTGTGTGTATATGTATGCAATTTGTTCTTGTGAACTTATAAATAATCTGATAGCATCTATGACTATCAACTTCTGCACAGGTAGCAAAGTTTTAGAATTCTGCTCTGTAAGACTTTATGCTCTTCGTGAACTAAATGTTATATGTTATTCTGAAAGTTATACGTCTACTTTGAAGAGTGCAATGATTCTCAACAGGATAAATTAACCTGTGTGACACTGCTGCTGTTAGACTGATTATCTCTGTGATATTAAGCAGTCATTACAATGACGTGCCCGTAATGTGTTTGTAATCATTAGTTTATAGTCTAATTTTTTGTCTTTCTAATGCGAACTTGATTCTGATAAGTAGAATTGATACTCTTAGTATTCAGCATTTAAAATACTATGCATAAAATTATGAGCCAGGTCCTTTGCTCCAGGTTTTGCTTGGAAAATCCTCTCAATTTCCATAGGATTTTTTACATTCTTTTAATTTTTTTCCATGTTTCTATGTCTAGGCAATAAATATGAGGTTCATGTGGAAAGTGGACTAGCACATGAGAAGGGACTGGAGATTTTATCACTATTTGTGAATACAAAAATATCAGAACTCCCAGAACAAGCTAACTGTCTTGTAAGGGAATGCAAAGGTATACTTGCTGCTCTTTAACATACCATTTACCACTGAATGTAATTTTTTTTCTTCTAGGTTTTGACTTACAGATAAAGGAAGGAACGTTCTTTAATATTATATGCCTTAAGTAAAACACAAGTGTTTGTTAAATGCTTTTTGTTGGTTTTTTTTAAACTAAATAGAAGTGTATCATGTTGATTTTTGAGTAGTTTTCTTCAGCGTATCTTCCTCCCGCCCCCTATTACACTTAAATTTGTTGAGTTTGCAAATGTCTATATGGATGACATGTTTTGTCTGTTCTCCACACCTCAAGGATTTAATCAATGTATTCGGAAATTTACCTGATTTATTCAACCACTTGATGAAATGATTGGATTGTGTTCCTTGAAAACCTCTAAGATTAATTTAATCTTTTCCTTCAGGTTCTCCTCTTGTGATATCCTTGATAGGTGCATTATTACGAGACTTCCCTAGTCGTTGGGAATACTATCTCAAACAGCTGCAGAATAAGCAGTTTAAAAGAATAAGAAAATCTTCTTCTTATGATTATGAAGCCCTTGATGAAGCAATGTCCATAAGTGTTGAGCAACTGAATGACAATTATAAAGACTACTATAAAGACCTCTCTATCCTCCCAAAAGATGTTAAAGTACCTACTAAGGTAATAACAGCAATGCAGAAATCTCATCATTTTCAGTGAGATACAAACAATAAAGAATTCATAAAATTTATGATTGTTGGGTATAACTTATGCTGCATGTAGCTTAGTAGTAATTGCTACATTGGATAGGACAGGTCCATTATTGTATAATGACTTTTATTGTCAGTAGTGAAACTAAAAAATTCTAACTGACTATTCATAATGTTCGTTTAATGTGCATTCCGTATATAGCGCTTTAATTAGATTGTAATTGAGCTCTCTGAAAGCTTAAGAACTGTTATGTGAAATTTGTTTCCTTAAAGGAAAAGATACAATCACCATAAATGAGCACAAATAGACAAAAGATGGGCTAGCTTACATTATCTGTCCTCATGTGGAAGAATTGGTAACTTCTTGAATTTATTACCATTTGTAATAATTTCTGTATTTGTTGGCATGTGTTTTGTTGTCAATTAGTTGGTAGCCTTTTATGATATTCATACAATTCATATTACCCCTTAGTTCTGATTCTTTTCTGTCTTAATATGCTTTTTTAGGTTCTGTGTATTCTTTGGGATATGGAAACTGAAGAAGTTGAAGACATACTACAGGAATTTGTTAACAAATCACTACTGTTCTGTGATCGTAATGGGAAGTCATTCCATTATTATTTACATGATCTTCAACTTGACTTTCTTACAGAGAAGAATCGCAACCAGCTTCAGGTAGGGTATTGACTAATCGACTTATTTTTAACTTTACTCTCCAAAGCTGAGCATTCTTCAGAAAATGTTCCTTTGTTAAATGGTATCCAGAGTAGCTTCACAGAATAGGTCCGCAATGCAGTTAAACTTAATGCTGACTAATTAAAAACGTGTATTTTCAACTTGAAACTATGGAGTGATTTCATGATGGTTCCATTTGGAGCTAAGAAACTAAACTGAAAGAAGACTCAATATGCATTATTTCTCTGTCAAAGACATTTCCAGCAGAAGATGGAATGTTCTATTGATGATTCCAAAGGTATCAAGGCCCTACTAGAATAGGAAGTTTCTTCTTTAATATAGAGAAAGTGCTTTTTACACCTTTTTATTTTTTTCCAATTTAAAGCAATACTCACAGGGAGAGTACCTATAAGTTGCGCCCAATAAATTTATCAGTTTTGAAGGACAGGGCAGAATGAGTAAATATGAATAAAAGGCAAGTTTTTAGCCATATAAAGGTGTTTGGTGTTTGGTTTGGTTTTTTTTTTTTTTTTTGCTACCAACGCTGAATGTGAAGACTGATTTGACAGCTGTTCTTAACCTAAGAAGGAAGGTTAACAGCTTACTTTTGTGTCTTTTAATATCCAGAGAATGTTTCTGGAGAAGTCTTAAGCAATAAATTAGGTTAAGTGTACAATTTTGGAGGGTAGGCTTTTCTTAATTCATTTGTTGATGTATTATGATTGAGAATAATATTCCTCAATACTATATACAATATAACATTAATAATAATTATAATTCCTCAAAACTGAAACCAATCAATACTTTGGTATATATTAACTGAAAATGTGTTTTGATTCATATTGCAGGAGCTACATAAAAACATAGTAAATCAGTACAAGAAATATTACAAGCTTAATACGCCTGTTCCATCTCAAGAGGATTGCATGTACTGGTATAACTTTCTAGCATATCACATGGCTGGTGCCAACATGCAGAAGGTGAGTTCTGACCAGTGTTCTGTGTTTCCCTTCTTGACCCACCCTTACCGCTGCCTTTCCCCCCGGGCTTTTTCCCACTTGAACCTCTCTTCTCCCAGGCTTTTGTGCAGATAGGTAAACACTCGATATAGAGTCCTTTAGGGACTCCACTGGTAATCACTATCTGTTATGAAAACTATTTAATTTCTACCTTTTGCGTTTCATCTTTTCAACCAATTATTGAAAAGATTTCTTTTATATCATAATAGCTTGTGTTATTCTTTTCCTTTTGAAGAAGCTTTGATAGGAAATCTTTTCTAAACCTTTTTGAAAAACCAGGCTTGTTTTATTATATAATACAAGTAAATTGATTTCTTCAGAGATTTTGATTAGATTAGTTACTTTTTTCTACAAAAAAAAAGTCTTGTTAGTTTCTTCCTCTTATGTCATACTGATTTGTGTGTAAGAGTCCATTCTCTGTGTTACCAGATTTCAACAGGCATAAAAAAAATCTAGTTAGATTTAGATGGGCAAATCTTTTGTTCCCAGGATTGCCTTAGCACCTTAAAACCATTGCTATTGCTTTTTCCACCTACTGTTCTTTAGGTACTGAGCTAGCATAAGATGCAAATCATGCAGCAAGATTAATACTTCAGTAGTTTCAGTTGAATGTCTTTAGAATTCTTGCCTTGAATAGCATTTGGTCCTGGTTGCTAGTTGCTTTATTTCACATGTACTCAAACCTTTTCAGTTGAACCTTTTTTGAGATGGTTCATCCAACGCATCATATAAAATACACTTTGCGTATTTTACATCCTTCGGGTACGGTGTGCAATTCTGAGCCCCACAATTTCAGAAGGATGTGGAGGTCCTTGAATGTGTCCAGGGCAACAAAGCTGGTGTAAAGGGCTGGAAGGCATGTCCTGTGAGGAGTGGCTGAGGACTTGGTTTTGTCTAGTTTGGAGAAAAGGAGGCTGAGGGGTGACCTCATTGCTCTTTACAGCTTCCTGAGGAGGGGCAGTGGAGAAGGGAGGTGCTGATTTCTTCTCCCTGGGATCTAGTGATAGAATGAGTGGGAATGGTGCAAAGCTGCACCAGGGGAGGTTTAGACTGGACATTAGGGAGCATGTCTTTACCGAGAGGGTGGTCAAACACTGGAACAGGCTTTCTATAGAGGTGATTGATGCCCCAAGCCTGTCAGTGTTTGAGGCATTTGAACAATGCCCTTAATGACATGTTTTAGCTTTTATTCAGCCCTGAAGTGGTCAGTCAGGCAGTTGGACTAGATGATCATTGTAGGTCCCTTCCAACTGAAATACTCTAATAATTCCGTTTGCTGTTTCTGATTGCCTTTTAAGTAGCTTTCTCATTTTTAAGTTAAATTCAACTGTAATACTTTTTGCTTTTATTAAAATTCAGCATCTGTTAAAAAGAGCAACAAATCACTATTAGCATAGTGATCTTTGCTAAACTGGATTAGAAGGAGCTTTATGAGAGTTGTATCTTAAACCAGGTCTTGCATGCTACAAAAGTCAAGATTTGCTTTGTACTCCATCTCTTTTCTGACTAGCTGTATCAAAGAGCAGACCTTTGCATTGAAATAACAAGCTTAACCTTCTATACCCAGAATTTTCATACCTGATCAAGTAAGATGCAGGAAGCAGGAAATTGCCTAAGTTTTTAACTGGAGACAATTTTACTGAAGCATATTGAATACCTAATGTGTTTCTTGTGCTTTTTTTTTTTCCCCTCTTAAGTAGATTCTGTTGTGGAACTCACACTCTGAACTTAATTTTTTATTTCTTTTAGGAACTCTGTGATCTTATGTTTTCTCTAGATTGGATTAAAGCTAAAACAGAATTGGTAGGGCCTGCTCATCTGATTCATGAATATGTGGAATATAGTTCAATCCTGGATCAAAAGGTATGATACTAAAATGTAAATAATCCGTCTGTTCCAAGTATATTTTTCCATGTTTAATTGCATTTTGTTGGATGTATGTATATATGAGAGATATATAGAAGGCTTAAAAAATTGAAAGATAAAACCAGTAGAAAGTTAAACTTTAATTTGAAGAAGAGGAAAATGAAGAAAACTAAGTTTCCAGTTTTAGTTGTAACTTCAGCGTGTGCCCACGTAATTGACTGTGGAACTCAAAAACTAAGGTGAATAACAATAACTAATGATGAGTCTGTATGGCACTCAGCTTTTGAGGAGCTGCAGAATTTTGTTGACCACTTGGACTAGTCTTTCTGATATTTCATATTGACTGCCTATTGAGTAAATCAACTGTTGCTAATATCCTTTATTTGAAAAATAAGGGTAATATGCTTTCCTGAATAGGATAATGAAGTATTTCAGTCTATCATGTGTACTTGATAATAGAACTAAATAGAAAAGTAGAATTAAGTGCTTCTGTAAGAATATTAGCTGTATAGAAAATTAAAAAAGCAAAGGGCATTTAGGAAATTAATCCACATTGTATGTTATCAAATATCTGTTCTGTACATAGGATAGCACAGTACGTGAGAACTTCCAGGAATTTCTGTCTTTAAATGGGCACCTTCTTGGACGGCAACCGTTTCCTGACATTGTGCAGTTGGGTCTTTGCCAGCCAGAGACATCAGAGGTGTATCAACAAGCCAAGCTACATGCTCAAAGAGAAAGAGGAGCATTTTATTTGGAATGGATGTAAGTAGCTGCAGTCCATCTGGCCGATCCCCTGATCCAAGAAAATAATTTACTGTACAACTAAATACAATGTATGGCTAATATAAGGACCTTTTTAAGAACTGCAGTTTTTTCTGGATAAAGTGAGTGAAATAATTTTCAGGAACTTGTGGGAGGAGGGCAACTCTGGATATGTAAGGCCAAAAATTAGTAATAATTACATAGAAATAAATAGAGGAATGTATTTACTTCTATACTCAATGATTGCTCCTTTTAAATAACTATACAAAGATGAAAATAAGATACTTTGAAACTGTGCTAGATAATTCTTTTTTTTTCTTTTAAAAAAAGTTAAATTGTAGTGCAAGTATTGGGTATGGTACAGTATGTTTTTAGGTTTTCTAGTAAAATGTACACTTTAAAAAGGACAGCAATTGTGTCAACTTGCAAAGTTTCTGAAAGTAGGAAATGGAAAATACTGAAAGATTATATAATCTCTACCCAATCTTGAAATTTCTCCTATTTAAATAATTTTTTGCTGTTTTCATATTTTTGGAAGTTAAGGAAAAAGTATACATATCTAAATGTTTCTCCAGTATAGTCCAGTAGTCATATGACCATGTAACTGTCTCCATTAGATTCTTCTGTTTGATGTTTCTGTTCTGATATCTGCAGTATTTGGTAGCTAAAAATCAGAATGACTCTGTGTCAGGTTATTATGGTAATAACCAGGCAGGTTAATCCAGGCATACTGGAATTCAGGTCTTCTCTTTGAATACTTGGTTATTTCATTTTGCTAACAGAATTCTAACAAAAACGCTTGAAAGTTGCACAATTCAGAAGAGTCAATCCCCTGTTAGTTCAGGGCTTTCACCTTGGATGTGGGAGACATGCTGAAGAACAGGACTGAAATCAACAGGACAGACTGATGTTTTTGTGTCCCATCCTAGGACCAGGTTCTAAAAATGATTTGTAGGATATGTAGGTAAATGCACTGCTCTCTTGACCTTCAATTTTAGCTTTATTAAAATATGCAAAAAAAATTAAAAATGTTGGATTCGATGACTCAGTATTTTGCAGTGAAAAATTGCTTTCATTCTAAAGTACACCTACTTTGTTTGACATGTTTTACCCATTATTTAAATGCTAAGCTTGAAGACTGAAGCTCGTAATGATAAAAACTTGAAGTGCATTGATTCATTTAGACTCTAGAAAAAAAATTAACCTTGTGACAATGTATTCATCACCAAAAAACCGTCTTATTACTGTGACAGCTTCCTGTATTAAGATCTGGCTAAAGAGGATGATCATGATTGCTACTAATGCTAAGTTTTTGTTAAAGTGAGGCAAGAATCATTTAAGGTGTGTTAGATTCTGTACTTAATCTCTGATTGAAATGCAGTGATAATCACAGATTTTATTTAAATATTTAGTGATAAGAGTTGAGTCATTTCTAGGAAAACTAAGTAAATTTACTAAGGTCTAAACAAATTCACAAACTTGTTTTGAGTAAGCATGAAAAGGAACCTGCAGCAGGACAGGAATTCTCAGGAAGAAATTTGTATTTGGAAATGGCATGTGTCGGATCATAAAAATGCTGCATCTTGCAGTGCACCACCTTTGCCCGTAAAGTAGCATGTTAATTTCTCGTGCACATATTACCTTTCTTGATCTCTAAGCTGTAACTATTGGAAGGCAGTAAAAACTCTAAGTGAATGTTGGAATTTGCATTTCCTTTATTACTTCAGCATAAAGGCTGAGAGGTAAGGTATAGTGGGTTGGTTGGTTGGTTGGTTTGTTGTAAAGCTTGCCGCTCAAGATCCATGGAAAAACTGTTATCTTTTTATAGAGGATTTTGAATAATAAAAGTGCATTAGGAAAACCTACTCATCTGAAATCAACTATTTTACCCTGTAGAAATAAAAAATCCTTGAAAAATCTCTACCGTCTGGTTGTTCGTCCACATAGAGATGCAGTTTACCATGCCTGCTTTTCTAAGGATAGACAAAGAATAGCATCGTGTGGAGCTGATAAAACACTTCAGGTAAGATACCTATGCATGAGTGAAAAGATATGCAGTGTACCATTTTGATAACATTTGTTAACAGTCCTGTTGCTTTTCTTTTGCTGTTATGTGGAGATATTAGGGATCTAGAACTTATTGGAGACAAATGATTAAAAAGGACACATTATTACATAAATGTCAAGTGCATGTTTAGAATAGTAAGCCTTATTTTCTAGTTCAAAAGCTTAATTGTGTGATTTCAGGGTTTATATCATCACGGTGTAATACGTGAACATGAGATGCCTTTAATTGATACAGAAAAGCTCACAGCCTAAGTAATGCACCCCAGCATATTTAATATTTGCTTGCAAAAATGGTATTTCTAGTTACAGTAGATCTTCTACAGAACTTAGAAATAGTAAGGCGTTTTAGTTACAGCTTTACTATTTCTATGGGATGGTAATGAACATTATGCTACTTGGTGCTTAATTAGTCAACTGTCTTATGCAAAAGAAATAAATCTGGGGAGAAAAATGAACCCCTGGTGTTGAGGACAGTATTAGATTGGAAACAGGCTCAAAATGTTTAGGAAGTGGATTAGGGGAGACAGAGAGGAAAGTGACTAATACAAATTTGCCAGCAGTCTGCCGGGAGGGGAACAAGCCAGCTCTCCAGAAAAATAGCAATCAGCCAGACAATAACCTGGTAAAGTATCCATATTCCAGACAGCCAAAGGTAAGGGAAAAGAACGTTTCTGCAAGCCTTTGGTATTTTTTTGGATGCTTGATAAGTTGAGTACTAAAGTAATAACATTAGTGGTGCTTAGTCGCTGTTCATTTGGCTACTTAATGTGTTGTCACTGTGTTTTTATTTAATTATTTTATTTGCTGGCTTCTACAGTATTATGATTGTGGCATCCACTTAAGGAGATTCCTGGTGGATGTACTCATTTTATGCTGTGCTGAAGTTACTGTGCTGGGCTTCTGTACTAAATGGCCTCGTTACTGAGACTGCAGATTGCTTATTTTTCTCTTCATTTTCTAGCCCAAAAAGTAAAATCTGTGATTTGTGATTGCATTTAAACTAAACTTTTGTTGAAGAAGTAACAGGAAAATCAGCAATAATCCTTTTTTTCGTTAACTCTGAAATTCTTCATGTTTTTTCTAATAGAGGCCTAAGCTTTTCTGTTTTCAAGGCTACTTCTACTGTTTCTGTAAAATAAAAAATATTATTAAATTAAGAACAGATATTCTGCAGAATTTACTGCAAATGTAAATTTCCTGTTACTTCAGGAGTTATACTCTTATTTGAACAAATACCAACCATTTAATTGTCATTGATACTCCTATTCAATGAAAAAATAAAGGAAAAAAATGGGGACTTCACAATTGTAGTATCCTGAGTGCTGCTGTAAAGAGTACAATATGATTTGTTTTCATAATTAAGAATATGTAACCTAAAGGGGAAAAGGAGACCTGATCATCCCTGCCCTCACCTTATAAAGTTAAATCCCAGAATTTTTGGAAATTATTAATGTGTGGCACTTTTCCCTAACTGTCCTTTTATTGCCTATGACTAGCTCAAGACTGAGACTTGTGGCATTCTGTACAGCTTTTCACTACTACTTTTTTCTTGTTTGTTCCCCAAATCATCAATTGCTGCTGGAATTCTTACTTTCCAGAAGTAAGGATATTATATATAATATCCTTAGATAGAAGGATATTATATATATTTAAACCTGGAATTTGTAGTTTTAAGAACGGTTTAGTTTTTATTGGGAGACAGTGTTTTGCAGTTACTGTTTAAAAGTACTGGGAAAGGATGTATATTTAGGCTTAGAGTGAGAGTACAAAAAGGCATTAATGAAACGCCCATTGCATAGAGGAATGTTTTTTAAAATCAGTTTTCACTATTTCCCTAGCAATTTCTATCATTCTTACAAAATTGAAGCTCAAATTGAATGTTTTCGTAATTATTACGTTAATTTCCCTGAAATTATAAACTTTTTTTTTTCAAAAGTAAACCAATTCTATGAAGAGCTTATATAAAGAGAGATCTTTGAGAGAAAACAAACTTATATTTGTGTTTTAAAATTGTATGCGAGCTAAAAGATTTTATTGTTCACTGTTTTAGGTGTTTAAAACAGAAAGTGGAGAGAGACTCCTGGAGATAAGTGCCCATGATGATGAAATACTTTGTTGCGCTTTCTCTGCAGATGGTGAATTTGTAGCAACTTGTTCAGCTGATAAAAAAGTGAAGGTAAGGAAATGGAGAGCAGACAATTTTTTTTCAAATTAATAATTCTAATTTCAGTTTTAACCAACTCAGGCAGAGCAGATTCTTAAGACTAAAGGCTTTTTTAACTGTCTTAAATCTAATGGGGATAATTCACTACTTAACAGACAAAGAGAAAAGCCCTACTTATTACTTAATGCAAAAGATGCTTAATGTTAACATCACACTTACAGAACACCCCCTTATGATACTTGTATTATCAGATGAGTCTTTTTAAGTAGAACATAATGTGTGAGTCCAGTCCTATCCATAATACGCGATGAATGTATCCTTAATTCTTTTTTTCATAGGCTTTTTTCTCTTAACATGTGAATAATTTGGAATTTTAAATTCCTCAGTACTGTAGCAAAACCGTGGTGAAATTCCAGTATTTATCAGATTCTAATCTGAATTATGACTTTCCCCTCAACTTATTGTTTCTAATCGTGTGTGTGTGTATATATATATATATATATATATGCTTTTCCTCTATCTTAAAAAATATTTCTGAGGTGTTATAAAGAACGTTTTAGGGCTTTATCTGTATTTCAGCAAAATTTACAGATTTTTTAAAATTAAGTACTTTATATTTAAAATTTTTTTTCATCCTTCAATTCTGTCTAGATTTGGAATTCAAGAACAGGCCAGTGTAAGTGTGTATATGAAGAACACTCGGAGCAGGTCAATTGCTGCCAGTTCAATAACCGAAGTGGTCAGTATCTTTTAGCCACTGGCTCAAATGACACTTTCATCAAAGTAAGTAGAAAAGGTTGAGATTATTCTCATGCTGCTTATCATAACAGGATAATTAGTGATATCTAAGTATATTTAAATACTGTAAATTGCTTTTTTTTTAATGAGTCTGGTAGAAGAGAGATGACAACAGAGTAAGAGTACTGACTACAGCTCTGTAATTGGATTTCAACAGAGCAGAACAGAAAGAGTGTTTATGCTCAGCAAAGGAGAATAAGCAAAGTCCTATTGGTAGGACATGAAGGTGAGGGCTTTGGCAAGACTTTTAGAAGGTGGGATGGGAATGGGGAGAGTATGGGAGTGAAATACCTGATTAAAAACAGCATAAGAAAAATGAAGGCAGAAATTTAGGATTTAAAAAGTTTGTAATGTGAAAAACTGGATGCTGAAAGGTTGAGGGGGGGGAAGAAAGCATTATGGAAGTGTAGTAGGTACAGGTTTTGATTAAATTGATTGGGCATAGTAAAGAAATGAAGGTGGAAGCCAAGAAAACAACAGTAATTAAAGCAAGAGGTTTGTCAGGTTAACCAGCTGGCACTGTTCACATTGGGAAGCAGTACGTATACCCAGAAAGAGCAGAAACAGGGCAACTGAAGTATGCATCTGAGGGAAAAGGGAAAATGGAAGAATCAAGTAAGATCTGACTGTGGCAAATAAGAGCGCAATTTCATAGAATCATAGAATGGTTTAGGTTGGAAGGGACCTTAAAGATCATCTAGTTCAAATCCTCCTGCCATGGGCAGGGACACCTCCCACTAGACCAGGTTGCTCAAAGCCCCATCCAGCCTGACCTACAGATAAACAAATCATATAGTTAACTGGCACTGAAGATGATGGTCCTACTACCCTGGGTGTATATTCTTGCTTTTCTTGCAGTGCTTATGCTGATCTTATTCTGCAGTGGTATGGATATTCAGACTGTCCAAGACAAACAGGAGAGATTTCATTTTTTAATTGTGTGTAAGGTACATAATTCTGAACTTCAAAGTTGAAAGGGAAAGAGGCAAGAGGAAGCTTCTTCCTCAGTCTGAGGAAACTTTCAGTAACTTTGTGCTGTTCAGGGGCCTTGTCTGCACTGTACAGAAAGTTTAACTAGTTCTATGTAATTCTGATGCCAATAGTTTTCATGCAAATTGGGGGGTAGTGTGAGGCATAGCATCAAGGCCATGACCATGTGGGCAAAACTAAGAAGAAAAAAACTGAGGTTTTGGTTGCCAGGGCATGATTTTGAGAAGAACATGAATAATCTGTCTTTGAACAGGTCATGAATGTGATGATATTTATATGTTTGTTTCTCATGCAGCTTTGGGATTTGAACAAAAAGTATTGTAGAAATACGATGATTGGTCATGTAAATTCCGTCAGTCACTGTAGATTTTCACCAAATGATGAATATGTTGCTAGCTGCTCAACAGATGGAACAGTAAAGGTACACAGTGTATTTTTAAATCAACTGTTTGTTTTGATGATGGATTATTTTTCTTTTTTTATAAAATGCAAAATATGTATAAAGAAACTATGTGTCTGTATGGTCAGCTTTAATGAATTAAATCCTGAAGCAGTTGTTTATTCATCCCATTTCTAATACTGGATTTTGAAATAGCTTGTCCAGTACCAGGGAAAAAAAGTTAGGTGCCTGTAGTTGTAAATAAATTCTAGCTAGCCTCATTTTGAACCCTTTTACTTTTGACCATCTTTTTTTTTTTCTTTTTTTTTTCCTAATGTACTTTAAGAAAACTTGGGGGAGTGGAGTGAAACTTGTTTAAAAAAAAATTAATAAATTTTTAGATTAATTGAAAGTTCTGTTATGTCTGAAAGTGAATATCATAAAAGTTAAAAGCAATTTCCATGTGCCATTTTTTACGTATGCACTAGAAGAGAATTGAGAGATTTGTGTTTTGTTTTACCACAGAATGTAAGTATTCTTTGTATTGCCTTTGATTGCAACAGAACCATGCTATTTCAGAATTGCAGTTCTTAAAACACTGTTATCTTTCTGTAGAGTTGCTAAATCAGGAAAGAAGGGTTGCTGTAGCTGTTGTCATTCAGAAAGAAAGTCGTGGTGGAAGGAACAGAAATATTCACTAGCTTTTTGTCAGGTGCCTCAATGGCATTAGGGTGCAAAGTTAGATGTATGCCAGATTTCTCATGGTGAGTGGGCTTAAATGGAGTTGCAGAGCAGGTATTAGTTTTATTTTTGCTCTTCTGTTAACAGTAAGTGTTGTAGCTGGAATGATATGAGGGGGGAAAAACCCAGGGAGTGGGTTCTGCTACGGTGTAATCCTGCCTTTTGGGTTTTTGTTTTGGGGTTTTTTTCTTTGCTTTATTTTTGTTTGTTTTTCTTTGTTGTTTCTGGCTTTGTGTTTTTGGTTTGTTTTTGTTTTTGTTTTTTTTCTTTTGGTGTAAGTTGTCTGGGCTTGTGAATATTCTAATGTTGTTTCTTGGCCTGGGAAAGTTAGCAAAGGCTTTTTTTGTATTCTATAACCCCCTCGCCTCCCTTCTTTCCTAGAAGTGATTGGGAGTTAGGTCTCCCCTGTTTTATTCTGTATTGCATCAGTAAAAAGAGGTTTTGTGTGTTTCCTTTACTTTTTATTGCAGCTTTGGGAAGCACGCTCAGCAAATGAACTGAAAAGTATTGAGATAAAAGATTTCTTCAAAAATACAGATGAGCAACCAGATGATGTGGAGGTCTTAGTAAAATGTTGTTCGTGGTCCAAAAATGGTGACATGATTTTGGTGGTAGCCAAAAATAAGGTTTTGGTAAGTACCTCACTTTAATAATTTTCTTGAAGAATCATAGGATGGTTTGGGTTGGAAAGGATCTGAAAGATCATGTAGTTAGAAATTATGATAAAAGCTAAAATTCCAGGCCATTAAGATGTTTCAGATATAAGGTGCATGGTTTCAAGTGTGTGTAAAGTAAACATCTGTGGGCAAGAAACTTGTTAACTGAGAGAAATACCCTTTTAAATTCAAGAATATATGCTGTTGAGCATAGAAGCTATTTTTCTATAGTGAAGTCATACTATTGGATGCTAACTATTGTAAATATGTGTTCACAGCTTTTTGATGTTAAAACATGTGATTTGTTAACACAAGTCATCATAAGTCATCACAGCACAATCCAATACTGTGACTTTTGTCCTGGTGATGAGTTAGTAGCAGTTGCTTTGTCTCACTGTTCTGTTGAGGTAAGTGATTGCTTTTGCTACAGTATGCCGGGAAGGAATATTTATAGTATAAAATATTATACTTAATATAATAGTTTGTCTTAATAGTTTCTTGTATACAGAGATAAAAGAATTGTAGCTATTTTAGCAGGCTTTCAGTGTGCTTCATTCTTTTTAATCTTTGTTCACTTCTGAAATGTAAAGTATTAATTAGGAAATAACATTTTAAATGTTCACTTTGGACAACAGAAGTCTCATTTATATAAAAAGACTAGGCTACTAAATTTCTTTAAAGTTACTGTTGTCACTCTCGAGCATAGGCTTTCCCATTGCTTAACTCAAACAAAACCCTCTCTCTTCTATATGCTGCGATGGAACGTGGCAATTCACTAAAAAGGAATGAACCACCTGGCATGACTCTGGGACTAGCACAGCTAGAGTAAGCCTGTACAAGTATCAGTTTTGGGGTTGTTTTTTGTTTTTTTTTTTTTGTTATTTGGGTTTGGGTTTGTTTTTGCGATCTACATGGTCAGTTGAACTTGTATTTTTCTTTTCTTTTTTTGTCCCCTCACCTTTTAAAATTATAGCAGTCAAAGGGGCTGCTGATTCAATTTTCCTGACCTTCGAAAGTGATATGCAGGCACAGTTCTTGTTACATCTGATTTCAGAATGAGAAGTAAGAAAACACTAGAAGTAACATTAATTAAGTATACTACTTGTTTTGCACTGTTTTCTCTGTAAATCCATTTGAGTTCTTCTTTCCTATTTTTGTTGTAGTTATGGAATATTAAGTCTTTATCAAAAGTAGCATATTGCAGGGGACACATGAGCTGGGTTCACTGTGTGACGTTTTCGCCAGATGGATCTTTATTTCTGACATCATCTGATGACCAGACAGTACGCGTAAGATGACATCTTTCTTTTTTGAAAAATGTGAATTTCATAGAACCATAGAATAGTTTGTGTTGGAAGGGACCTTTAAAGGTCCCATCTAGTCCAACCTCCATGCAATGAGCAGGGACATCAACTAGATCAGGTTGCTCAGAGCCCAGTCCAGCCTGACCTTGAATGGTTCCAGGGATGGCACATCTACCACCATTCTGCTCAACCTGCTCCAGTGTTTCACCACCCTCATTGTAAAAAATGTCTTCCTTATATCTAGTCTGGATCTAACCTGTTTTGGTTTAAAACCATTACCCCTTGTCCTACTGCTACAGGCCCTGCTAAAAAGTCTGTCCCCATCTTTCTTATAAGCCCCCTTTAAATACTGTTAGACCACAGTAAGATCTCTCTGGAGCCTTCTCTTCTCAAATTTTTATATATATTATTAAATTATTAATTTAAGGAATTTTTAATTATAAAATTACATAATATCTTACGTTTATGTTATATAAGATATGTATTTAGTATTTGTATGTGTTGGTAGCCAATATAAATGTAAATATTTATTAGAAAATTATTTAGCTAAACAGTAAAATAAGCAGGCTTTTTTACTTTATTTACTGTATTATCTAAGTTTACTGTATATCGACCTG
Source organism: Limosa lapponica baueri (assembly GCA_002844005.1). Taxonomy (NCBI): domain Eukaryota; kingdom Metazoa; phylum Chordata; class Aves; order Charadriiformes; family Scolopacidae; genus Limosa; species Limosa lapponica. The sequence goes on along the minus strand of KZ505685.1, from coordinate 1,441,604 downwards.
ATTTTTTAGAGTCCACTAGCTGTTCAAGAGTAATTGTAACCTATTTTATCTTAGATTTTATCTGAATCAGGAATTGTGAAGTTTTTTGAGAATCCTAGCAGACTTGATATTACTTTCATTGTTAGATATATTTCCATGTTAATATTTAGGATAGATTTCTATAATTGTAATGCCTCATCAAAAGCTGTGAAAGTAGAACTATTGATCACTGAAGTAACCTTTCCTTTTCTCCCAAGTTAATACTTATGTTATTGGAATTTTGAAAGCAGTTGAAGTATAGAAATCTGTACTTGGTATTTTTTGTAATTGGATTTTAAGACTTCTTTGAATGAGAAAATTGTGGACGTCATAGCTATGACTTTAAACACAGGGGAGTCTACTGGTCAGCCTGGAAAAAATTAGTTCTGTTTCATCTGTTGGAATCACTACAGTAGTTTCACAACCTTCCCTATTAGATAAAAATAGCAGAAGCATAATTTTCATTGATATGAAAAATTCAGTGTTACTTGCAAGTTTATAAGACTTTGGTTTACAGATACTCTTACTCGGCAAGTGCCATATCTTGTCCTTTAATTAAACTAATGAAATGCTGTGTTCTTCAACAGATTTGGGAAACAAAGAAAGTGTGCAAGTCTTCTGATGCTGTGCTGAAAAGTGAACTGGATGTTGTATTTCACAATGGTGAAGTGATGATTTTAGCAATTTACAATCAGAAGCATTTACAGGTAAGCTGTATTTCTCAGTATGATAGTAAATTTGAATGTTATCTGCAAATCTCAGTAGAAAATGGAGGAAACACTGAAAGAACTTCTTGTTCATGGCTTTCAACAGTAGTATCTGTTGAAATCTGTAGTAGATGATTCTTCATGTATGATAACATTTTTGTATCTAGAAACTCTGCCTAGTTTAGTGAGCAAAAAATGAAGTTTGTGGGGAAATTTCTACACTGATGTCAAAACTGAAGCTTGATGCATGGAAGCAAAACTGTTTTCTCTTCACAACTGGGGAGGCTGTGGGCCCTCCAAGGGGTTTAGCTATGCACAGCAATGTGTAATGTGTGCAGCACGTATAGACCAGGTGTTACACAGCACATGTATGTAATGCATCACGACTACTGAAGGAATCCTCTGAAATTGGGAGAATGAAAGGTGTAAGCCCAGGTCTGCCTATAGCTTTAGGAAAGCATGGGGTCTTTTATGTCCTAAAGAAAATATTAATACTGAATACACTCTTATTACTGTGAACCCCTCCACCAAGTAGAAAGTACACCAACATCCAAAATATGTTTTTCCGTTCCATGATAACAAATGCATGCACATCTTTTTTTAATCGTGATTCTCTAATATGTCAAATAAAGTCAGCCGATAGGATTTTCTTTGAAGTGAAGGCAATACAGTTCGTTCAGATTATGCTTCTACTTGATTGTAGCTGTTTAAAAGCAGAAACGTTTTCATATTTGTTGCAGAATGCTGCTTACACAAACTGCATTTTAACCCACAAAATGGACTGCTGTGGTTTAACCCCAGCCTGCATCTAAGCACCACACAGCCACTCGCTCACTCTCCCCCAGTGGGGTGGGGGAGAGAATGGGAAGAGTAAAAGTGAGAAAACTCATGGGATAAAGACAGTTTAATAGGTTGAGCAAAAGCTGCGCACACAAGCAAAACAAACCAAGGAATTCATTCACTTCTTCCCATCGGCAGGCAGGTATTTAGCCTTTTCCAGGAAAGCAGGGCTCCATCACACCTAATGGTTACTTGGGAAGACAAATGCCATCACTCTAAACTTCTCCCCCTTCCTTCTTCTTCCCCCAGCTTTATATACTAAGTGTATATAGATGTCATGTGGTATGGAATGTTCCTTTGGTCAGTTGGGGTCAGCTGTCCCAACTGTGCCCCCTCCCAACTTCTTGAGTACCCCCAGCCTACTCGGTGGTGGAGAGGTGTCTTCTCATGAGAGAAGACTCCATTGTAGACAAAGAATAGATTTTTCACCTTTGCACAAGAAGAGAAATTGACTGAAAAGACAGTTAAGCATTTGTGCTGTAATTTAACAGTACATCTCTGCTATCACATCCCTAAAAGTAGTTTTTCTTGCAACTGCAATGTGTTACCCTTTGTAAATTGTGATATCTCAGAACTGGGGTTCTGGTCATCTTTTGATGTGCAGTATTTAATTTATAAACATGTCACACTGGTAGCTTTCTAAACATAAACTTTGTTTGAAAATCATTGTATTCTAAAGATTTCTTTTTTTTCTAGGGAATTGATTTGAGGGCAATACTGAGTTGAGATTTGGTGTATTGTGTGTGCTAATAAGTTTAAAGTCATGCTTACAGGATGCACTTAAAGTATTTTATGTTCGATTTAGCATGAGCTGTAGAATCTGTCTGGCAAGGTAAATTTGAGCATGGAGCTTTCTATGTGGCTTTTGAAATTTGGGAGCAGCATTTTGAGTTATTGGTTTTTGTAGCCAGATAAACTTTAAAAAAATTTCTGATACTGAGATATGTTTCCTTTTGCAAACTTGTCCTGTTCAGAAAGCATGCTATGAAGACAGTTAGATTGGCCTTCAAAGCAATTGGTTTATAAAAGTAACTGATCTTTATAACTGAAAGTTTGAAACTGGTACACTCTTCTCTTTAGCATTCGTAACTTTGTATTGTAATTTATTTTAAATTTAAAAATATTGTAATAACTTAATTAACTTCCTATCTTGCAGCTTATCAACGGAAATACAGACAGTGTTATTATGCAGACAGCAGCTCAAGAATCCCCCATTTCCTGCTGTTGCTTAAGTGAAGATCTTAAATTTGCAGCTTTTGGACAGGAGAGTGGAACAATAAAGGTATTAAATACTAAATTGATTTTTAAAAATAGTAGGAAAGCACCCTTCTCAGTGCTTTTTTCTTTTTAAAGAAATGTCATTTGAATAACTTTGTACAATAATATTCTTCAAAGTTTTTACATGTGAGTGATACCTACATGATGATAATTTAAAGGTAGTGCTAATAATCACAGAATCACAGAATGGTAGGGGTTGGAACGGACCTCTAGAGATCATTTAGTCCAACCCCGGTACTAAAGCAGGTTCACCCAGAGCAGGTTGGACAGGAATGCACCCAGGAGGGTTTTGAGTATCTCCAGAGAAGGAAACTCCACAACCTCTTTAGGCAGCCTGTTCCAGTGCTCTGTAACCCTCAAAGTGAAGAAGTTTTTCCTCATGTTCAGATGGAACTTCCTGCATTCCAGTTTGTGTCCATTGCCCCTTATCCTGTTGCTGGGCATCACTGAAAAGAGTCTGGCCCATCCTCTTGACACCTGCCCTCTAGATATTGATAAGCATTGATAAGATTCTCTCTCAGTCTTCTGAGATAATGTAGCTCTGAATTTCATTTTTCCAAGGAGTAAGCTAAGACAAATTTTCAGTTGTTCCAGTCCATTGACTGAGAATCATGTATTTACAATCTTGTGTTATTTAAAAAAGAATTTGCATGTTCTTTTCTTTTTCTCAAGTATGTAATATAATTATTGCGTTCTTCATTGTAAAGGTATTGCAGGTGTTGGATGGGAAAGTTCTGAACTCCCGGGAGGCCTTCAGGACATCCGTGCAGCATTGTCGATTTACCTCTGATTGTCAGACTCTCATTTCAAGTGCTCATGATTCAGTTATACAGGTTTGCAAAATAGTTAAAAAGATTACATTGTACCTTATTTACAATTTATTTAAAAAGATCTTTTATATTATAGATAATGTGAACTCGGTAAACGACTACTGTGTTCTGTATTGCTCCATCTTAGGGCAAAGGACTGTATAAACTGTAGCCTCTATTTATACCTTATGTGATAATGAATATTACACAGTTTGTATTATTAATGCTGTGGATGATAGAAAAGCATCAAATCCTTTAGGATGGGTGAAAGGAATGTTAATTTTCAAACAAGATAACTCAACAGTTCTGATTGCCGAAGTGAAGGGTTTGGTATGTGACCCAGAACTGGCTATTTACGCTGTCTAAAGGAATGAGGTTAAAAGTCCTGTCTCTGAGCAGGCTGATCTGTTCACCTAGTCCAGTGCAGCGCTGAATACAGATGCTAGCTAGAAATAGAATGGCTGCACTAATGTAGTCTCAAATTAATAAACTCTGCCTCTCAGCAGGGTAGATTGCCTCTGGAGAAGCATTCTGATGTGTGTATATTAGAATTTTAGCTCACCTCAGGGATGCGCTTTTGAAGTGAATGTCCTGGTCATTTACGCACTCTGTGCTTTAGTTTGCACTGCAGAGCAGTTGCAGGCATGCTGGCAGGATTCCTAAACGTGCTCCAGCTACTAATAAGCATTCAGTCCACACAGCCAAACTTGAGCTGATTTGAAATAAAACCTCCAAAACACATGTAGGTGCTAGTCCTCATGATGTTTTGCTCGTCAGGTCTGTTCCAACTTCAGTGTTCTACCTACTTGCTGAAATATACATGTACCCTGTGCTACACAACACTTTGGTGTTTGTTTTGCTCTAACTCCGCATTGAACTTGTGGATCTGAAGGTAGTTTGAGTGCCATCACTATGGCAGTAAGGACAGCTCACCAGTTTAGCGGCTTTTCGATCCTTCTTTTAGGTCTAACGTGGGTAGTTTTTCTTCTGGGTCCTCAGCTCCCTCTAGTGGATAGTGCCTCAGTGAAGCCACCAGAATTGTCTGTCGTTTGAACGCCTCTGCTTTTGTTCTTTCTTTGATGCTGAAAACCTATTAATTTGAAAACTATTAAATCATTGTCATTTAAATTGATGCTTAATAGCTCCTGTAAAATAAAATGACATTTTTTTCAGTTTTCAGTGATTATTTGAATTAAAAATAGAAGTGATTTTGTTATAAAAATGCAAACCAAAATGGCATTTCATTAAAAATATACTTTAAAAATATAAAAGAAAGTTAATTTAACTGTGGAAAATATGAGGTCTGCCAGATGACGGAAGTCTATTTGTTGCAATAATCAAAGGTTTAAAACCCTTCCAGGGTGCTTAGAAAATTGTTGGTTTTGCTTTTTCTTTTTAGATTACCAGGGAATTTTAAGCATTAAATTCACTTTGAAAATCGGAAACTCTTTCACAGGTTAACTATTAAATACTATGGCATCCTCAGTCTTCAGTGTGTCCACTATGGATATCTTCATTATCTAGCCTTTTAATTAGTTGCCACCTCCACAAGAACTTTTTATTATCCCTGTGACTTAAAAATCAGTCAGATAGTTCATTCTTCTTAACTTATGTTTGCCATTAATTTTCTTTTTTTTAAAGTATTCCATCTTTGTCATTAGGTATGGAATTGGCAGTTGAGTGATTGTGTGTTTCTAAGAGGACACAAGGAAGCAATCAAGGATTTCAGACTTTTGGAAAATTCAAAACTTCTTTCTTGGTCATTTGATGGAACTGTTAAGGTAAATAAAAGGCTGTGTACTGACAAATTGCATAAAATGCATTTAATCTCTTCTAAGATTTGGTATTTCCTGCACTTTGTATTGACAAATATTTTATTGAATTGATCCTAAAGTGTAAGCTGACGTTAAAGAAACAATTTCTCATTTTCTATGTCTAGTAAGATTTACACTCTTGTTGTATTTTAACTATACCAGTAAATATAGCAAAATGTTGGCCGTATTTGAACCATGTAACTGAGTTTTATCTCCTATATATCATTCTGTAAGATGCAGGTTTTTTAACCTTTTTACAGTGTTACAAAAGTAACCTGTTTTTTCCTGTATATGTGGTAGGTTTGGAATATCACTACTGGGAACACAGAAAAAGATTTTGCTTGTCATGGAGGTGCTGTTCTTTCCTGTGCTCTTTCACCTGATGGTAGTAAATTTTCATCTACTTCTGCTGACAAAACTGCAAAGGTTGGTTAGTTTTTGTACAAAGATAAAACTGATGCCTTATGTGTCCTGAAATGTATGCTGTATTTTTTCATTATGAGGTAACTAGTGTTTATTTAAGTTATCCTGTTGTATTTCTAGTATTAAATTTCCTGTATTTATGAACGTGTTTCTAAAGCTGTTATAGTCATTCATAAATGATCTTGGGTATAACTTCAGGCTGTCTGGTGGCTTCTGTACAAATAAAATGCATGTTTAATGCACAAGTTTGTGCAGAACACTTTGTTTAGTTGTCTGTATTGATTTGTTAATCGCCTAACATTCTTAATTTGGAAATCTAAGTTAAGAAAAATTTCTGGAACTTCAGTGAAAGTGCTGTCCATAGTTTCTGCTATTCCTGTTCAGAAGCAAGGTGCAAAAAGAAGGGAGCTCTTTAATTTTCTGGGGCTGTCCCATTAGATTTTTAAAATAAAGCTTTAAATTGATTAACCCTTTTTCTGTGATGAGCTTTAAACTTAATTGTAAATTAATCAGTTTCATTAAAGAGTATATTCCAAGGAAAAAAAATCACTCGCAGTTGGTTCAGTAATTTGTAGCAAATGCATTCTTGTGTGATTCAGATTATAGAAAGAAAAACAGACTACAGTATAATACATACCTAAATGGACACAAATATATGCATATATACAAAACGTCTTAGGTACTTTTGAATGCTAATGCCTTTTTAGGAAGAGGTCATAATTGGTTTTGAACCTATCTTTTTCATTCTTCTATGACATTTTTCATTTAGATATGGAGCTTTGAAAGTTCATCTGTTCTTCATGAGCTGAAAGGTCATGAAGCCTGTGTGCGATGCTGTACTTTCTCTCCTAATAACAAATTATTGGCAACTGGAGATGACAAAGGAGAAATAAGGGTACTGCTTTAACCTTGCTTTTTATTATGTAATTCAGTTGATAGTCAGTTCACAGACATGAGTTCTCATAGTTTGTGTTCTGCATGTCTAATTTGTTAGCATTGTGGTGAATGGAGTTGAAAATACCAAGGTTTGCCACATGAGACAGTAGTTTGTAACCGTATTGATAGATGTATGTTCCATGAATACTGAGGAACCGATTCACATAATTTACTAATAATTCTACTGAGAATTGCATGTGTGATTAAATCCTCCATATATGATACGGTTCTAAGAGGAGAATTCATTTTTTGGATTATTCTGTCACTTCAAGTAGAATGCTTATTTACAATGCTTTTTTCTCTAATATAGAAAAATATATTTCAGCTTTCCTTACTGGAGATCTTTTTACCCCAATAGGTTTACTTATATACATAATCCTCTCTCTTTTTTAGATTTGGGACATTTTAACAGGTGCATTGCTTCACTTCTGCTCCCCAGTTACTGTAGACGAAGGAGAACCAACACATGGTGGTTGGGTAACAGACCTCTCATTTTCTCCCGACAGTAAAATGCTTGTGTCATCTGGAGGCTATCTTAAGGTAAGCCTTGAAATAATAAAACATCCTAACATACCTAATTAAATGGCAATACTCTGATAATTCTAAAGGAGGATGCACACTAATTCAAAGAAACAAATGTGAAATGATTTACTTAACACAAAGCCACTCCATTTTCAGGACTGTCTAGCACTTTTCACTTCCTTTCTTCTCAAATCTGAAAGCCCCCTGGAAAGTTCTCTTAAGAATTGAATTTTGTTTTCAAACTCCATATATTCCATTTTCATTAGCTTCAGATTTTTATTAGCAATGTCCTTCATTAACATCTTTAAATATCTCAGTAATTTTTGTCTGTCTTCATATCCACTCAATTTCAGCAGCAATTGTGTTCTTTATAGTGGGCAGAAAAATGCTCTATGTCAGGCTTTTTTTTTTTTTAAATACTGAGTTTTAAAATTTGTCATAAACAGAAATTCAGAAGGAATTGCAAATGATAATTTTCTGCCTTGAAAGACATTCTGTAAGTAATCTTTGGAAGGGGGCATGTTGAAAGTGAGGAAATCAGTCTTTTCCTCAGTCTTTCCTTGGTTCAGACTGGGCATATGTTTTTTGGGAAGGGGAAGAGGTGGTCTTTCAGTCTGTGAATTGGTTCTTCATAACTGTAGATTTCTCATGAGTTTTTTTTTTCCCCTCATGCCATAGGTAATACCTGTTGGTAGAAACTCTGTGTGTGCATGTGAAATGACAGGTTGTTGAGTTCTCATCTCACAGAGTACTGGAGGTTAGTTGATTGTTGGTCAGTGTTTAGCTGTTGGACATGCTACCAGGCTAATTCTTTAAAGTCAGTTAGTAGCTATTTAACACAGACCATTGATTTTCTAATTTAGCATTGAAAACATCTTCTGATGTTCATTTCTTATTAAAGAACAAGACATGCATCCTGTCTCTAGCTTCCTTCCATTTTGTCTTGTGGTTGCACAGTATGGTGTTCTGATGCTTCTTAGAGTCATAGAATGGTTTAGGATATTAGGGACTTTCGGACCTCATCTAGTCCAACCTGTTGTTTAGAGGTAGCTTGCAGAGTTAGGTAAAGTTGCTTAGGGCCTTGCCCCATCAAGCTGTGTCCCCGACTCCAACCAACAGGGATGCCTCTGGGCCCTGAGAGGAGAGTGAGACTCTGTCATCTGTAACGTTCTTTTTGGTAGCTGAAGATAGCAGTTAGCCACCTTCTCTTCAGGCTAAACAAATTCAGTGCTTTGTCTCTCTTCTATGACATTTGTTCTAGGTGTCCAGCCATCTGGATGACTGCATGCTGGACTTGCTGCAGTTTTGTCAGTGTCTTTCTTGTAGTGGGGTGAGGCTCAACACACAGTGACTGAACTGCTGACTACTACGTTTTGGATCTAGCAGTCCACCCAGTTTGTCACCTGCCTTGTATTTCACCCATCCAGTCTTTACTTCTCCAGTTTGACTATAGGGACACTATGGGAGAACATGTTGAAGGTTTGGCTAAAGTCAAGGTTAATCACATCCCCTGCTCTTGCCATGCTGTTCACAGAGCCACTATAATTGTCAACAGAAGTCAGTTGGGTGGTCGAGCATGATTTACCTTTGGTAAATCCATGCTAGTTGTTCATGAGCATCTTCTTGTTCTTCATATGATTTGAAATGACTTCCAGAAAACTAATCCCAGACACTGGAGTGAAGATTACTGGCCTGCAGTTCCCAGCATCTTCTTCACCCTTTGTGAAAATGGGTTTGGCATTTGCCTTTTTCCAGCCATTGGGACCAGATTCAATCACCATGTTAAGCATCGTATTTCTACTTTTCTTTCAAGATCTACAGATGGATGTGTATGATGTGCATGAAAGCACACCCACCCACCCACCCTTTTGGGAGGGAGATATTAGTCAGTGAAAGTCTAAAACATTTTAGAAGTTTGGACCTCTAAAAACTGGATTGAGTTAGATTGTGGAGTTACATGGAAGATACCTTTAAACAAATGAGTCATCTTATCCATAGATGCATCCAGCTATGTACTGTTGAGCTTGCTGTGTGAGTGGTACCTGCTGGCCCAGCATCTGATCATTTATCCACCAACAAAGGTGCACAAGCTAATTAAGAGCCATTTTGTTGTTTGTTTGTTTTTTCCCCCGGGTTGCTATCAAGTGAAGACACTTTAGGAAAGGTGTTTTTAGTTAGAACATTAGAGCTGTCTAGCGGCAAATCTGTATTACGCACACAACTATAACGTTACATATTTCATGAGATGAGTAAGCTAAAAAGTAGTAATATGGATGATCAAAGCTGAAGGTAATCTGTTTCCACATTTCGCAACTGCACTTAAATGTTGCAAGAATAGAGGGTAGACTTCTTATTGGAACAATCAAGTAACAGCTTTGTGCTGGATTGCATTTGGTTCAATTTTGCATTGGGCTACAGTTTTTCTGAGAAATGTGAAATTTCAGTCTACATTCATGGAATAAACTGGTGGTTGAAGGTTTCTCTGTATCTTCGTTATTAGTGTGTACCGTATAGCCTAAAAAAAAAAAAAAAACCAAAAAAAATCCAATCTCACTGAAAAACAGTCTGTCCTGCTAAGAATACTCCAAATTGTTTCAAACACGTACATGATTGATCCTCTTGTGAGTCTAGCTAAGTTTTCAAATCCAGCAATAGTTTCAATTATACTGTCTGGCAATGTGTTTCATGTGCTCATTTGGTTATATAAAAATACTTAATCTTTTAAATTTTGGATATGTTACAGTTTATGTCTATTGATTACGTTTTGTGATGGGGTAAGAGGCAGTACCTGAATTTATTATTTTGTATGCTTTCCTGAAATTGAACAGCTTCAGTCTTTTTGAAGTTTTTTTTCTTCTGAAAGTCTTCCACCTCTAGCAACTGGTCATAAACATTTTCTGCTTCAGATTGCTTGTATTTTTATTTTTAATCCTACCTCTTCAGGGGCAGCAGTCAACTGGTATTGACATGGCAACCTTGCCATGCTACGCCTGTTTATAAAATTTATTCTAAGCTTCCTTCAACTAACTGAAAGTGTGTTGTTATTTTTTGTAGTGGTGGAATGTAACTACTGGAGAATCCTTACAAACCTTCTACACAAACGGAACAAACCTCAAGTCAATACATGTGTCCCCTAATTTCAAAGTGTATGTGACTGTTGATAATCTTGGCATTCTTTATGTACTACAGAAGTTGTGATTAATGTGCTGAACACGGCAAAGATAGCTGCTGGAAACAAAATTTTGTTAAATACTTGTCTTGACGCTCATTAAGCTGTGAATTATATTTCATTGTTGTATTCATGATGTTTTCATGTACATTTATGTACATTTATGCATGTTTTTTCAAATGAACTTGCGTTTAATCTTGTTTTTAATAAGCATTATTATAATCCTTAAGTCTTGATTTGCATCTTAAGTGTGTTGCTTCCAGTTTTGTAAGGCAATTGTATTAAGATTTATTCAAATTAGTTGAAATTAATATTAATAGGAGTGAAGAAATAATAGGAATATAATGCTTTGAAATTGTATTTTGTGCTAAGGCTGATGGCTAAATGCTCTCTAGCCATCAACATAACTGTGAGATGCAAAAAATTCTTTTTTTACTGTGATACAAGGATTTTCATTTAGTATGGAATAGAAAAAATCAGGGACATCCTTCATTTGAAAAATGAAACTAGCTCAGTTAGTGCCCGATGTTCAAAACAAATCAAGTAGCTGTTCAGTTTACAGCAGCGCCACTTCCCACTTGTGGTAAGAACCTTCTAACCTTGTGGAGGTAACGTGCATTGTAACACAGAGGAGCTGTTCCTATTGAGGGGAGCATAGAATCATGGAGTCTTGAGTCTTGTTTTATCAAGGCAAAATCTGAAAGGATATCGCAATTGACGTGGAAGAGACTGTGCCAGATTTCCAGTCAAAGGATGAATAGAGCTAACCAGCTAAACAGAGAGTGGGAATGCTTTAAAGCGTATATATTGACAATATAAAAAGGTGTGGATTTTAGTTATTTTTCCTTTTGGAATTAGCATTCAGATTATACTATGGAGACATTTTGCTCTAGTCAGCTTTGTTTACATGGGATTCTATGCACAGGGATCTCTTGCCTGGTAATATGTGATTCTCTTTTTTTATTTTTTTTTTTTTAATTTTTACAGTCTATTTATAGGTTCAGTATAGGGTAGAAATGTCAACGTTTTGTACTAATTATACTTGACATATTTTTTGTGAATAATTAAATAACAATTTTTCTTAGGTACCTAGTAAGCCTTGTTCTGGTAAACTGCCTCTCAACTGCTCTGAGCAACGGCACAAGCATCAATATCATGGTTTTCATATTTTTGTAGTTGGCAACAGAACACTTTAAGTACTTGATTGTAAAAAGTACATTAACAAGTGTCTCAACTGATCTTGAATAATGAAAGTCTCAGTATTTTTTGTGTGCATTTCAGAAGATTTAATATAGATTCTGGTTTTGACAATCAGCAGTTTTCCCTCTTTTTTTAAACTTGAAATTCCACCATTTCTAAGGTGCTATTGAATACGGGTCAGTATAATAAAAGTACTGCTGGCAGAAATGTAAAGAGAAGAAATTCAATAGAAAAAAACCCCAATGTTTTGTATTCTAAATATGTACAGCATTCAATAAAGATAATCCAGGCAATACTGGCCAAAGCTGTAAATGAATTTGAATTCTTGAGTGGTTTTTTTTTTGTTTGTGGGGTTTTTTTTAACAGGGTAGGAGGGAGGGGGAGTGCTGCCTCTTTTATTGTGGTTTTGTTTTCAATCTAAACATAGTACTGCTTTACAAACTACCTCAAAACCAATTTGACAGGTAAGCAACAGTACTAAATATGAGGATGGAGGAAAAAGGGAACAATGGGAAACTGAAGTCTTGGGACATGTCCTGAAATGTTCAGGACAGAGATGCTCTTACTTTCCCATTTGTACAGAGCTCCACAGTTCTCTCCCTGAAGAGATGAAGCTTCGAGGAGCGGGAAGCTTGATGGCATCGGCTGTGCTGTCCCCAGTGCACAGGACCGCGTTGCTCTGAACTTAGAAACCCAACTAGGTAAAAAGATACAGGATAAATGTTTCACCTGAGGAACCTTGTCTTTTGTGGTAAGGCTACTGAAACTCTGGTGATAGGACAAACCGATCATGGTTTAATGAAGAAAGTGACCTGTGAATGAGTGGAGTTCATAGACAATTTCAATTTTGAAGCAAGTAGGAAGCAAGTAGCACGGAAGCTTGGAGAAATGGGAGATAAATAGTACATTCTTGAATTATTCTGCAAGAATGACAACGCAGCAGCATTACACTTGTTGCTGGAGCTGTGGAAGCTGTGCTTCATGGAAGGTGGTCTCAATAGAGTCAGGATGGTTGTGTTCATGTGCAGATGTATGGAGCTGGCTGTAAGTCTTTGTAGCTGAGGTGGAAGAGGAGAAATAGCGATGGGAAAGTCTGAAGAGCTAACGAGTAGTTGTGATTCACAGGAAGAGGATGACAAAATTTAAATGAAAAATTGTTAAAATAGGGGCCAACCAAGACAGAAACTTCAATTTAAAATATTTAAGAAGGTTAAGGCAGTTTACTGTAATAGAAAATAAAATCCTGCTATGTCATCATATTTAGCTGTTCTCTTTGATGTTAGATGTATTTTAAAGGAAACAAAAGATAGTTTGGCCAGAAGCAATTTTTATGTAGATTGAACATTAGTGCTCCTGTTACCTCTTGTAATACCAGATCAAATTGAATCAGTTGGCATTCAAATTTAACTAATGAGCATTGCCAGTTTTATCTAGTTCTTTAACTGAAATTATAATATGCTTTTATGTAAACAGTTTTTAGATATACTTCCTATTAACGATGCCTATCAGCTTCTGTAGAAGGTTTGGGTCTCTTCACTTTGGCAATTCGACCTACAGTTCCTTCACAAATCTCTTTTTTCTCTTTCCTTTATTAACAAGGAGTTGTACCCATATGTGATACAGCTGCTCAAAAGGATGCTTTATATTGCCTTGACCTGTACCATTCCTTTAACTACAGCGTTCCCCTTCCCCCTCTCTTATCTTACAGTCATTTGAAATGGAACTTTGCAGTTGTTGCCTGAGATTTTTCCATGTAAAGATTTATAGATCTCTTGTAGTGCTGGAGTGTGTGGGTAGAGCTGGAACTGGTAAACTCTTGCCAGCAGAGGAGCATCCTCAACCCCCAAAATTATGCTGCCTCTCCTAAAAAACGATGCAGTTACACTCCCTATTACAGGATGCTATGCAAATTGCTGGTTTTTTTCCCCAATTTTTTATTTAGTGAAGTCTCTGTAGGGGCCTCAGTTCCCCAGGTTGTATCTAACTAGGACAGAGTGTGTGTCCTTGTCTTTGCTCTCCTGAGGTGTTTTACAGGAGCTGATGCCTTTGCAGGTTTCAGGGGAAAGCCAGGCTGAGAAAGCAGTCTGACTCAGGTGGTGTTGTCTTGCCCTCCTGGAACAGAACGTTGCAGAGAGGTGACTCTGCCCCATCTTCAAGAAGCTGGTAAGTCCAGAACACCAGTAGGACACAGAGATTTCAGGTATGTTCCTCCAATGGCTAGTAGAACATGAACCCCTCGCTGAACCATTTGGTTCCCCTTTCTCCTTCATAGCAAGTACAGATGCTGTGGCAATGCCAAGGAGTGTAGAAGTCCACCTCGTGGCTGAAAGGTGCTTTCTGGTGTTTCCCTCTGATAGAATCATAGAATGGTTAGAGGTGGAAGGGACCTTAAAGGTCATATAGTTCCAACCACCCTGCCCTGGGCAGGGTCACCTCTCACTAGACCAGGTTGCTCAAAGCCCCATCCTGCCTGGTCTTGAGCACTTCTAGGGATGGGGCATCCACAACTTCCCTGGGAAAGCACACGCTCAGATGCATTTGTCCACATGTTGCTTTCTTCCTTCTGCCTAATACAAGGACACAAATTTATTTCGGCTCACAGATGCTGATGCCCAAGAGCTCTGAGGACTTGGGATGCTTTATTTCTGTTGTGATTTCATGAACAGCATAAGCCAAACAACCCCTGGAGAGCAGGGAGTGTACCAGCTACTCAGAACACTTTCAGTGTGATTTTGGTGCTCAAATTTCACTTTGCTCTTTCAAGCTAGGAATGGGACATAATCGGGTGGTGTGCGATATGATGTTAAGCTGAGACCAGGCTTGTTGGTGGTATGAATTCTGCAGTAGGATGACCTGTACTTTTCGGCACTTCCAAAGCATGCTGCTATCTACATCTTTGCGTGTCGGCATGAGGTTTGGGGGTGGTGGGGAGATGCGGGTTTGGAGGAGGTGTTTTGGGTTTTGTTGGGTTTTAAGGTGGTGTTTGTTTTTTTTTTTCCAAAATAACTTACTGCACACCTTTCTTCTAAGGGTTTTGTCCTGGTTTGAGGACAAACTTGAGAACCAACTTTCTGTTCAGTAATCTGACATCTTAGCTAGGCCTCTTCTAACTCTCTGAAATTAACAGCATATTGTGGAGAAAACTGTTTGTTCTCAGAGTGATAAGACCAATGTTTGTACTTCATGCCAAGGAACGGTATGCAGAGAGGCTCTTACTTATACTTATTGCTATAACAACCAAGGTCAGGTAACTTTGTTATTTGCCCCGTTGGAGGGTCGGAAATGGAAAAGCGTAGAGGGGTCCCACCTGTGGGGAGGAGCGGGCAGGACAGGTGACCCAAACCTGACCAACAGGGGTATTCCATCCCATCTGCCCCATGCTCAGTATAACAGCTGAGGGATGAAAGGGCCAGCCCTCTTTCTTCAATGGCTGACGTCCAAGGAGGGCCCTGTCTGTTCATCTGCCTTTGATCCTGATCTGTGTGTTCCTGACTCCAGAGCTGGAATCCAGTTTCCATCCGTCGCGGAGTCCAGTCTGGGACTTCCCCAGTGCCTGCCAGTGATATCATCCTGGGATCTTGATACGGTTCTGTATCTATTGTATCTATTTCATTATTTCCTTTTTAATTTTAATATTAATATTTCATTAAAGTAGTTTAGTTCATTCTGAACTTGTAAATCTCTCAATCTCTTCTCCTTTTCTCCTGCACTGGAGAAGTAAGGGGGGAGCATCTGTTGCCATCATAGGCCAATTCAGCCTAAACCACGACAGATTTTATGAGGAACTTTGCAACTAGATCTAACAGAGGCTAAGCTGAGGCTGTTAGGGTGCATCTTAAAAGATCCGGTGAATATAACGGAGTAAGATTTTCTGTCAGCATGTGTTGCTGACAACTTCAGCACTTCTCATGTTGGCTTCTACAGTTACACTTGCAGGATATAGCACAACCATGTCAGAGTTGGACCAGTTGAACTATTTAAATGGTGTGAGTGTTTATTCAGAAGGATGAGAAAAAAAAAGGATCTTATGAGTGTTTCAATAGGCAGTTTCTCTCTTGGGGCCCGACTGTTTACAGAACAAATTAGCTTCCTGTGCTTGTTTCCATTTAAGAAACCATACTTTGTACGCATAACAAGTGCTCTGAGAACGCTTAAATTCAAGTCCTTCAGGCTAGAGAGGATTCTTGTTCTGAACTCAAGAGGGATCATCTGAGTACTTTCTTGGGATGCCACAATTAGACTCTGTGTGTTTATGTGTGTGGTATTTTTAATTTCTTCTATTTACTTCTTTCTGTTTATTTGTGTCCCTCTGTTATTGGTTTTTGTGTTTTAGCTTTGTCCGATTTCTCTAATAATGTATGAACTCAGATGAGTTTTGACAATCATGGTGTTTAAAATGACTCAAAATGAGGCAAAGACAAATTTATGTAATCCAGCTGTGTAAAAGAAAATATGATGCTGTTTAGTTAAAGCATGTGTTATTTCTAATGTATAAATGCACATGAAGTATGGTTAACATTTAAAATAACTTTTAGAAAATGGTATTTTACATTACTCACATTTCTAAAGCAATAGCCTCTTTTAATTTTTCTCTACTAATTGTATAGCAAATTTAATTTCTATAGATAGCTGGTACTTTCCAGCAAATGAGAACAGGGATTTCCTGTAGCTCTAAAAATCACATTATTTGTCTGTAATATTCTCCAAAGACAGTAATAACTGATCCATACTCCTCGCTAGAGTCAATGTTCAGGTTTATGTGCATTAAGACTCTGTAGCCTGCTGGTTCACGCTCTTTTTCCAGTGCTGTGAAGTCTTAGTCTCGTTGTGTTCTGAGAGCAAGTTTTCCAGTCCCAGAGACACAATGGCAGGGACATTTCTTTCTGCACTTCCCAGTTAGAACCACTTAATTTCATTTTTTAATACTATGATCAGGTTATGCGTTTCTTGGCAGAAGTTGTGTAGGAGAAAAAGATTAAGGAAATACTGAAAAATATACTTTTGGTTTAACAGCACTGCAATAATGCATGAGAGGAACGGCATATTTTTAATGTAAGATTTGGAAATGCATAAAGTTTTGTCTTTTTAACAGTTTTTTGTTTTGTGGTGTGCCTTTGGGCTTTTTTATGTTTTTCTTTGGGAGGGCTGGTTCTTGTTTTCTTTTTTAAATTTTGGTAGAGAATAGATGAACGATCAGACACAGGCATAGGTCAGTGGAAATCTGTCTCTAAATACAGATCAAACATTTTGCTTTAAAAAATCCAATCTGAAGCTGATAGTCATGTCTTGATGGTTAAGAACGTGGCACCTAGACAGTAATGTAAGTTATGCAAGTTGGTAGCTCCTAAATTTCTCAATGTATTTGCATAATTTCTTAAAATATGCTGTGGAGTTTATTTATATTCAGTACAGGATAGCAATTGTGCATTTTATGTTTCCAGCTGTACAAATGAGATTGAAGGATGTGTATGGAAGTGGTCTTAGCAATATGTCGCTTTAACTTCAAAACTGGGAAATGTGAGGAGGAACAGTTTCAAGGAGTTTGAACAGATTAAATGTTCGTTAAATTTTATCTCTATTTGAGTACATGTTTAATGATAGAAAAAAGTAGTGCCACCTGAGGGCGTCTGAATTTTCAAAGCATTTAAAGAAAGATTTTAGACTTCTTGCAGATGTTGCATTCTCAATGTCAGTTGTGGGTTTGTCCCCCCTAAATATTATAGAGCAGATAGTATTTTTTTTTTTCCTTTCTACAGTATCAAGAATTCAGCTACCAAATTGCTGTTTTGACTCAGCAGCTGGTTTTTCATAGTCTGAAGCACTGGTTTGAGATAGATCTTCTGGGTACACGCTCATTCAAAAAGAAGAATGGTAAGTGGCCAAACTGAACCTGTGGGAGAATAGTTTGTTTTTCACTGGAAGATTGTACCAGTGAACACCTGCCAGAGACAGGTACAATTCAATTGAACTACATGTGACCTGGAATTTTCTTCATAGCATGTCTTGAGCATTTAAATTTGGTTAAAAATATATTAAATGCATTAGATGGCAATAAGTTAAAAGTCTACCAATTTGATTGTTTTATCTACTTTTCCCAGAAGTATCTTTGCTCAAAGGGTTAAACTTTTGGTTATGGTAGACATGGAAGAAAAGTCTATTCCTTGAAGTTATAGTCTATTTTTCCTCTTAAACTTCTACTAGCTCTTTGGAGCTCTTTATACTTTGCAGTTTTTCAAGCTGCTTTATCCATCATTACATCTCATACTTAGTCCTTAGTTACTATTGTCAACCTGCTTTCAAATGGAAGGGTTCCACTGTTCAGGGTTCCGTTATTGGTAACGCAGGGGAAGATTTGCTGGCAAAGTTGTACTTCACAACTATTTCTTTTATCACAAAATATGGAATGGAGCATTTTCTCACTGCATGTTCTGGATCTCACTGGTTCCCTCCGTGTGTATTAGTGAAAAGAATGATCTTTAACAAGCCGTTAGATAAGTGTATCATGCATCATATTGCTTTTTTTGCTAAAACGTTAATCTAGGAAATTAAGATCACCTTCTCCAAAAATGATAATTCTTTCTGGTTTTTTTTTAATTTATTTTTAGTTTGCATGTAAATTACATCTCCTGCTTTTCAAAAATGAAAATACAGTGCCTCCACCTCATGCAGCTTGTACCTCCATTTGGCATTACTTATTTTGTTCCTTATTTGAGTTCTGTTGCGGGTTAGTAATTACTTTAGGATATCTATCTGTCCATATGTTTGTTTTGTTAAGCAGAAACCTATGCGGAAAATGAGAATTTGATCACAGTGAAGACTTTGAGCAGTTAGCAGCAAATACAGGAACTCTTAAATTTGATATATTATTCTTTCTCACAAAAGCAAGGTTTGGATGTCTAAATCGGGATTGATCACTATGACAAGTAGTGAGGGGCTTTGAGCTTGGGTGCATTCTGTTTTGAATGTGTGTTTTGTAGTGTTTGAGTTCTAACAAAGTGGTTTTCCCTACTGAAATGATCGCATTGAGATATTTTTTGCTATTTCTAAGGTGACTGTCCATTCATGGCTGATGAGGTTCCTTGAAGGAAAAAACTGGAAGCTCCTAGACACAGCCAAAACTTCAAAGTGAGAACAGCTGAATTAGGTATCATAACCCAAGAACTTGACCCAAACCGGAGGACTGCAAAAATTCTTTCCCAGAGGAAGTAAAGACAAAATTATAAGTGACTGCAGTCAGAGATAAGTAGCACAGATAATCCAGTGGCAGTGCCGTGTTAAAGGAAAAGGTGTAACTAGAACGGTGGTGTTTGTAGAGTGACTGACAGAAACAACATTTTTTTAACAGTTAAGTGCTATTTGCTATCCACTTGAAACACAAATTTTGCTCTTGCAAATTCTTGGACTTTGCTTTTTCTTTATCTAAGCCAGTTTTAGAGGCGATTTTGAATAGGATATTAAAATAATTCTGGCATTTTTCCTTAAGATCTGAGTAGAGTTTGAAAACTGGGTACCTTAATCTATCCTTCCCTTCTTCCCTTTCAGAGTTGTTTTTTCCCCAACAGATTCTTGCTACGTTAAACAAGTGAAGCCATATAACAAACATTTTGGTAATCAGGCCAACATAAAGTACTCATAAATTATCACCAGGCAGCACTAAATCTGTCATAAATTCTTACTGACTTGTTCACAGGAATGTTTATGTAATTGATAGAAAATATAGAGAGGAAGTTAAGTCTCCTTTTTGCAAGTTAAATCAACTATAGCAAGATGAAAAACACCCACACACTTGGCTTCGGAGCAGCAGAGACATTCTTGAAAAGCAAACCTTTATGAAATCTTTATTACGAAATAAAATTATGAAATCAAATTCAAGGTGTAAAAACTAGCGGTTTTCCAGGTGTCACTGATTGTACTCTGCTTGCATATTCCTTTTGTAACAGGGTATCACCTCGGTCAGGGAGGTACAGATTTGGAATCATTCCAGCAAAAGAATTTTTGGCACAGCTGGGAACATAGATATAATGTAGGATGTGTTAAAGCTGGGAATCATTGAAAGGAGTCCAAGGAGTCACAGTTCTGCAGATGTGAAAAAAACTCAAAACCACCACAAAACCTGCTGAACGAGGTGTTATCTTACTTGACATCCCTTAAAAAGAGGTGTAGAAGCTGCAGTGAAACACAGATAAATATATTTGGAGATGTTTATGCTATTTTACAGTGTAAATTACAAAGAAGGGTATGAGCAACTGATAGGGATTTGTACACCGATGAGTGAAATATCAATAATCAAAGCAAATGAGATGTCATTAGACCTATGCAATTAACAAAAAGCAGCTTATTCCATTGATCACAGTGACACAGTTGTGAAGTATGATGTTGGAAAGACAATATATTTAGATTATATTAATCACAGGGACAGGAAACGTATAATCTTAACAGAACAGGTGGCAAGGATGCATTTGTTCAAACTAAAGAATTTTGAATCAGCAAGTCCAAACAATAAATAGCCAAATATCAGAGATGGGTAAGAAGAAGCATCCTTTGAACCATGCCTGGTAAAATTTATCATGTCTTGAAAAAATGAGAAACTTCAAAAGGGTTGTGAATTGTGATGATTCTGGTATTTTGAAAGAGGGGACCAAGGCAGCTATTGACCTGAAGTCAGTCCTGAGTAAAACAGCGGAATGGCAGATTTAAGGTTATGTGGAAAAGTAGAGTCTACTCTGAACATCATAGTATTTTTCTGGGTGTTGCTGATTGTTGTGCTTTTACAAGAGACTGCTTCAGCAAACTTTGCTGACAGATTTCTAGTTGTTTTGCTTGTGATTTTTTTAACCCACCAGTGTCAACACATGAACTTTGGTTTTCTTTAGGGAATTTGATTTGCTATAACATAGCATTTTGACTTAATAGAGCTTCTATTCTATAGGACTGGTAGAGAATACGTTAGATGAATTAAAATATTGGTCCTGTCATTTTGTACAATGTTATTTAATGTTTTGGTCCATGATCTACAAAATCTTTTTATGATAAAGCTGCAGATGATATAAATTGGCTAAAGAGTGAATTGCAAGAGTAAGTAGTTATCACAATAAGATGTGTGTCTGCTTTCAACATCCAACAGCGTGTTTTTGTTACCTTATGGACAAAGTATAGCTTTGTCATTCATAGAGGACTTAAGAATGCCAGTGAGACTATCGTGAAAATGGTGGTGTGGAAATGAAAGTGGATGGTATCATCCATACAAACTCTGAAGTGTCTGCAGTGGTATGGCAACCAGGCCTGTGGGTACCTAAAAAGGATCTACCTTGAAGGAGTGAGGAAGTGATCTATGTGCTTTGTTAATAAGACATCAGCAGTAGTGCATATAGCTCTGGTATTCACGTTTCAGGGACAAAATAGATTCGACCAAAATTTAGAAGACGACTACAAAAAGTGATCCAAGGACTGGGCAAAAGTCTTGCAGTGTAAAGTTTGAGTTGAATTTGTTTTGCTGAATTGGAGAGAAGGTTGCGGAGTCACATATTTGTGAGGTGCAGGAAAGAGACAGGACATTTCAGCTTTGCTGATTAAAGAGCAACAAGTTCTATTGGCTTTAAGAAAAAAAAAAAACATGTAAAATAATGTAAAACAAGGGAATTAGTTCTTAATTTCTACTTCTCTATGCAAAACTGAGTCTAAACAAGTCTCATTCAGTTCATACTTAAATGTTCCCAGCTGTTCTGTATGCTTCAAACGTTATGGATTATTATAAAGCTAAGATCTTTATTCCCTTCTGTTCCATTTCTCACCTAATAACAGGTACAGAAAGGAACTTAAGAGACCCGATGATAAAGTTTCTTGTCTCAGGTCTGCATCATCTGTGCTAGGAAACTGATCATAATGAAATACTAAGATTCTGGATTTTTGTTGGTCATTTGTGGATCCGGAAGAACTTCATTCTTGTACTGCATTATTTGACCTTTAAATCCTTTCACCTTCCTTTGAGACTGGCCACATTAGGAAGTGCAGTATTGAACAGAGGTGAGCTGCGCCTTGAGGTGTGACAGGTACTCGTCTTTTTGTTTTCCTGGTGCAGTTCCCTTGCAGACTGCATCATCTGTCTGGGAAACAGATTTCCCCAAAGTCAGATTGGCAGGGATATTCTTTTGCCATCTTTTTTCTGCAGTATAGGGAGCGGGCGGGGTGTGCCACCAGCTGGAATTACTTAGGTACTTCTCAGCTAAGAGCTTTCCTGCTACATCAGGGGCTGGAGATAATGATGGCACCTTAGTAGTCTCTTATTGTAGCAATCAGTTTAATTTTCTAGGTTTGAGGTATTTGGCCAAGGTAATTCTTGAAGTTTTACAAAAGTATAGCTGAGTAAAATGTAATGGCTGTGACAGAGAGGTGCCCATGGTGAATGATCTAACATCTTTTCATATTAATCTCCTCTCATGCACAGCATTCCCAGATACTTGGAGGTTTCATTACA
Organism: Limosa lapponica baueri; assembly: GCA_002844005.1. Taxonomy (NCBI): domain Eukaryota; kingdom Metazoa; phylum Chordata; class Aves; order Charadriiformes; family Scolopacidae; genus Limosa; species Limosa lapponica. The sequence continues at coordinate 1,419,414 of KZ505685.1, read as the reverse complement.
GTCACTCAATTCTAGTGCAGAACTGTTCACCTAATCCGTCACTGATACCTTCCAGACAGTATGTAACAGTAAAAGTATATAAAGGTAATTTAAAGAAAAAAAAATTAATCTTTGCAACATAAACTCAAGAAATAAGTAGTGCTAGCCTCAATTATATACATTAGGATATTTTTGCTTAGGACATGCCCAAACCCCTAATTCTGCAGCCTAGCAGTTATCACTATCCAATAATCACAAGCGCAAGAATGAAGACTGCACTGCGTCTAACGCATCTTAAAAATTAGTGTACTCTATTTCTTTTTTCCTCATGGTGTCACTATAGGATAAAGTTAATGTTCTTTGGATATTCTCTATACTGAAGCATATTTCTACTTCCTTTGTCTCACTCTGACTTTCTGGGGTATCTGTTACGTGTTTAGAGAAGATGAAAGCAAATATACTGCCTTCAAATTTGGACATGTTCTCTCAAGCGTTGACCTATCCTCAACACTGTGTGTGAATTTTTCATTTTGTTTCTTAAAAGGATTTAATATTAGAATAAATTTAGCTTTGGATAAGGATCTGGACAATTTGAACAGTTCTAATGACCTGAAGGTAGGAATTGTCATGTTTAAAAAAATGACAAAAAGGCATGTATCTTACAATTACATCATCTTATGATGCTAAATCTGTGATATATTTTCTATGTGTGAGGAAGAAGTCTAAGGTCCTCCGTTTCTGTCTCAGCTTCGCTTTTTCTTCTGTGATTGTAAAGTGTTTTGAGTTCAGCTTTCTTGATTGCTAGAAAAGTAGTTTTCTTTTCCAAGCTCTTGCTGGCAAGAGTGGAGAGATATAATTGTGTTTTGTTTACATATAGATAACGTTATTGTTTGTCTAGTTGTAACCACTACCCAGGCCCACATGCTCAAAGACATCCAGGTACCCAACTCCCATAGTGGAAGGGTGAAAGATGTGGCACTAGCAAATGCATATATGCATGTTAAGTAGGACTGAAAAGAAATTTGCTTGTACAAGAGTGGGAGCCAGGCATGGAGATGCCGTTTCCCATTCCTGCATTTGGAGCATATCCTTCCTGAAAGACAAGGACCATTTCCCTGATTTCCCTTTTCTGCCTCTTCAGTAAAACAGTGGTGTTTGGCTGGACACATTCAGGATTGTAATGAGGATGAGTGTGACAGTTTAACCAGTAGGAAGGAAACCATCCATTGGTTCCACAAAATCTATGTCCTAGTGTAAACTCTGGCTGTAAGTGAATCTTGCATGTTTGTTTCAGTGAGCTGAGCTTGTGATCGACCTCTGTCTTGCTTGAGTTATCAGCTTACCAGTGTGAAGGTTAACTAGAATCGGTGTATTCACCGGTGGACTTGATATGGTCAGTTTGCTAGTTTAGCAAAGAAGTTGCAGAGCACTAAAGTTACAGAGCTCTTCAGTAGAAGCCTGAGTATCATCCCCCTATGCTTTCCTGTCAATATTTCCAGCAAGTTAAGAGTCCTTTTTTCTCCCACTCTGTTCAGCTGGTCTTTTCACATGGGTTAACGGATACCCCTCTTCAGTGCCGACACCTAAATATTGTCTCTAATCCTTATGCCATGTCTTTCACTCACATGCTTGTCGCTGCCACACAGTTCCTCCGTAGATTCAACTGTTCTTTGGAATGGAATTTTGGAGACAGTTGAAGTTACTATTTCTAGACTGTTGTCTTGATGATGTCTTAGACATCATCCTCCAGTGAAGTGTGAAGCGGGACAGCTGAACAGCACACATTGAAAGAAATCTAGGGCAAAATTAAATGAGAGTTCTGCACATGGCACAAGCTGCCTTTTTTTATCTAGAATGGAAGCTATAAACTATTTCACAGTTGGATGTGACAGTTTATTAGCTGTCTAGCATATTGCTTTCTTTTCCAAAGGCCTGACAAAACCTCCTTCATGACCTGCTGCTTCTCTTCCCAATGGTCACACCAGTTTTTGATGCTGAGAACTGGCTTCAAACTGCAAGGCATGTGTAACACTGTGGTTCTGCAGGAGAAGCAACCTCTCATAAACTTACTGGCAGAACATGAGAACCAGAGATACTGAGCATCTCCTCCTACCAGCTGTGAGCAGTAGCTCCTCTGGCTTTTAATAAACACCAGTCCGGGTTAGAGGAGTCACCATGTTCAGTCTGAAATCCAACATCTGCTTTAGGAAAACCTCCACCTCCACAACACAGAATTTCCCTGTTGTTTTCTTAGGAGTTTCTCCAGTCTTTAAGCCTTCTCCCAGCAGCAGCTTTTTTACCTTGCGTATTAGAGACCTCACTGCCCAAATAATTCTCAAAATACTTTGTCACCCACACTTACCTCACTTTGTTTCCAATTTCCTTATCTACTCATGTCAAGTGCAATCTACTTCCATATCATCTGTCTTCTTTTGCCTGTTCTCCACCCTCCCACTGTAATGCAGTTGTTGCAATTAACTCCTGGTTTCGCAACATCCAAATGTTCCAGTTTCTTCACATACTCTCCTTAACTGCTTCTGCTTCCCTCGTTCTTTGAGTAGAGGTCAAGAATAGCAATTTTCCTCACTTTCTGATCTTTTGGAGGCGTCTCCCTTTTTCCCTACCTTCACTTTTAAGACTGACCATTGTTCCCTTACTGCCTATACATTTCCAGCGTACTAAGAACTTTAATGGAAAGTCACCTTGACCAGAAAGGACTAAAGATCAAGTGGTAACTGCTTGGGGTTAGTGCAGGTTTGTAGAAGGCTCACCACGTCTGAAGAAAAGAATGCTGAACCACTGTCCCACTCCAGAGGGGACCCCATGGACTTTTCTCCAACTGGCATATGCTATTATCAGTTTGTGAGGGAAACATTTCCTTCTAAAATGTCAGGTTTCTGCAAATGCAGAAGTGCCTTACGCCTGCTAATGCTTCTCTCTCCTTTCCGTTTCAATTGATGTTTGCTGTGGGGGCTCCAATCGTTCACTGACTCGCTGCATCCCAAAACTTTTCTCTTCACACTCCCTCCCTGCCCCACCAGTCTTTCATCTGCTTCATCTTTCATCAGTCTTGCTACCCATCATCAGTCTCTTTTGCCCCAATTATCTCTCCCAAACAAGTTCAGCAGCTTACTGTGCCACCTTACCTGCTTGACATCTCTTTGATCAACCTAGATAAAATTGTTCCTGCGAGTTTTTCGCTTATGTCTGATGGGAGTTGCACTGCAGCTCCTCTCTCATCCTTATAATTTTAGGGGTCACTCAGCTACATAAGAGGTGCCCCAGTTTCATAGCCTGAAAATCTGGCCACTTTGTACTTTTGGTGCCTGAAGTGAATGTGCTTTAACATAACTCCCTGTGTGACTTTACAGGGTGTGATTAAATATGAGAAGTCAGCAGTTGAGTAGTGCACCAAAGAACCAGTTAATTAAGGACTTTGAAGTATGAAGTATTTACCATCTGTAAACAAAATCTATATTCTAAACCAAAACTGCCTCCACAGCAATGCCTGGATTTTTGTGGGACAAGATCGAAAGCCCAATGAAATTGGGAAAAGCGGAGGGGAGGACATTTCACTGATTTCAGTGTCCTTTGGAACAGGAGGGTCTGCTGAGGGTCAAAAAAAAAGAAAAAAAAAAGGTAAGAAAAGAAGTTGCTTGATGTGACAAGGTAATTGTAAATTGATTTGGATTTGTAATTTAATTAGGATACATATGCAATGATTATCAAACAAATTTGGTGCAGATTTTGTTTTTCGATTCAAGATCAGTCCATGGAACTGCACATTATCATTTATGCAATGATAAAATGATGCACAAAGCACTGGGACTGTACAACTTCATTTTATTTTGTGTGCTTTTATAGGATATAAATAAATGACAAAATTACAAAATTTATAACTGGAAGCCCAAGCATATTTACATAAGTATTTGTTGCAGTGAGGCTACTATTTACTGTTCTCCTATACAATTTTCCTTTTGGTACCATATTTTTAGTGTTATTTTTTTACTGTCAGTTGACTACGTACATATCAACAGTGAATAGGCAAAATATGTACAAGGAACTATTTTGTTCAAGTAAATTGAATACTGTATTAAAAGTATGTCATCACTCAGCGCTATGATTAGGTTTAACTAAACCATATACAATTATCAGGTTTAAACCAAGTTCAATTATCCATTTTTTGGAATTTACCAACTGATGACTCTAACTGAAAACCTCAGCTGGATATGAAATAATAATTAAAAAAACATTAAGACAACCACACAATTTATCAATATCTCTATAATGAACTTCAAAATGATTCACAATTTGACTGGATAGAACAATATACGTTAAAATGTCATTTTTCTCCTATAGTGATATTTTTACTGTTATAATTTCAGTTCTACATAAATATACATCATGGTATTATACAAATACTCCACAGACATTAAAAAAATTAAAACACTTCAAAGAAAATGTAAGTAAATCTTATTTAATCAAATATTAAGCAAATGCTTAACTATTTTGTTCCATGAAAACATTTTTATTACTTTGGAATTTTTTTCTTTTTCTCACTATTTTTATTTAGAAAATGTTTTGCACTAGAATTTTATCAACACTCTTCCAAACAAGCTTTCTGTGAGAGAAATCTTGATAGCAAAATCCATGGTTTTTACTTTTTTTTTTTAGAACCACTGAGATTATTCTTTAAAAATACTAGTAGAATTCATGGCTATAGCAATGTTGAACTGCATAAACTATATGTAGGTGTAGTACAATGACCATTCCACTTTCATTCCAGACTGATCACACGGAACATCCAGTGCACTGATGCTACAACTCTTATAATTTTCATAATGCTGCAATAGCAGTGGTTTACTTAACTTTAAAATAAACATTATTTGTCATAATTAATCTGGCTTCCTTCCATAAATATTCATATGTTTTCCTATAGTACTTCTCTTCCATAAAAATATCTAATAAATGTTTTCTGTGCATTATTAATACCTTTTTCTAACCATTCATAAAACTCTGATCCTTTGTTACAATGCAAGAGGTTCCTATTTCTGTAGAGGATCAAAGGACACCAATGATTACATATAAAACCAGCGCACACAGAAATCAGGGTGCCTAATTTCTTGTCACTTTAATGAGTTCTTTATTCAACACAGTAATTATTAATGAATTCAGTGGTTTCACAAATACTCTATTTATTAATTCTGGTTCTATTTCAATTAAAAACTGCCAAGATTTAAATAAAAAACCAATCAAATATTCTACTCATAGGCAGCAATAGTGTTAGTTTAGAGACCTTTTGTGTTTTTTTTAAAAAGTAGAATTCGAAAATAAGAAATCAAAGAAAGCACTGTGGCAGAGTCACAAGGGAGAACTGTGTGAAAAATAAGGTATCTCACTCCTCTTGTGGACTGTAATTTTAAAAGTCTTCATATAGTGTCATTCTTCTGTCAGTGCTGCAGGAAGAAGAAATCACCAGAAATGACTGTCAGCCTTTTTTTTTGTTAGTTACAAGGCCACTCATACAGTGCAGTCTTCCTCTCTGCTGGATTGAAACGTTGCCATAAAGGAAAGGCTGTGCTGTGACTGCTTGGCGTGCAAGGCACAACAAGGAACAGGGGGACAGTTTTGTATCAGAAAATTGTAGTTTCATACTTGGTATTAATGCCTCTTTTGGCTTCTTGTCCAGGTTCAACAATCCATGGTAGATTCGCAAGAGTCTTTTGTTCGGACGGATCTATCTGCTTTAAGACAAATGCAAACATACAGACGGGTTACCATCTCTGTGCACAGCATTTCTAGCATTTTCTTTAATTAACAGAACACAGAACAAATCCTGTGCTGACAAAGTCCTACAGCAGCGAGTGCGGTGGTCTACACTCCCATGCACCCACAGTTGCCCTCTTTATACTGTTTAGGTCAAATCTGTGTCTATCCCCAAGCTACCAGAGTTTGATAAAGCTATGCTTGATCCTGAGGAGTCCTTTTGCTACTGGCACTGATGATGGCATCAGGAAACGTTCTTAAAATTTTATGGATGAAGATTCTGTGGAAATGGATGACAAAGTGTACAGTCATATGTTTCCCCCCCCCCCCTTCTTCTCATGTGGTAATTAAATATCATAGAGTATGGCTCTCACTTTATAGCGAGTATGATACAGTGTGCGGTCATTTTTTCCCTTTCTCTCCCAAGATATGCTGTGCCTGTATTTTCATGTTATTTAAAATAGTTTTCATAATTTTTTATAAAGCTCTACCATAAAAGAATATTTCTGTGTCATCTATTCACTTCAGGAGGCACTTCAAAGACAATCAATATGTAGGCTCCAATGAGCTTGGATTCCTAAGTTTGGGATTCCAAAGAAAATATTGAAAAGGTACATTGAATCCCAGTTTTGGAACAGGAGGGTCTGCTGAGGGTCAAAAAAAAAAGAAAAAATGGTAAGAAAAGAAGTTGCTTGCTGTGACAAGATAATTGTAAATTGATTTGGATTTGTAATTTGATTAGGACACATATGCAGTGATCAAGCACCAAACAAGGCTGATGTGGATTTTATTTCTCAATTCAAGATCAGGAAAGTCCATGGAACCGCACAGTTTTAAGAGGTATGCATTGCCTGTGATCTTCAGCACAATATATTAGAATTTGACCGAATCAATTAAAGGTCTGGAATTGCTATAAAAGATATATGCATAACACTGGCCAAGCAACATCTTAAACTGGTGGACTCTGAAATGAGCAGTTGTTCCACACGGCTGCCTGTGCTGCAGTGACACAACCCCACTGGCTGATGAGCAGAGGTGGCACGACCGAGACACAGAGCATTTCTGACCCAACAGGTACATTTATTTGTACAGTTTCTATGTATATCAACTCTTAACTGTATAGATTTTTTATTTTTTTTTTCCATGCATGACTACTTTCTACTTACCACTGACTTCCGAATACTAACACGTGGTTTGGGAATAGGCTTGGAGGGTTTATTCTCAAAGCTTTCTGGGAGGGTTGAAGAATGGCCCCCTTTTCGTGCTTGTAGTGCAAGCTGATAGGCCACCTCAAATGCTTGTCCTAGTGTAAGAATGATTTCGTAAGCTAAATTCTGGAACGAAACAAAAACAGTTAAAATTGAAGTGAGGTTGAGTTATCATCAAATACATGAAGTAGGGTACTACTGTCTGCAGAAGTGATTTGTAATGTAAATAATAAAAATCACAATAGTAATAACCTCCTAAGTCTCTGCAATATTTACGCCTGTCAATGATTTCTCATTGATTAAAGACAATCTAAATGTAATTACTTCCAAAAACCTTGAAAACATTGTCTTGCTAAACATGAGCACAGGAGTGGGTAAACGTGTGTTATCTCTTTTTAGAAGAAGCATATTAACCTCCCCACCACCACCTTCCCAGCTCACCCCATATCTGCTGCCTTCAAGATCCCACTCATCTTGCCCTACTGCACCTATCTGACATTCAGCCTTGCTCTGCTCCCGACCTCCTCTGCTGATCCGTCCTCCTCCAGATGCGCTCTCCTCTCACCGAACAGCAAGGGAAAAGGATACAGCGCTGGTGTGATGCTTCCAAAGGGACAAAAAAGCAAATGTTGAAAGTGCCTGCTCTGCTTCACAGACACAGTGCCCCCCTATGCCTGGGTGAAAGTCAGCACTGCTTTGGGTGAGTGTTTCAAGTGCTGGGGCACCCTTCTCATGGTATGTGTGTATGACCAAAGAAGTCAGGCTCTTAGGACTAAGACCAGTCCGGTGGTATAGCTAGAATACTTTAAGTTCTCATTGCCTATGTGGAAGGAAACCTCTTGAAAAGTTTATAAAGCATGAATGAGGAACCAGGGTGTCGGTATAAATAGTTTTTCAGTACAGTTTTACATCAGCAAAAAAGCAGCTGTGAGTTTCAAATTTGAGCTTAATCTAAAAAGCAAGTAAATTTTTATGGTATTTTTTTCAGGTTTGTGGGTTTGTTTTGGTATATTTATTTCTAGGCTCTTACTACAGCCTATTTCTAGGCTACTAACTTCCCCAATAATGTTTCGAACCCCTCCAGAACCAATGCAAGCCTGCAGGTTTGCATCCTTATGTCCTGCAGTCTTCTTAGAGTAATTCATAAATCTTTGACATTGTTCAGAAGTTACCATCTCCTTCCTCAACCTCTCTGTAGCCCAGAGTTGGGAGCGTTGCTTTGAAACTGGGTGATCCCTTAAAATTCCCACATTTCTGATACAGTTTTAAATGAGATATCTCTTTAGCTAGTCAAGTCTAACTGTTGAGCTTGCAATAAGCCAGAAAGCAATGCAAGAGACTTGGAAATACACCATCTGCCCTTTAATCGTTAAAACACAATTAAAAGGTTAAACATTTCATTTCATGCCCTACACTGTAATTTCACTGTAGTCATGAAGAAATTCCACCCCTTTGTTATCACACATGTATACTGAGATAGCATAGGCTAAATTCAGTATATTTAGCTCATTGGAAGACTTCTTATAAAGGTGCCAGCTCTGGTCTTTGTTAGGTCAGACAGAAAAGAATTATACTCTTCCACTGGGATATGCTCTCAGCTGTTAGTACTGCAGTCACAACAGCAAGCAAGCCAAAGTTTCACAGCTTCCCAAATAAACATGTCTGCCTGATTTGACAGCAGTAGTTTCCCAATTGTCTCCCCTTTAACTTAAGGAAACCGGCTGGGACTGAGAAACACTGAGGATGCAGTTTGCCAGTGGAGTAATAAATGAAAGACTAAAGAGCACCCTGCCTTTTAGCAGAATGCTGGCTATGGAATTAAGACCAAGAGACTATAATTGCTAAAAATGTACAGAATAATATTATTTGAAATGGAGTGTGCCTATTAACAGGACAAGAATATTATTCTAAAGACATCTTAATCTGCTGTCGTAACAGTAAGATAGTGTACTATATCATCATGGGATTGTCTACAGTGGATATTATTATTGCTAAGGAATACATCAACAGGACAGGGTGTAGTAATGGCCTGGAGAAAAAGCAGACTATAATACTGGTGGTACTGAGAAAATGCCCCATCCAGTGTGGCATACAAAAAGGTCACTGAGAGACAGGCCTGGAAAGCTCTGAGATAAGAGCAGAGACAAGTCACGAGTTTGCCATGCAGAGACATAAATCTAGTCAGGGTTCTGCATCTCGTCAGAAGTCACCATGATTTGCTTTCCTTTGTAGTCTGTAAAATGAAAAAATAGGCCTGCCTGGAGCCTGAAAGCCATTGGACACGTGTAACTGTTTCTATGGTTAATAAATATTTGAAATATAGCAAATAAAACAGAACATTCACTGTTCTGTTCAATATTCAAAATGTAAACTGAACTGTAGCTTGTACATGCATTTCATGCTGCCTTGACGAAGAGAAGTCTGCAAATGGAGGCAAGGTGGGCTTTAAAATCATACCTTGTAAAATTTAAAAAAGGTATCTGCAAAATTGTATTTGGAAAAAAAAAAAGAAGTAAGTTTGGTTTCAGGAATTTCTCACCTGTAGTACTGGGAGAGGAATATGAGGATTAGAGTTGGTACGGATTCTCCCATGGGCTATACTGGAGAGGTAAGAGCAGGATTGCCTTGGGGATGGGAGTGGAAAACAAACCACAAAAGCCATTGCAGAAATTCTTCTGATGGAGTGAGGAGACTATTTGATTTTTCTTTTACATATGGCACAAAAGGAAAGAAACAGGTCTGCCTCCCCAAAAGATGCTTAGCACAGAAGTTGTAGACCCACTGGTCGCTGTAGAAGAAGACGTTCACTCTTACAGCACCCCATCAAGCTCCTTGGAAAGAAGGCAAAACTTTTAGGACCATGGTGGTTCTGAGGCTGCTACAAGCCTGTTCTTTGCTCAGCAGAGAGCAAAGAGTAAGCTAACACCTTTAAGCAACAGTTTCTGGGAGATGAGAAATTGAGGTCAGTTGCCTTGTTTGCCACATAAAGTTACAATTCAATGCCCCAGTGCGAGTCTGAGTCAAGATTCTTCAGCCGCTTTAATTCAGCCAACCCATTACAATAGCTAATTGTTCTGTTACGTTTTAATTGACTTTTTTTTTTTACTGCAGAAGTTGCACCAGGCACTGCTGCTTCATTGTGTTTTCATGCTTCTATAAAGCTGGGTTGAGGCTTCAGGAATATTTTAAGAAAGAGAGTAAGATTTCTGTCTTTTGAGCTAGAAAACTTAAAATGCAAAGGAATTTTTGGAAAAACTAACATTCTGCCTTTTTGGAAAAGCACTTTTAATATAATGAGAATTTTACGAGTTTGTGCCTTTAGGTGATTTTTTTTTTTTTCCTTCTTTAAGATCGATGTCAAATCTCATCTTTTTTGAAGACCAAATTTATTGAAGAAGTTTCCTTTGGAGCCTCTCAGATGATTAGTGTGAGCTACCCATCACATCGAATGTGTAGCAATGTCAATTAGAACAGCCTGTGAACTTAAAATCTCAGCTGGCAAAAATTGAACAGAATTGGAAACTTATTTGAAAAAAAATATAAATTGAAACAGTATATGGAACCTTAACTTGAAAAATTTGAAAAATCCCAATCCAATTTAAAATATCAATCCCTTGAGGTGAAATCAGTTGCTGCCTCCTTCATTAAAAAAGAATGTTGAGGATTTCTACTATAAGAGCCTGACAAGAAGAAGTTACTTGCTAGTAACGGGAGTTCTTTCAGATGCAGAGCTGACATACGTACATGTTTATACATGTTAAGTATACATATGCTTTATCCCTTCAGACCTCAAAACTTTTGCTTTTGGGGGGATCAAGAAAGGACAAGGATTTGTCTGCGCTTTCCAATGTGTCAGCCTCTGTGCATTCAAGGGGAAGAAAGCTCCACTTGCTAAAGATGGTATGATGGAACCAACATGGCTGGCACTGGCTTGTAACATCTGTGGACTCCTGGGCTGCACAAGGCTTTCATGTTCAGGCATTCCTGCAACTTAAATTCTTGATCCTGTCTCCTTCTGGATTTAAAGCAGTCATGGAAGGCAAACTCTTCTCAATCCATCCCTCTATTCTTATGTGGTACAGAAAGACATCTTGCATGCAATGGGAGGATGGTAACAAGACTTCAAAGTGGTACTTTCAGGCTGTTGGAAAAACCGTCGATGTAGATGGGGAGAGGAGAGATTCATTTGCTCATGAGCTGAAAGCTCCTTGTACCCGAGTGTGCTCCATTTGCCAGGAGCAAATGAAATGGTTTGACACATTCTGCCTAATATTCCCCAGAGAGGGGACTGTCTGGGAATCCTGTCTCTGGGTACTGCAAAAGGAAGAAGTTTTCTGTTCTGGAGACATGGGGATGCCATACTGATTGTACCTGGATGATCATAGGAACAGAGAAAAATTTTATAAAGTCCACTAATCCCCTGGCAATGAACAGAACTTTGAGACCTGAATGCATGCCTTTTCTTCTCTGCTAAGTATGTATACTAGCAGTTTCCAATTCTTATCCAGCTTAAGTCTGTGCAATGAAGGACAAAAGAATACAGAAAAGAAGAAAAATGTCTTAGTATTATGCAGAACATAAGTCGAATTCTTGGCATAAGCAAGAGCAGAAATTGTTCCAATTTATGCCAGTTGTCTTCTATTCACAGGTGCATTGGGCAATGAAGGAATATCTAACGGAAATTACTTTGGATGTCTCCCATATATGAACCAGAATTTCGTATAGAAATTGTTACAATGCTTTGTTTCACCAGAGAGAATCCTCCACCAGTAGTTTTAGGGCGGCTTTATAAGTGAAAGAGAGTGAAGAGGATTTCAAATATTGAGCAATAAATCCTCTTCTTCCCCTAAACCTTGTTCCCTTTCTTTAATCAAGTCTGATGTTTTTGCAATTTTGATTATAGGATTTCAACTCTGAGTACAACAGTTGCATGTACAATCACTCCTAAAGACTAAGCACCAATAATGCTGGTAGTGAACATGTCACTTCACTAAAATGCTTTCCTATCTGCCAAAAAAATTGTTCTTGCCTAAATTTCCTGAGGAACTGCAGGACCTAAGAGAGTGAATTTTTTTCATACCACTGTATAATTTTCATTACCATAATATATATGACTTAAGATGCATCTTTTTTACACCTTATGGTGGATTTCTACCATTTTAAGCCTTATTTTTGTTAACATGATTTGACTTCTATCCATTGACAAATGAGTAAGACTGTTTCTATTAGCAAACTGAAAGTGTTAGACTTTCAATAGAAAATTTAATTTACTGTATGCTTTTGTTCTGAATATCTAGCTATTTTTTTTGGTTCTTGTAATTGCATCAGAATTCCTAGATCCTGAGAAATAAAGCAGCACAAAAAGAGAATATTTGAGTAGGTAACAACCTGCTGAGGATTATGTTGCAGGAGAAAACTAAGACAGTTAGACATTAAAGTTTCTGTATTGCTTAAAATAGTAATTTAAAGTGCTTGGGATATTACATGCTCCTCCTAAGGTATGAAAAGTGAGCAAAATGTTGTAATTATTCCTGGATCACTATTCTTTCCTTGCCAAGCAAGGAGAAAATGTATTTCATCTGCTGTACCGGGATCTGTGTTTGTGCTTGATTATTAAACCTATAAATGAAACTGCAGTACTTTGAAACCATTAAGAAGTATTTAAATGGATCAGAAGAAATAATAACCTCACTCAATCAGTCTAATTTCAGCTGATTCACTTATCACTAAAATCTACATAATGTAACATCTTGTTGACCATGGTCTATCTATTTTTAACAGAATTTGGAAGTTTCTTCTACTCCCTGTGGACACTAAAATAGCAGCAGAGAAGTTAACAAAAGCACTGAACCAAAATGCTAAAATTCTTTCTAACCTACCTTCCTGCACATCTTGTTGTTTAAACTCTTCTACATGCCATCACTCTGCAATTTTGACTATTTCCCCAGTCACAAATAAAATGTCTCAGTTCAGACACATTTTTTTATTTAACTTATTTATAACAGTGTAAGCATGTTTCAAGAATTCATACACATTATACTATATTAAAATATTTTTTCTTGAATGATTTAATGTTTTAATAGCATTTTAAATTTCTTTTGTGCTTAACTCAAATGGCAAGCATTCCTTAACTTTTTGGACAATAAGCCCTCTTACTCCTAAAACTAAAGCCACTACTCATTTCATCAAATTTAGCTGAAAACAACATGACTGATTAATTCATATGCATTCATGACTTCTCGAAACACCAGTAGTCTGTGCGTTACCTTCTGAGAAGCATAAATATAGGAAGAACTTGATCATTTTCCACCAAAATAACAGGAGCTGCGAGGACTTTTGTTGAAATAGTATTTTTGAGAATTTTTTTTTAGGTAATTAAGTAAGAATTAAAGTATTAATTTGTTATTTTCAAAATAAATGCATCTTTTTTGAAAAGGAAAAGCTGCTGCTAAAGTAAAATTTCCCCAAATTCTATATCTGCATTACTTGTCAAGCTAAAACTCCCACTGACATGTCAGAGAGCAGAGAACAACAGAGGGGCCATCTGATAATAACTGTTGACAATTACAGGGGCAACCTCTTACACTGGAACACAGAAGGGACAATGCTCTGCACAGATCTCTGTTATCACAGATGTTTCAAGTCTTTCGGATTCAGCGTGGTAGCCAAATATTCCTAGGACCTCTTGAGATACGTAATTAGCTATCTGTGTGGTCTCTTCATTGTCAGATCTGTAAGTGTTTTGGTTCTCTCGTTAAATACACAACTTTTCATACATTCTCTACACATTTGCAGAGGAAGCTTCAGTTTTTCCAGTTTAATCAATATAATGTCAAAAAGTCTAAACAGTATTGAGAGAGATGTTTGAGTTATTGGGACTGATCCAGCTTAACACTGAAACATGACAAGTCATGGAACAGCAGGGTAAGAAATCTGAAGAACTCACTTACAGTGGTAATGTCTGACCTCTGGTCCAAAAAGCAGCCCACATCTGCTTCAGGAAGGTGGGATGTGTCCAGGCTTAAAGGGCCCCACAAGAAAGCGTCTAACCCTCTCACCCCTTGTTGACTGTCAAGGGATGGACCCACGAGGGTAAAAGATGTCACCAAACCTGTCCTTCCCTGACTACACAGGCAGTATAACACAGTCAAAAATGCAGGACACCCTGCAAACTTAGTTTAAGGTAGTTCCTGAGCCTACCTCTGAGCAGGACTGAGCACTGTATATAACCCACAGTGATCAGATCTGATTTGTTTATTTGGTGTGCGCTGAGACTTCAGAACGGGTGGCCAAACCTGCTTCTTACAAACTTCTTGGAAGGCTATAGCTTAGGTGAGAAGAACTACATGTCAAGACTTGAATGAAAAGCTACTTGCTAAGTTTATGGTCAACAGCTGAGATCACAGAGGTGAGTTATTTCAAATGGGAAATGAGATAATATCCAAGAAAATCTTTGCTCTCCTCCAGAAATGTTCTTTTACTATCCCACAAAAGATTAGCCTTTTCATGTGGTAAATGAATAATACCTTCCATTAATCACCATATACCTTGAAATATGTTTTAATAGAATTAAAGAACTATTACAAAGAACTATTAAATGAAGTATCCTCTATAAACTGACCACATCAAACGCAGTGAATACATGGCAGTAGTGGTGATTAGTCTTCAAGTCTTTAGTGATGTACGCAAATGTAGAAAGGTCTTCAGGGTCTTGTGCAGCACAGGAAATGTTACGGATTTCATGTTCAGCAATAATATTCTGTTTAAAAAAAAAATATTTTCAATCAATTTAGGAATTAAATGTAAAAGAGTCATAAAAGGCATGTTTTTTAGATTTGCATTTATGTTCACTTGCTGTGAACTCAGAAGTTTCTTAATAAGAAGAGATTTAATAAACCTCATGTGTGATCTTACACAGGTCATTGGAATTTTGACCCTATTCCAATGATATCTAAAACTGGTAAGAAACAATTACATTCTGTAGTCTTCCCTGTGAGTCTACTTGGGTTTTGTAAAGTTTATTCAGTGACCTATGGCAAAGAAATATCTTTCCTGGCATACAGCTGTAAATACAGTTTCAAAGCACTATATGAGCATCTTATGATGCTGATGGTTTTCTGTATCATGATCACTGTTTCAGTCTACTGATAGACAGGAGCTGGTGAAACCCGACAGGCTCAATATCCAGTTTTTGCACATGTTGTTTTACACATTTCAGCTATAATTTTTCAAGAGCAAAAACCACCAAACCACTTATATCTGAAAACCTAAGCTCTTAAAATGCTTCTGTTTTGTAAAAACGTAACTACAGAAGGATCTGGCAAGTTTTCTCCACTTACTGACAACAGCATCCTGTAAGAGAGATGTAGAAAAATTAAACCATTCATGCACCAAGCAACACTACTTGCAACAGCCAATGTAAGCTATAGCATACTATTGAGACAGAGGTGGGGCATGTCTGTCCGATGAAATAAAAAAAAAGCTGTCTTAAAGCTTTGGAGAAAAATATGAATATTCATTACATAAATTGCTGATATGTAATTATTGTGTTCAGGCCAAAGGAACCATGAAGCCAGAGAAGAAGACACTGCAGAGTGGCTTATGATTAGGCCTTGTTTCAGCAGCACACACATTTCAAATGGTTTATTTAAACAGAAGAATGATTCATTGAATATGAATTTACTTAGCGGTTAGTTTATACGCTTTTCTGAATTGTGGCCCTGCTGCCTGTAGCTCTGGCTTTTCCACAGAAATACCCAAAAGGACAAGCCTGCTGCAGCATGACATTGCTATTGCACCACAGAACATACGACATCTGTCACGTCCCAGTCCCTCGCAGAGCCACCGTTTACTGCTGCCTCAGTGGCATCTATCCAAGTTAAAACAATCTCTGAGATCCCTGAGCATCTCTGGTTTTCTCTCACCCCTCTCCTTTCCTTTCCACCTCCTCTCCTCCCCCTCTTTTTTTTTTTTTTGTAGAATGGGAAATACATGCAACTAAGTCACTTAAGATGGTTTGCCATACCTTCTTTCATTCGCTAAGTGGCAACTTTCCCCTTTGCATGTAGGTGTCAAGTTTTCGAAAAGACATATTAGTATATCTAATTGAAGAAGGCTTAGGAAAAATCTTAATAAAAAGCATTCTGAATTTCAAATTATGGAAAACCCAAGATAAGAAAATTGTTACTGAAGAAATGAAATCCTCTTAAATTGTTGCAACATACTTGATTATTTCTGTTTAATGCATTATTCATAACAATGACAAAACCAGTACTTATGTTTCAATATATGCCAATTTATAATGACACGTCTAATCTCGGCTTAACAATCATTGACTTTTTAGGTTACTTTAAGCATTTTATTGGCTTTGTTCTCAAATTGATAACTTTTACCCTCAATAAAGATTTTGATGAGAATGACAATTATACCAAAACCAGGGATTTAGATATCCACAGATAAAGCTGTAATGTACTGTCATTGATGTTGTATTGGCAACATTGTAATTTAGAAGGCAGAAAGAATTAAAGCTTGGAAGGTCTTCAAATCATGTGAAATATTTATGCCAAATCATGAGGCACAAAGTAATCACCTGAAGTTATGCACTGTATATGAAGAGAGCTGAAACTTTTCTGAGGTGACACGGGCTTGACACAGGGATTTGCACTTGAGTTAAAATTCATGCAGATTATTTTAATGTTTTACTACTCATAGAATCACAGAATGGTTAGAGGTGGAAGGGACCTTAAAGATCATTGAGTTCCAACCCCCTGACATGGGCAGGGACACTTTCCACTAGACCAGGTTGCTCAAAGACCCATCCAAGCTGGCCTTGAACACTTCCAGGGACGGGCTTCCACAACTTCTCTGGGCAACTTGGTCCAGTGTCTCACCACCCTCACAGTAAAGAAATTCTCCCTAATATCTAATCCAAATCTCCCTTCTTTCAGCTTAAAGCCATTACCCTTCGTCCTATAAAGAGTCCCTCCTCATCTGTCCTGTAGGCCCCCTTTAAGTACTGGAAGGCTGCTATAAGATCTCCCTGGAGCCTCCTCTTCTCCAGACTGAACAACCCGAACTTTCTCGGCCTGTCTTCATAGGAGAGGTACTCCAGCTCTCTGACCATCTTGTGGCCCTCCTCTGGACTCACTCCAAAAGGTCCGTGTCCGTTTTATGTTGGGGGCCCCAGAGCTGCACACAGTACTCCAGGTGGGGTCTCTTTAAACCAAGTGAAGATTGGAAATATCTATATCAAGTTTGTTTTGAATATAATGAGCTACACCTAAAATAAATATTCTGGATGAAAAATTAGTAGTGAAATTGAGCCTCTTTCCTGCCTTCTATAGGATATCCTCTCTGATCATCTGATCACCTTTCAAAATTAATCATGTTTTCAGTGCACGGGTTTACTGTTTCCTAAGATCACTACTCCAGTAGACCCATAGTCTTACTCTGTGGAAATGACAAGTCTAGAAAGAACCAGCTTGCTGTTCTGGGTACACTCCTCAGGTATTGACTAACACCGTTCAGTCGTCGTTCTAAAATTTGTCACTGTCAAGAGAAACTTCCGGTGCTTCCGAAAAAGCAGGGAAGCTGAAAATCAGTTCTGGTTCTGCCAAAAAAATACCTTTGAGAGATCAGGCTTTTGCTAAGCAGCCTTCCTTTTGCTTGCCTACCTCGTGTCAGACAATTCCCCTCCTGGCAGAAATTATCCAGAAGTTAGGGCTAGCTGTGACCAACGAGAAAATTCTGCAAGTCTGCTTTATCCTAAGTAGCAATTTCTTTCTGGCCTCACTTGCAAAGAAATGGTGTCATGTCAAAGTGGTGTCATGCCAAGCTTCAAGGCGCCACTGAAATAGCTGTCATGGAACGAGGTCAGGGCTCCTTTGTCACCTGAAGCTTTGCCGGCTACGACTCGGAATACAAATTCTTAGCTTGGTGGCATAAAGGAAAAGGATGAACAGCCATGAGAGCTGAGTTTTCAAGCACATAACTGCTAGCTATTTTTGTCATTTAAAAGTATGCATTTATTGCTAAGTGGTGCCCAGCGCTGTCAACTAGAAGCTCATATGGAAGCAGTACAAGTCTGAATAGGATCTCACCTTAGTGCTAATCTGTTTTGGGTCTTGAAGGAATTGGGTACAGCACACTGTGGACAAGGATGATAACAACGCTCCTGGGAGAGTTGCAGGCTATTACCTGGTTTTTACAGAAGGGAAAGGCAGTGCAGATTTTGAACTGGAGAGAAAGCAATCTACCACTTGAGAAAAAACACAGGACTGTGGCATTATTTACCTCCAAATACATCTATTGCACTACTAGGCATAAGACTTCAGTGGGCTGGTCTAGAGCCACCTGATGCAATTTGCCAAACTTCTTTCAAGTTTTCTTCTTACATGAGATTACATGCACTGTGCAAAGAGGTACTGGAAGCTCCTTTTGTTCTCCTGATTTTTTTTTAAAACCTAAGGACATTGCAGTTACATCCTTTACATTACAGAGAAGATTTAAGAGCTGAAAACAGTCTTACCCAAGTTAGAATTAACAGCATTGCAATGTCCTGATTTATGCCCTGCACATCAGAGAACATAAAGGAAACGAGGGCTGTAGAAGCTCAATTTTGAATCAATGGAAGAAAAAGGAGCTGACAGGAATCCCTGGCCTCCCTGCTCTGGCAAATATGCCAGACTTGACATACCAGTAATTTCACCTCTGTTTTTCTTTCCTGCCATCTTCTAAGCCTAGATACGGCTTCTAAACTCCAGCAGAAGTTCACAAACCTGCTTTCGTTCCTTCATGTAAAATACATTTCTAGTTAAACACCTTTAAAAACCGACTGCTTTGGCAAGTTTGATGGATACTGGGTTAGATGTATTGTGTAGTCTGAATGTTCAGCAACACAAAGCAGTTATATACATTTTTAACCTGGTCAGGTAGCTGGGTTGTCAGATTTATTTTTTATATTGCTCAGTGAATTTTAGTCACATAACAGAAAAGATAATTTGCTTTCTATTCATACGCAAGTATCAGCATGGACTGTATTTTCTTGCTCTTTTAGACATCTGAAGAACAAAAATCCATGCATTATTTTCCTCCTGCTTACAGAGCATTTTACTTTGGCTAAGCAATAACCCATTGCTCTATCCATCACTGGGTTCTCTGATCTCTCAATTTCTGCTTTTGGTTTTGTTTTGGTTTTTTAAAGACATTGGATGTTTTTTAAAATGTAAGAAACAAAGCACAGGGGCATTGCCACACAGGAAGATGAAAAAAATATGGAATAACAACTGTTAAGAAGCTGCTGCAGTTTAGGGAGTCAAATGCCTAGTGCCAGGAAAACAGCTCTCAGAGGGGCTCTGACATTTGAAAAGGTCATTCAAGGCTCATGTTTCTTATTCTTACAATGGCTGGCCCTGCCTAAAACCTTACATCTATATTGTTCATTGAGACATCTTTAATTTTTTTCCCCCAAATTATATTAATGAACATATATATATATACTGCTTATTCAAGGAACTGTATAGGGAACAATATGGTAAGGAATTCCACAGAAGCTCCCTGCCAAATGTCTTTTGTGATAAGATTGCCTTTTAATGGCAGAAGGTTGGACACAATGTTCTCTAAATGAGCCATTAAAGCTGCTTCACTTGTCCTCCAGACTGAGTTTCTGGAGAATGACAATAAGATTACATCCATTTTGGAGAGAAGAGAAAAAAGAGAGGAAAATACAAAGTGCAACTCTGTCCCCTCTCTGGCCCGTGCTCTGACAGAGCCAGCCTCACAGGTATTCCTATTTGTGAGAAATAAAAGCTAATATTGAACAATTGCACATACCTTATTTGTTGCATCAATAAATTTGACTCCCTTGTAAGAGACAGACAGGACAATGGTTGGTACTTTCTTCATTTGTTCTGTAGACTTCTGAAATCAAAATGAAGATGTTAGAGTTGTGTTGCATTGCAAGAACAGTGCTCTTTCTCTTCTTCTGACAAAAAACCTAAGTTAAACAAAAGGTACTTATCCAAATATTTGACTTTTTCTTGAGCTGACTATGCTTTGGGCTTTCAAAACAGCTGCTTTGTAGTTACAAAACTAAAAAGAGCTTTACGGTTTGTTGTGAGGACGGCAAGAATTCTCCTTTTTCCTAGTACAATGGGAAGAGAATGATGTAAATTTGCCAGACTTAAAAAGGCCAGTCATACAATCAGGAGTTTCCCAAACGTGCATGTTTAAAACACCTATCTGACATGCCCCATCGATCGCTGCCTCATCTCCTCTCTTCCTGCCCTTCCCAACAGTGTGGTACTTCTTATAGTATTGTTTCTTTGCTACAATTAGTTGCTATTTAGAAATATTTCACTCTCTTGCCTTCTTGCAGTTGCGTTTGTGACATAACGTATGGCTGCAGCCCTCTAGGCCTGCCAGTCAATCTGTCAGTCCAACGTTCTACCTTGTCCCGTCTGACCGCCTGCACTTCAAGTACAGCTGCCGCTGGAAGCTGCTTTACACATGAATTAGCGCTGATGCGTATTCTGCATTCCCTCAGTGTCAGGTTCTCCTGCCTACCTTTCATGTCTTCTTATAAGGCTATTTTTTCTTTTATGCTAGTCTACTTCTGCGTGCCTTCAACACGATGCACACAGCAAAGATATTCTGTGCCGGACAGACTGGGCAAATATTTGGGATAGATTTAACTTCTCTGCAGAAAACCTGTTGATTAGTTTACACATTAAATTTACTAAAAAAACAAAACCCCTCAAAAATATGGTGCAATAGTTTATAGCTGATTTGAATTCTTTTAAGGTAGAAGGCAATGACGGACACGACTCTTCTATACAAAACTACTTCAGAAAAATAACATAGGTAAAGTTCAGAGAACAGTCACTCATGGTAGTATCTGGAAACAATCATAGATATGAAGCAAACATTTTCTTGAGAGGAAAGAGTAAGTTCAGCTACAGTTAAAAATGAAGAAATATCAGCACATGGAATGGGAGTGTAAACACATTGAAAGGTCTAGAATTGGCACCTAGAAAGATCATTAGAGCAGCTGAACAAAAATAGCAGTGGCAGCTTTGTATTCTTGAAGAAAAATAAAATAGCACAGATATAAGCTTGAAAACAGACTGTATCTGAAAAAAAAAAGTGTTTGAAAAATATGTGATGGCAACACTAGAGAGCAAAACAAAGAAAAGCTGAAAAGAAAAAAACCCTGTAGTCAAGTCCTCTTATCAAGATCTCCTTCCTTCCAGAATCAAATGAGACTCCATTTTTACCAGCATAAAATTCAAATCTACAGATCCAGCTACGTTCTGCAATTAGTGTCCCATGCCATGAAGGCTAAAACCTCTAATTAAAGTCCCAAGGAGAGCCCCACTCATCCATGTAATGGAGAGGACTGGTGCATCTCTCGGTATCAAATGACAAGAGACTCAAGATGACAATCAAGTGTCAATTTATCCTGGAGAAAGCTTCTTTCACCCAGAAGGTTAGGCACTTTTAAAAAATGAAAGCTTAAGTGGTAAAACATCTTGAAGAATCTAACAAAATCTGAAGGAAGGCATTAATCTGATTTGCATGTCTCTCAACTGAGTGGAGAAAGAAAATTATCCCTGTCAAAAGCAGAGCAAGTACACACCTCTGTGTGTGTGTGTGTGTGTCTTTAATAGATCTCAAATGAGCCTTTTCATAAAATTCAATTTCAATGCACAGAAAGCAAGACAGTGACTGTACGGAAGCAGCAGTACATACATCTATCAGAATAACAAGCAATATACCCCGCATATGCTCATATCCAGACAAAATATTCACAATATGACAACATCACTTTAATCATCTGGCAACCCAGCAATCATACAACTTTTGTCCTTTCTTTCTATCCCGACAGCTACTCTCAGGAGCTCTTTGTCTCCCATTTTGATTATTGTAATTATCTCCTTCCTCGCCTCCTTAGCAGCAAAACTCCTCTTCTCCTCCAGCACGCTATACAAACATGGCTACTAAGTTAATTTATTTTAGCTTTTTGGTCTAATTTTCACTATCTTCCATTTGCCATAAAGGTGAAGCTTCCTGTTGGCAAGGCCACATTGTACTAACCAACCAGGAGTCTCTTTCTTCTAGACCAGTAGTTTGTAATTTAATCATCTTCCTTATCTGCTCCACATTCACCTGGGTTTGTCTAAAGCAGACTTGATCTTTAGTATTTAATCGAGGTCATGAACTGCCACAGGACTGTATCTGAGTGAAATAGCTCATAAAGATACTATTAAATTATATCTGGCAAATTAGGAAATGAATCAGAGACTGATGGACATTTGTAATTTATTAAGTCAAACTGTCTCAGCTGGTAAGGGGCAGTAGATGTCCCTTATCAGCTTGCAAACCATATAAACCCCAGGATTAGTGCAAAGGCGTTCTGGAAGACTGCAGTCCAGTGTAGAAACATGATTTTGGGAAACAATTCTGGACTCATACCCCCATTGCAACAAACAGCTGGGCAGTGGAATAACATCCTTGGTTATTCTGACACTGCTATCATGAAAAACACACAGCTCTATTCCCCCCCGCGCTCGACTCCCAGTGATAGAGTAACTGAAGTCCACCATATAATTATTACCTACAAGCAGTTTTCAGACTTCAACAGTTTTGAGTTGTCATGGTGAGCTCATACTATTTGCTTATTGTTCCTTTCTTTTTAATGGAGGAGGTGGCTGCCAGGATGTGTAACGTGAGTTGTCAGAGGTACAATATGAATACCACTCGCTCACACACAGCAACTGCTTTGGCTCTAAATTCAAGGATGTTGAGATGAAGTCCTGCAGCTTTCATGGTCAGACATTTCACATCTCTCTGCAGGCCAAATGGGCATCTCTGCCTATGACCAGAACCCGAGAAGGTGGGACACAGGAGTCTGTATTCTCTTTCCTTGGGCTTTTCAGGTTCTAGCCACCGTATCAACTCTGTGAGGATATGATGAGATGACAAAATATTCTTGTCCATCTGGTGCCTCTATGGGAAGCATATGGACCTGAGCCCAAAGCTATAGGAGCCACAGCTGAAGGCTGGCATTGAATGTCATGTGCATGCTGACATACGGTCTAATGCTCCTAGGCTTGTTCATACCATGGTAGCAGGATTAGATTTCATCTCATGTAGAAGCAATCATAGTGACAGGACCCTGTCTTTGGGCAAGTGCTCACTAGCCTGGAACTGGTCATAGTTCCTACAAACTCCATCGTTCGTGACTGCAACTTTGACTCTTCGTTTTAATACACCTCTTTAGGAGAATCATCTGGATGCACAGCAAGCATATTCTAGGCTCATTGCCACTGCCTGTCTCTGATCAGCTGGTCATCTACATAAGGACAGATGTGCATGCCCTGTCGTCTCAGGTGTGCTGCTCCTGCAGCGAGGAGTCTTAATGCTGCAGAGTCTGTGTGCCAGAGAGACTGAGCTTTGGTCCCACTTCTGAAATACTTCCTACGGGACAGGTAGGTGACTGTGTGGAAGTAAGCCGTATGTAGCTCAAGAACCATAAAGCAGGTTTGACTGTAGACATAGGAAGATGAATGAAAGCATCACCATCCTAAGTCTTATGTGACATTTGTTCAGATTCCCCAGGTGACCCAAAAGACACACAGCCTCTTTTTCTTCAGAATAACAGGAAGAGCAGCCTCTCCCGCATTTTGAAGCTGCTTCATCCCCCCAGCACCCAGAATGGAGATCCGTGAGGTGGAAGGCATCTTCTGCATAACTGCTTAGTTATTAAAGTGCTTGCTTATACAGTAAAGATCAGGATTTAAGACTCTTCTGAGTTTGCATCTGAACCCACTGCTGCCGTTAATGCAGGACAGCACCAAAACCCTGAGCAGCCTTGGACAGGGCTGCTCCCAATTCCTCCTTTTGAAAGGGGTGCAAAAGCAGTGGTGCCAGAGGGAGAGAGAGCAAGCTTCCTTCTGATCTTGTTTATGAATTTATCTTTGAATATGTTTATGAAAAAACCACCATACCCACAAGCAGACTAGACAGATTTCCATAGTATAGTACTATAAATTGTCTTAAGTGGGTAAAGCATTTCCCAAGCAAAACTTGTGCAGAACTGCTAGACGTTGATTTAGAATATAAACTAAAATCCAACTAATTTGAGATCCGCCCAGCCAGTGTGCCTAACAAATCAAGATAATTAACAATGGCTTAAGAGGCAGATGACTTTGTTCTGTGAATAAAGCAACATAAACTAGCTGTTTATTTTTAAAAAGTAAATACACACAAATACAAAACCTATAGCCCTGAAGGGCCTTTAATGCTTTTAAGACAGGACTGTACTGCAATACATTGCTCTGTGCAGAACAGAGCACTAATCCAACACTTTTGAGTACTCCTGCAGTGCACAAAACGTGGTATCTCTGTGCACATACACACACACAAAGCAGCTGAATAAGAAATTCAGGAGCACATGTAGAATGGTCTCTGAGTAAGATGCTCCCACATTCAGTTGATATACTGTAGCACATGGTGTAATCCAGCCCACTCTCAAAATGCTTTCATTTTATCTATTTATTTCCTGCCAAGAGGAAACGGGATACACGGGTACTTCTACTTTGCCACGTTGACCACTTTCATGTACTTATACATGCATTTATAACTGGGTTACTCAGCTTTCATACAGTGGCCACAATGAAACCATGTTCATTTTTAGGTTTTACTGCATATGTAATTATACTCCATCTTGCAAATACACAGTAAAAAGACATTATTCAACTATGCCAAGTCACTAACAATTCCATACATAAATTTCAAGTACAAGTTTATGAGCCTGTAAAATCTTAAGATTTCATCTTGGCTTTTTACTTTCGCAAATGAGTCTGCTAATTCTGTCCTATATTGTTTTTTAATAGCTATCTGAGGACCGTAGCTGGCAATTTTACTATTCAATTAGGTACTGGAATCCAATTCACTAAGACAATCTGAACGTTTTCCTAGACTGGTAGCAACTATTAATTCCAAATGGCAACAAGCTGCACATTTCAAAATATGTATTGGTACCACCTACTATCATACCCATAAGCCTGTTACTTATTTAAGGCTTATGAAGCCTTATTAACCAGTTCCTTTTGAGTGAATCACTTTGACAATATCATGCATGAGATGAAATTGAAATAAAAAGTAAAAGTTCACATTTGACCAGTTAGTTTTGAACCTAATTTTGAAACTACAATCTGCCTTTTAACAAATATTTACTGACTTCTCTCAGTCCAAAAGGCTTAAAACATGCATCACGGACATAATTTAATACCTCTTGGAATAAGATAGCATCTGTAATCCCTGTGGTACAAGGCTGTTTACTTCTCTACAATTAGTGGATGCCTCCAAGCTACATCATTAATACAAGCATTGCACTGGGGATGCACCTGCAACTCATCTACTTGAGAATGAGTTTTTTGCTTTTGCAATTATCTGTACACACTCATCTGCTGCTGAAAGGGCAGTGCATCCCTCCTCCACCTCGGATTCTTTTCAGCCACAGAGTTCAAGGACATACAATCCTCCTCAGAACATGGCATGGCATAATGTGGATGTGCATAAGGACTGAACACCTTTAAGACCTCTCACCACTTCTTTTTTCCTTTTTGAGTAATATCCATGTGCCTGTTCCACTGCAGGCCCTCCCAAAGCAGTGGCCACATGAGAGAGACAGAGCTACAAGTCCCAAGAGAACAGAGACCGAAGAAACTAAATTCTCAAATGGAGTATTTGACCCTGACATGGTATTTGCCTGGATAGTTTCACTAGGAGGCCTATGGAGGACACCTCTGCTTTTGGGGGAGAAATTAAATGGAGACTGAAAAGTAGAAAGGGATTAGCAGAAATAAGGAGACTGCCATCTATATCCAGGTCCTCCGTCTTTATGTAAAAATAAATCAGGAAGGAATGCTTCGGACCCTGCCTATTTTCAGTGAAAAAAGTCAACTCTGCTTCATCTTCACCTTCCTCTGCAGAGATAAGAGATTTTGTAACAATTCTCATTTTGACATTTTGGTCTTAAGTCAGCAAGATATTTAAACACCTGCTTTGTGAATAGAATTATGTTGCTGGTTCCCCAGAACTTTGACTTGAAATGTAAGAACCTCTTTTCTAACAAGAAAAGCTTTAAGAAAGACACATAATATTCAGGAAGGTGGCAGGATCCAAGAACAAAATCTAAGCTCCCTACTGCTGCAGTAAATATCTGATTGGTTCAGACTGTGCAACTGTTGTATGCAACATTAGTGATTTAACATTACTGCAAGGAAAGAGCGTATCTTGCTGCTGTGCTCATGCCAGTAAGTATAAAACTGTCCCCCCCCAATCAGGTCAAGGCATGCAGAGGGGTAAATGCCAGACAGAGTCTACTGTAGAGAACAAGTCTCTTCCTAGCTCCAATTAAACTTTATTCCTTTTCGTTATTTTGATGTAAACACATGTTATTCTCGCTTCCTTTTCCTATGGTGATTTGAAGTGAAGGCAGTAATCTGATTGAAAACACAACTTATAGAGTTTCCTATTCCACGTTGAGAAAGATGAAAGCTCTTAAGTTCTTGGAGGCATCTCTCAAATATAATTAATAAATCTATTCCGGCCAGGACAGCAAGATTTAATCTTCAAGTAGCAAAGGTCAGTTTACAGCAGGTGCGGAATGGAGATAAGGAGACAGTGCTGTCGATTGCAGAGGGAGTTTGCAAGAGAAAATAGCTTGAAACAAATAGGAAACTATAAAATATAAATCCATCCTTGGAATGCAAATATGTGATGGAAAAATAAAGTATAATCCCTCTAACAGGCACAGTTCTTGCCAAATATCCATAATTTTGGATGGCTGAAAGAGTCTGCAATTTGGTTGGGAACAAAGAGCATGTATAACCTTGACCCCCGTGCTGAGTTCAATCTAGCACATCTGCATGATTTTCCCCAAACAAATCCATCATCTGCCCTGCTGGAGCACGTTGCTGCACAATGCTGAGAAACACAGTGGATAGCCAAGAAGAGTTATTAAGACAGAGGCTCCCAGTTTTGGGTTAGGTTTTTTTTGGTTGGTTGGTTTTTTTTGGTTTGCTTGTTTTTTTTTACATTAGAGAAGATTTAGGATGTCCCTTCACTCTTAAGCTACAAGAGAGGGAGGCTGCTGTAAGCCCCTCTGTGGAGAGAGGCGAGGGATGTCTGCATGACACTTCCCTTGAGAACCAGAACCATCAATTGCCATAACTGAAAGCACAGGAAGCATCTACAACTAACAGGGAGGGATCTGCAGTCAGCAAACATGTCATTTTTGTTGTTCCTCTGTGTCTGTGAATGATTAAGGAAGATCAAGACTTTTTTTTTCACTGATAGGCTTCTTTCATCCTTGTGCATCTGCTGACTGGAAGACATCCAGTAAATAACAACACTCTTTTGAGCAGCATTAGCTTGAAGATGGAGAAGATAAAACCACATTGACAGAAAAATTAGGTACCTAATTTTCAGACATTCTCCTTAAAAACCACTATGTGGCTGACTCCAGAAAGATTAAAAAATTGCGGGAAAGGACCTCAACACGGTACGAGGTTGTATGTGATGTACTTCTCCCCAACATATTTCAGATTACAGCACACTATAGATTTGAAATATATAAATGGAAAAAAAATCCTTAAAATTAAAAAATGTTGCTTTATCATGTCAGTACAACCCTATGCTTGCCCTGTGTAAAAATCTTAGTGACTTTGAACACACTGGACAAGTGGACAGAATTCAGTACCTGAGAAGCAGTCAAATAATATATCTGCTTTTCACTTATTTTTTGTAAGTGAAAATGTACATTTCAGTACAATGTAAATGTAACTATAAAAGAAGCAACATTTCCAATGACAACCCTGTGGTGCTTAAATACAATATTGAACATCACAGCAAAACTTCAGGATGACTTAGGACAACCTGGACTCTCAATTCATAGACACCAACTTTCAGAACAAAACCAGAGGGAGAAAGTTTTGGGAAAAGATATGTTTTTCTCACCGGGAAACTTACACTAAAATAATAATCTGTTCCCATTAAGTCAATGTTTTTTACTTCTGACTTGAACAGCAATATGATTAAAAGGACTACATAGAAAGAATAGATGAAATCCTGATTAAAAACTGTTTTATTCAAACCTCTTTGCAACAAAAAACCCTCAAACCAGAAAAAAAACCCCCAAAACATTTTCACAGCACAGTGGTTTCAAAACAGAATATAAAAAATAAATGTATATAACCCCATGACTGTAATATATAAGTGCCCTGTATGGCACTATAAACTACTAGTGCAACTCAATTATCTTTATAGAAAAAATTGTATTTTAAATTAAATTTGTTTTCAAACACTTATTTTTTCAGGTATATAATTTAAATTTGCCCAATTTATTACTTAAAAAAAATCTTAAAATGACTATAAATTATTTAGAGTGACTTTTTTGATGTTAAGCTTCCAAGTTCAGTCAAATAACTTACTGAAGTTGTCATATGTTACTACGGTGTCAAATTCTGCCCTAAGATCTGCACAGGCATATGCCTAAAAAATTGAACTGCTAAGTCTGACAGTTTGAAAACTGGATTGGAAGATGGTATGCTTGCAGCCTCAATTAACTCCCCAGAATACGTGTATGTGACTGTAGATCCCTCTGTGTCAAGTTGCTGAAGTTTTTTTTAGAGGAGTTTAAGCCCAGGTAAGGAATGATTAGCATGTAATTAGCTGAAAAGCCACAGATCTTCAGGCAATCTAGTAAGCATGAATTACTGCCAGCCCTCAGCTAAAACAGCTTGTACAAAAGTCTGTGTGCTGCAGATACCTAACCAATAGGAAACGGTTGTCTGCTTGCATGAATTTTACACATACTCCAGCTTTCTAATTGATCCAAATGCTACGTCTAGTCCTCAGAGGCATCTTGCATAGAAGACTTACAATCCACAGAATTAAGGATTTCACTCGTTCATCTATGTAATTTTACACCTTCGGTAGATCACCAATTATATTCTTCATTAATTAATCATGCCAGACCACGATATGTTTGTCATGTCTATGAACAGCTGCATTCTTATTATAACAACAATTGGGAATAAATCATGTAACTGGCCTGTGGCTCGTTACGAGTTTCCAGCAGTGGTGTGTTTGCTGGAGATAGAGCGAGCCTCATTGTAATTTTCTACAAACCAATTTCAGGTCAAAGAGCCAAAGGAAAACATATTCTTACCAGTTTAAAGGAAACCTAACTGCTTTTCCACCATCAGGTGAAAATGAATTAGTTTCTTTTTCATCCTTCAATCAATAAGCATGTAATTAACAATAAATGGGAATATTCATATGAGTAAAGGCATCCATAGGATTATGTGACTGTAGGACTAGACCATACATAAAAAGCAATGGCTTTGGTAACACGTTAGTATATTTACTAGTACATATTTGCATGTAGTAAATTCAATCTAGATTATGATATACGAGCTATAAATTCTGTTTATAAGAGCAAAGTGATAGGGGCACATTTCAAGTGTGTGGAAACTACTTTGAAACAGATACAAAGATTCAAGAGAAAACATAATACATACATTTGCTTTTTTTTTCTTAGATATAACATGCAAAATAAAATCTACCTTTAAATTCTGGTATTACTTGAAATTAAGATAAAAGGTAGAACAGAATTCCTACTGAATGCCAATGTAAATTCAAGGGCAACAGAAAACAAATGGGTAACAGAACAGTATAAAAGCAAAAAGGTCACAGTACAAGTAATCACTAGTTAATATAATTTAATATTACAATGGCAGAGAAAGGAGTAGGTTTACTAACTTACCCTCATTTTTGCACACGCATCCTGTGTTGACTCTGTGCCTCTTAGCTCTTTTACCAGCATAGAACCTAAATACTAAAATAAAAATCCATTAAACTTCATTTAACTAAAATTCCAGAACAAACATCTGCAGAAATGCACTAAAAATGCCTAAAAAACCATGGTAGTAACAGTCAACTTAATATACGGCTTTAGAGTTTTTTTTACTCTGCAGTTCTCTGGTAAATCATTTAAAGCAGCGTGTTAATCAACCTATGAAACAGGAATGCACAGCAACAAGTGTAATGAAGCCCTTGAAACGGTATCTGAAAGCCTTCTAGCTTATCGCCTTAGTTACTCAAACAAGCAAATACTACAGATTCCATCTTAAAAATGCCATTTGATTAAAAAAAAATGGAGACTCTGCTATTTTTTTTTAGCTGCCATCTGCCAAACTCATATTGCTATGTGTGCAATCACGTGGATGTGGAGGCCGGCAGCGATGTTAACCTCTGTGTACTCAATCTGTAACTAATTTACATGCAAATAACAGAGCCCAATGTCAGCAAACAGAGAAAATAAAACTGAACTGAAAACTAGTTTAAACCATTATTTCTTCCTAAGAAAAGGCTGACCCTGTACTATTATTTTGAAGCCTTTACTGATCTGGAGGAGGGCTGGGTGAGAGGAAGCAGCAGGGCGCTGGTGCTGGGTCCTGGCTCAGCTGGCTGAACGCCACTGTGCTCTCAGTGGAGCCTGCTCATCTCCGAGTGTCCGGAAGGCAGCAAGTGCCTCACTGACACATCCCCTTTCCTACCCACCTCTTCCTCACTATGTCACTTGCTGGCATGTGCAGTTTGAGCACTTCTGCACCCTGGCAGCATGCTCTGTTCCTCTGGGGTCTCGGGACCTCTCTACACCATGTCTGAATGGTGCTGCTCCTCCAGGGATGGAGCTGGCAGCATCATCCCTGCTGTTCTGGCCTAGCAGCGAGCTGTCTTGTTACTGCTAATAGGACCATGTGAGAAACGCTCTGCATTTCTCCTATATATGCTACAGGAGTGTGCATTTGTGGATGTGCACATGTTCGTACAGCTCTCTGCAAACAGGATGCTTCTGTATTTCTATATGGTGTCACATGCAAGTCGGGCTTAACAGGGGAAAGAGGACAGCAAGCCACCCCTTGTCTTCTCCTCTCCAGGCACAGAGATGTCTCTCTTTGCATTCTCACTGCAGCACAATGCCATGGCTTCTGTTAAGTCTTCAGTCCTAAGTGAGCAACACAGGAGCTGAAGAGAAGACATGCCACTGGTGAGAAAGGGGTAGGTGAGCTGCAGGAGGAGAGAAAGCTCCATGGGGAGGAGCCTCTTCCCAGAGGATGCTGCAGTAGCCCACCACCACTGCCTGACCCCTTTCATTCTACCACACTGACCCCCCTGGAAACAGCCTAAGCTGACCAAACCAGAGAGTGAACCAGCTTCATCTTAAACAAGAACCTATCAAAAGTAACTTCAGTTACAGCTGAACACAAGCTGGAACTGAACAGAAAGCGTACTGGTTCAACTATCTGGTTTCCTGACCTAAACTGAGGTATACTCTTTAAGGCCTTCACTTCATGCTGTGTACCACAGGAGCCTCTGACCTGCAAGAAAATGTATAAATATTTCAACATAGGCAGTAGCCAACATGGTAATTAGTGAGAAACATTTTACAGGGCATTATAAATGGAAGGGTGAGCAACACTGACGCTACCAGATAAACACAAGCAGAAAAGAACGGATGAAGGGCATTCCTGGAAGACTGCAGATGTGAAAGATTCATAAAGCAAGCAGCTGTGAGTCCAGCTGGGGGCTTGATGGTGACACGAATAGGGCTTTGGGCGTTACTTTGATGGGATGGGTTGATATTGCCCTTGCAGAAGAACAATTTTAAAACAAGTTCTGAAATTATAAAATTAAACAAAAGTGTATTGAGTTGAACTGTATCTTTGGATTCTGCTGCCTGACATCCTTGGCATTCTTAGCCTTCTCTGGGAAGGATGCAATTCATTTCTTCAATTTTTTAATTTTATTTCTTTATAGACTATGGCACAACAAATTGGCATTTCCTTGAAAGCTACCAGTTGGTCAGGCATCAGGGAAAAAAAAAGCAGTGCTTTTGAGATCATGGCAGAACAAGAGGAAAAAAGAGGAGACAGGCAGCTCCTGACCCAACTGCACAGCAGCAAAAAGCCTCAGCTGCAGGCGTTCAGAAACACTTCCCAGGGTGGAATCGACAAACAAATCACAGAGGTACTGTCCAATTCAGTTGTCAGAAAAATCTGAAATTCTAGAAGGGAATTTCGCTTTCCTTTGATTTGCTGTACTTTTGGAAATGTTCCTTCTCATAGACCCAGAGCATGTGGGAGCAATGCAGAGGACACCCCACAGTTCAACTGTGTGACGTGGCATACAGTGAAAGCTGCCCCCGTTCTAACTTCCAAGCCAGGGTTTTACTCCATAAGGCTGATGCCATTACAGCTCAGGGAGCTAAGACAGTGCAGTGACACATGATCCTTAGGAAGGGAAGATGCTTCCTTAATCAACAATAACTTGGATATTTTGATTTGGTGACTCCTTAATCACGAGTAATTTGGATATTCTTGGTCATCATTTCTTTAATGATCCACATGCCTTCCGATCTACTACAAAAAATACATCTGATTATGAATTACTGCTGGATCAAGTAATGAGATGAGGCATTCTCGAGAGAAACCTGTTCGTTTTACTGAAAACTATAAAAGTATTTAAAGAACAAAAAGTCACTAAGCTTCCTTTTCAATTTGAGGTGCTGTATAGGAGGAGAGGAAGACTGAGAGCAGGCAAGCTGGACCTTGACTGTGACTTGCTGAGAAATGCAGAGGTTCTAGTTACTGACCAGGGACAATCACTGTCTTCATGGCAATTTCTACCCCATGAAGGTCTGATGAAAGATACGGATGTGCTCCAGCGAGACAAGCCTGTAACACCCCTTCTGCCTCTCCTCCATGGGAGCCAGGCTCTGTCTTGTCTGCGCTTAGTCTCTAATTCCTGCCTTTCTGGATATGCTTTAAATCAAGTCTGAGAGCCCCCAGCTCTCCCTCACATGCTCCAGTGTTTGGCCACCAGAGCATTATCCTAAAAAGCATTAAGCATCCAAGCTCCTTCAGGTGAAGAGGATCTAAAACCCATGTCCTGGATAAGTGTTTAACCCCCAGCTATTATGCTAAAGGCACTACAACTACTGAGCCCCTTTCCTTTGTAAAATGTCAGCCTTGCCTCATTAGGTGGCCACCTTGAAGGAGGACACAGTGGTCTGGGAAGCACCTTTAGCAACTTTAACAGTGCTTTCCAGCAAAGTCAGAAGGGGAAATGTAAGAGTTTAAACAGGTGGGCTGAGGCACCTCTTCAGCTCCCCAGAAGCATCAGCTCCCCTGCCCTGTTGACAGGGAACTCACAGCTTTAGAAAAGTTTTTTTCATTTAAAAAACAGTCTTCCAATATGACTTCTGTACTTCAGGAGACCTTCCGCTACTTCACAAGCATTTACAACAGCCAGAGAACACTACTTGTCTTTAGTTGTAGGGGGACGCTCCTTTTCTCCCGGGATGGGAAGTGGGAATCAGCTACAGCTATTGGGAGGTAAAAATAAATACTCCCTGCCCTGAAGGAACTGACTGCTACCAGTACCTTCAACTAGTCATCAGTTTGGGAGAGGTTTGAATGAGCCCTCGTCCCACGGACAGAAAACATGGCTTCAGGACCTGATCTCCATCTTCCCTACGTTCCTTACCCAAAACCAGGTATATAAAATTAAGGTAAGGCAATACTTACTTTAACTACTGTGCATGCAGCATTAAGGCAGGCATGAGGATCCCATATTATGTTTTATTATTTTTCTGTAAGTATTAGACAGAGATTTGTGGCATATGCAAAGTAGGGGTGTTTGCCCTCACTGGCACTTCTACAACATTTAGCCACTTATTCATACTGTCATTTCTCTAACACTATTGCTACATGGACTGCAATAGATCACATAGCAAAAAGTACTGTGAATCCTTGTGTCTCAGTTATTACAATTACAGTATTTCAGAAGAAGTGGCTGGTCTCATTAAAAGTGACTGAAAATATTATAAATTAAAAAAAAACCCCAGCAGTCTATCAGACTCTAAAATTAAAATATCTACCCCAAATCAAACCACTAAATTTACCAACACTTACAAATGCTTTATAATCACATGACTGGAAGATGAGTTTCTCTGGATGATGTTGCCAATATTGTACAGGCGTTGATGCTGTGGCTTCATTTGGAGGTCGCAAGGTAATTGAAGGCTCTCCCCAGTCTCCTGTCTGAAAATCAGAGTTTGAGATATAAGAGAAGTTGCGGGCAAACTCACTATAAAGTACCCCTCCATTGTTGTGCTCAATTAACAATAATTTATTTTCTACACATAGAGCCATTTACTAAAATAAGAGAATACAACTCCTACAGCATTTTTCATGATTTAATTTATAATCCAAAGTCATCTTCTGTAGTGTTTAATGAGGCCTTAATTAAATCATTTGGTTTGAGAATAAAGTCATTAGGCAGCGGAAATGTTCCTTAAAAATAACTGTTTACAATATATATATGAGGATGAGAGCACTTGAAAAAAAATCATGAGATGCACAAAAATGCCATTCACAAATTCCGCTATGTGTTTTACAAGCTTTTCTACACAGTTAATAAGTCTTCCATTATCCAGCACATATAACCGATAACTAACTTTCCTAAATGGCTAAATAACTGAGACTTGGCTTTGATCTGAAGACTTCTTATACATCTTCAAATATGCGAGGCATTCTTTAATCTCTTTATGAATATTTACTTTGATCACCTCCTCTTGATATCTCATTGTAGAGTTACTAACATTGCCCTTCCACATTCATCATTCTCATTGATATAGGTGATTGTTTTTCTGAGCTGTCATCTCCTCTCTTTCTTCAAAGCCCTCAGAGAACATGGGTAGGACTGCAGTTTGCTGCCAAATCCCATCGCAGGACACTCTTCTCCCTTCCAAAAAGAGCCAATGCAGGCATGGGTACAGGAATGCTCCCAGCATGGCAATGCTCGTCTGGGTCTCACCGGCCACTGCATATTTTAAGACATGGCTTTATTGGACCTGGGCTGACCTCTGGGCCCTTGACAGGTCCTTCCACCTTGAAGGCCCATGCAAAAAAAAAATATATTTTGAGGTTATTTTGTTAACTGTGATCTCTCCTGCTTTTGGTTCACACGTGTCCATGCTGCCCACCTCCTCAACACCCGGGATGCTGCCAAGCCAGCGTCAGCTTACTTTAACTGAAAATGACCCTGTGGATGGAGTCCTCCTCTTCACAAGCCCTCTTCACTCTGTCACCAGCCCTGCTTCTCCCTTTCCCTGCCTAGTCTGGTCTGTCTCCGAATTCCCTTCTCCTGCCAACTCTGTTTTTTGGGGATCAGATTTCTCCTTCCTGATCGTCCTTTCTCCTCTATTCCCACCTTCCTCTTTCCTCCCACTATTTTACCCTCTCCTACATGATTACTTCAATTTGGATTATGCTACCTCTTTCTTTACCTATTCTTCTCTCTGTGTATTTTCTATGCATGTCATATTGTTAAAATATGTGTTGAAGCTGGCAAGGAATTGTCATCAGCATTTCACACAGAATATGGCTAGAAGTTAAGACTTTTAAAGCAAAAAGAAGTTAAGCATCAAAAACACATGAAAAAAATCTTATCGAAGACATTCAAAAGTCTGGCAAACTATCACATCCTACTAATTAAATCAGGACAGAGTAAACAAAACAAGTACATCATTTTCATGTGTCACAAAATAATGAAACGACACACATTTGCACAACTCTGCAATGAAAAGCAAGAGATAAAACTGGAAACATCAACATTACCCTGCCAATGTGGTAACTTCAAGCAAGTGAACATCATAAAACAAGTCGAACCTAGTTGTTCTTGGCACTATTAGCACATCTACAAATTATACAGTATTGTAATTTCTTTTTTGCCTAGTTAAGTTGCCTATATGCTATGGACTTCACCCTCAAAATTGGAAAGGAAAGCAGCAGGAGCAATTGCTCCAAGTTTTGGCATTCTGTATCCACAGAAATGAATCCCTCTGACCACTAATGTGTACAAACCTTCTATCATACTTAATCTGAAATGGGAATTTGATTTAAGACGCAGTTCTCCTTATGAAATAAGGCTTAAATATTACAAGGGGTAATCTGCATCCTTATTAGTGGAGTCTGTATTTGACTATGAGAGAAGATGGATTGCACCCATCACAAATTCTCCGTGTGCGCAGCTGTCTCTTATGAACTGTTCAAGGCCACAGCTAACAGACCACTTGAAATAGTCCTTCTTTTTTCCAAAAAAAGATACACTCCTGCATGTTCTGTGTAAAGAAGCAGTTCTCGGAAGGTACGCCCTATCCATTTAGCAAAAGGTTATTATGATGAAACAGGAGTAAATCCAGGACAGAAAAGCTATAAAAGTACATCTTTTGACCATGGGTCTTTCCACCAAGGAAGCACAGAGATGGCCATGAGGTAGCAACAGAATTTCTACGGAATAAGTGACCCTGGGTAGTGCTCCAAACCCTTCTGTTGCTCTGGTCTGCAGATGATTTTCCTCGCACACAGAAAATGGACAGTACTGACAAATTAAACAGGGTACATAAGGAGTAAAATGAGTACGCCATTTTACAGTTTCACTCCCTTTTGCTTGAAAGATATTAAAAGCATTGTTTCTGTATGTAAATGGAGGGCGGTAACAAGAGGAACAGTGATTACCTCTCATGCTCGCTCAATTTTATAAAGATCTCAGAAGCAATAATCACAAGGGAATGAGAAATAATCTTCAACCAGGCTAATAGAACTAGTGTACGAGACACTTAGAGAGGGACTATGCGGAGACCACTCGTGTCCACTAATTGCTCTATAAATATATACAATTGTTCAAATACCTCCTCCTTCTAAACTAGACAAAAGAGAATTGATATGATTGCTGTACATGTCTCTAGGATGATCTAAACACACAATACAGCTGCGGTTAAGGGCACACAGAGATACAGGATTTCTGCTGTTTCTGGCAGACCACTGCACCTGAAGGACCTTTCATGTCTTTCAGTGTGTCTTGTAGAGGGAACAGCTACTAAGAAAAGCTGCATAAAATTAAACATTGTAGGTATAGATTATTATGATGGATGAAGAAGATGTGTTATACACAATCATAAAATCTGCTTTTGTAACTGTTTCACATTTTGCTAATATTCAGCAGAAGTGGTTTCTGGTCTCCTTTTTCTTACTAAACTCCTTAGATTTTGAAACCATACTATCAGTAGTATTCATTACCTATTTAGACTGAGTTATAACAGGGTAGTCTCCAAAGCCCAGATCCATGAAGATGTTTAGAAGTGTAATTCCTATTACATATTCCCCATGCAATTTCTTTTTTTTTTTTCTTTTTTTAAAGGGAACAAAGGCTTTTAAGCAAGATTTAGACAGCTCAATACTTTCATAAATCTGGGCCTAAAATCCTGCCACGGGAAAAAAAAGGACCTCCTCAGTTGACTGACTCTAGTCACATACTGAAATTCTGAAATTTAGGATGTGGTGATGGCAATTTACTTCAGGTAAAATACAAAGCAAGAACATCTTCTAGAGAAGACTTGAAATTACATGTCTCAAGTCTAGGGTAGAAAAATATGAATTACTAGTAGTTCTAAATCTGAGGAATTGGTGTGAAACAACTCACGGATGATGTATTGAGATTCAGGACCTTCATAAGCACCTAAAACTCTTTCAAGCAGTATAGAAATGTTCGTAAATTGCTGTGCAGGACCAACTATGATGTTTGATTTAATTTTTAAAAATAGATATGATAGGATAAGGATTTTCTGGTTTGAATATTTAATTTGCAATTATAAGAAATAATCAAACATTTAAGCTTATGTATTTTTTATGACACAATATATGTATGGAGATTTTTATCTCTCTGATGAAGTAGAAAGGCAAGAGATAATTTATTCCTCATCTAACTTTACAGCTCATCAGACAGCTGTGCAATTTATCACGTGTTCTTTGCTGTACTGCCTGTGTTTTAGCATTCTAACCTTCCTATGCCTTTAACCAGTGCCCTTCCTCTCTCTGGCCTCAGTTACCTTGAGAGCGAAGACTTTTTTACTCCACATTTTGCACACAAAGAATTTTTCAATCACAAAACGGTCCCAAGTCAGGTGCCAGAGTGGTAAAAATTCAATCCTTTTACAGTGACAACTTTTAACCATAAAGGTCGTAGCCTTGAAGACCAGTATCTCATGCTCTTGCTGTGCTTCATAACCCTGAAAATGGGCAGATGTGCACTTCTCAGTGCTCTAAAAAGGGTCAAATGAGCTACGGAAGCAGATTACTGCTATTAGGTAATTTTTTACAATTGTTGCACATTTTTCTATCTCATCCCATTCTCTGAGAACTGCATTTGACTCACATTAAAGCCACCTGGAAGTAGTCATGAGTAAGAAGTAATCTCAATACAACCTCCATAAAATCTAACACCTGCCTCATCTTTTTATAAAATGTCATGTTAAAAACCCTTCACAATACAGGAAAAAAAAAAAGCCTGTTTTTGAGTGGCCTAATTGTATTCATTTTTAACAAGGACCACCTCTTATAACTTTTTACCTGTTAAAGCCTCATGCCTGGTTATGGTAACATGCATTAGTCACCATGACAACAATAAATTGGAGCACAGATAGATACAACACTTCTGGCTGAAAAATTAATAATTTTCTCCCTGTAAGAATTTTAAATGTTCTGTGGACTGGCCAAATCCTCATTATTTGCTTACATTTTAATTCCTAGAGCGAGAGAAATTTTTTTAGCTCCTTTTATCTTTGGTCTTTGAAATAATGGAAACAGGTCCATGGCATACTTACATTTTAAAAGCTTCTCAAAGCTCGGTGGCCAAAACAGCCCCTCTTTGGCAGAAATGCTCCAAGCAGGCGGTTGTATGACAGAAATTAGGAGAAATCTATAGATCCTCCGAAATACTATTCTGAACGACTGACTGTCGTCCTTATTACGCTGCAATATGGATCACCAGGTCTGCTCTCATGTGCACAGCACGTGTGACTGTCACAGAAGTGATGAAAATTCAGAGCACCATCAACGTTACCTCCAATGCCCCAAAAGTGCCTCTGCAAACACCGTGTGCCTCTCAGTGAGGCACAGACTATAGATTAACACAGAAAGGGCAGGACAACACATTGTGGGGGTGAAACTGTGCAAACTGAGACATTTACACGGTTTCTCGCTTTGGAAAAGTGAGCAACAAAAACATCAGGAACAGAAGTCAAAGCTCCCCCTGAGCGAGTGAGACTGCTGTTGGCAACCCCCCCACGTCCTGTATGTACACCATACAGCCAACAGATGCCAACCACACGGCATGATACACGAATGCGCGCACACATAATCCCAAAAAGGGGGCGGACAAGTTACGAACTTTTTTTTTGTCATTTCAGCGACGTGACACCCGCAGATAACACCACGGCAACAGACTGTACATCCATAGAGTGACAACATAGCCATTTATCACTGTATCTTACATTATGAACCTGATGAATCGATGAGAAAGGATATCCTGCATTCTGGTTGGTCCAGATCTCACAGACAGAGGACTGCTAATATAAACAGAAAACTACATCTCATCTTGTAAATATTAATGCATCGCAACTGCCAAAAGGCAAGAATAATTAAGAAAAGGCTTGCAATAACATTAAAAGAAGGAAGTGAAACAGCTGTTAAAAGTAATTTTTTATTTATTTGCTGACAAAATATTTTTGGACTGACTGGAAGGAAACATAGCTTATTCAGAGACCTTAGAAGAGGTTTCAAACTGTGAGTACAAGAAAACAATTTAGTCAGAAGTGCTGGTGATGTAAAGAGATAAAGTTATGCAGGCATAAACAGATAATGCAGAGAGCAGAAAGAAATACTGGTTACTTTCAGTTTTTGGCAGAGAAGAAGTTTGAAGTCAACATTGCAATTAAGTTTTCAGATTTGAATCTCTCTCTGTTGGAGACTTTCACAGGGAGAGAGGAAGGGAAAAATCTGGCAATACAGTCAACAGGAAAAATCATTTTTCTTTGTAACAATTACCAGAAAAGAATGCATTGCAATTAAGTGAAGCGGTTGCCCACCATCTCATTCCAACAACAGTTCCTTTGCATACGAAGATACAGGTAATATTACCTTTGGTATTGACCATGACCCTGCCGTGTAAGTGAAAGGTTTCAGTCTACCTTCCACGTTTTTGTACAGATACTCTGTAGTTGCAAAGCAAAGTAAGCATATTGGAGCATCTCTAGCAAAAGCAACAGAACCAGGCAAGCACAGCATTCACCAGCATCTTTTACATATTTCCTTGTTTGGACACTCATCAAGAAAGCATCTGTGACACCTCAGCAAAAGCTAAGATAACATTTTACAGTAGCCAGGCAACTAAAACAAAGCATCAGACGTAGGATCTGCCCACAGTATCTTCAGCAGGCAGCAACAAAAGGCAATAAACACGCATGAAAAAGGCAACTGCAGCATCCAGAATAGATAGCAATTAATATATCAGTAATTCAACAACACCAAGAATGTACATTGCTGGCTCTTGTCAGCAGCAGCAGGAATTTAGCACCAATGCTCAACACAACCCAAACAAAGTGCAACTCTTCTTAGAAATATGGCTCTTGTTCTTACCTTTTTTAGCCTGAAACCTGGCTGCCTGGCTGGTGACAAACTAGGTTATCACTTCTGGTTACTATCAGGGTAAGCTGGCATCCTCTGGACTGACTACCGAGAGCTGCCAGACAGGCTGGTGGCTGCCTAGGGTTGTTAATTGTCCCTTATTTCCTTCATGATCTGAAATGCATGCACACACATCCCTTCCCCCAGCTTCAGTAATTCTTAAACTTTCCTCTATCCGGTTAGTTTCTTCTCCCTTATCTTGTTGTCAAAGTTATTCCCTTCTCCTTCGTGATGCGCAGGGCTCTACATTTTGATAGCATTAGCTAGTAAAAACTTTGACTTTGGTTCACCATCTTCTACCTCACCCTCTGCAACTTGTTAGAAAACAGTCTTCCTGCATGTGATGGATGCATACTCTCAGTGCAAGACCAATAGCAAACACTGCTCCAGCTACTTGTGTTGGACACTAGAATTAGGACGTTTCACTAGTTGGCAGTTGGCTCTTATTACCTTTTTTTTTTTCTCCTGTGTGTCAAGCAAACTGACTTCTGAATGCTCAGGCCATGCCCATCATCACTGTGTTTGTTTGCCTGGGCTGGGGGGATTCCTGAATGGGAAACCATGGCAGGAGGTTGTGCCTCTGCTTTTCAAGAGATGAGTAAAAAAGAAGACATTTCTGTGCCAGGTGCAGTGTCCCCAAGCATCTGGTAATTAAGAAAACATACTGCAGTGCTATTTGGACACACTTGCTGAGGTCCTGGAAGGAGTAAGGTAAAGCAGCGCCGTACTGTATGGTAGCAGATGTTTTACTTCTCCCTGGCGCTAGCGGTGCTGGCATGAGGTTGCCATGATACTGTGATATCATACAGCCTGTTCTCACCATCTTGCTGTTCTGGAGACAAAGGCACATCCTTAAATCCTGCCTCTCCTGAGGACTTGCCTTTAGGGAGCAGTGCGGTGCCTTGGCCGGATCAGCCGGGAGCTGGTGCCTGTCCCCACACAGCAGAGGTGTGTGGGGCTCTCCTGCCGTGAAGCTGTGCTGACAGCGATGCTGTGATAGCAGCCCTACCGTGCTGCAGTGCCTAAACGTATAAATACACCAGATACATCTATCGGCTGCTTTGATGCGAACTCAGGAACAGGTAATGACACCCTGCAGTATCTGTGTCTGCAAGCTTTACGTAGCTCCATTTTAAAAAAGGACAGGGAATCAATCCTTTCTTATACATCCTGATGGTACCCACCCTGCCCCTCCCTCATCTTCTCCCACACAAAGACTCGAGGGGTGAGCACACTCCCCCCAAGAGTCAGGAGCTCTCAACGTGATGCCCTTCTCCGACTGAGGGAATTCACACCTGTATATTTCACCTTCCTCTTTCACAGATTAAAGCTGAAGAAGATAGGCTGTCTTCAACCCCTTTTATGAATGAAGGGAAGCCCTTATTATTTTTAATTCTTTGCAGAAAGAAGAGTGCATAAAAGGGATGTTTGTAACACTCACCTGTGAGAAGCAAGTTCTGAGTGCAGGTCTCTGCTCCAAGAACTGCTCAAGTGAACTGCCCACGTCACACAGACCTACTTCCAGAAATACAGGTTTGGAAGACCTAGGATTAAGCTAAATCATCTTTAAATACAGCTGACTTGATTTATTAAGTCAATAATAAATCAAGTGGACCAGCAGAAACTGAGAATTACCTGTGACTGTATGAATGCCCAGTCAGAGGGGCAGCAGTGCAAAACTCATTACTCAGTTCTGCACTCATTAACGTTTGAATGACTAAGGTACTGAAATGCAGTACAGAAGGAACATTAATTTTATGGGAGGTAATGAACTCAAATTCAGAAACCAACCTTTCCCTTGTACCACTGTAAAAATATTTAGCATTTACAATATACATATTTTATGTCTTCAAAGTGCTGAAATTTTTTAATGAATTATGAAATCCCCAGGAGAAGCACTTAAAGTTGCATACCCCTGTGCTGAAGAGGAAGGAACCAAGGAGAGGAAAAAGGTTAAGTGAGTATCTGAGGCCAGAAAATAGGTAGTAGGAGGGAGAATTGGGATTAAGCTTCAAACACTTGTAATTTTTAGCTCCCAAAGCATATGCCCTCAAAAAGATGGAAAATAATTCAATCTGTGCATGCACTTCCACGATAATAAACACAAATACACTTGGGCACTTAATACCACTGACACAGAGGTTCTGTGAAAAAGAGAGTTTAACGAAGAACATTTTCCTAAGTAATATGGTAAAGAAGAGCAAAAAAATAGCATCAGCTATTGCCTCACTAGTATCAAACATGTGCTTATCTTATTCTTCCAAAAAAGATAAACGCTTACAAGTAACATCACAACAAGACTCTGCTATCGTGATACC
The DNA here is from genome assembly GCA_002844005.1 of Limosa lapponica baueri. Lineage (NCBI taxonomy): Eukaryota > Metazoa > Chordata > Aves > Charadriiformes > Scolopacidae > Limosa > Limosa lapponica. The sequence goes on along the minus strand of KZ505685.1, from coordinate 1,376,484 downwards.
ATTTTTGTGATTGCTATAGAAGTCCCATGCATAAAAGATCTTCCCATCTAGTCACCATGGGACACTACTCTGACAGGCAGGAGGGGCAAAGAAAGGGGGAAAGGGAATGGCCTGCTCTGCACAGTTCCTGCCATCTGCTACCCATGATACAGGTGGCTGGTTCAGGGTGTGAGAGGGAGGGAGGGAAGGAGGTGAGGCTCCACATTACCTGCTCTCCACTCATCCATCTCCCTTCCCTTCACAGCAATTGCAGTTCTGACATGGTCTCCTAATCATTTTATGTCTGTGTTTTAAAAGAATTAAGGACATTTTCACATCTCTTTTTTTTTTTTAACTTAATCTGCTTGATGTCAAAAAAACACATTCAAGTAAGAAATAATATTTCTTATTCTTCTTGCAACCTTCCTCTGTGACAGAAGACAACAGGGCATAATTACTTCAGACACCTGTTCTAAAGTCAGTAGCCAATCATGTTACAAAGTGTTTGCACACTTCCATCTGCTTCAAGTCTTCCTAATTACTCATATATTTACTGGAAAAGCTGCAGGACAGTATATATACAGGTCTTCAAGGTCATGGGCTGTGTCGGAGACAACTTTGTGTTTCATAAGGTGAACAAAATTATCTAAGGAGAACTTACTTTAGGCTTCATCCCTATAGACATGGAAGACCTGGTTGATAATCCAAAGACAGAAAGCAACTGTACTGAAAATGATCACAAACCAGTAAGATTATCATGGAAATGATGTACTTTCTAAGGAGAGGAAAGGAGGAAAGCAACAGAAAAGAATACCTGGACAGCACACACAGAAGGAACAGGAGTTGGGTGGAAGGCAGAACGGATATATTCAGCACAGCTCAATAAACTTCCCTGGATGACACTTTAGGAGATGCCAAAGATTTACCTAAACTAGGAGTAATTATCCTTGGAAAGTCATAGAAGATACTGAAAGTACCAAAATAGAGCTAAAAGAATATTTAAGATGGGCGAAAAGGAAGATTTGGAAAGTTATAGCCAGCCTAACTGCAGGGATCAGCAAGCTATTAGAAATGTTGTTTACAAATCCAGTCACCATCCCCTGGTCCTTGTGGCCTATGAGACCTTCTGACATTGCTCCTGGCCACCTGAAGTAAACACCTAGGAATCTGTGAATGTATGTATGTATGTATATCTATATCTATGTATATATTATTGAGGATAACAAAGAAAAAGCATAATATTGCCTGCCATGTGTTATCTGAGACAGCTTCTATGAGCCAAGAAAAATTCAAGATGTTTATAATGAGGTTGTTCAGTATGAATCATCTCAGATCAAATTTCCTTCCTTTGTTGGAAAACTGGCTGACTAAATCAGCAGCAGCAAGGAGAAGCACAGCAGGACATGGACACTGACTATGAGACTCCTGATGCAGCAACATGTGATATGCCCCATACACAAACTGGCTTAAGTCAAATTGCCGTGGTTGCACAAGAAGTTGAAATGCACATTTAGAGAATAATTATTGGTATTTAAGCACAACTGAACCAGAACACGCTATGGCAATCTGCAATGACCTGCTCCGTGCAGTGGCTTGGAGGAGAGCTCAGGCTTTTTGGGGAGGATCCAGGAGTCAAGGACTTTCCGGAACGGGGTAAGAACTGAAAATGGATTTGATGAACTACAGAGATCGGTCAGATGAAATTCAGTAAGACAAGAGTATTCCTTGGGAATGCAAGATAAAATACGTAAATAAAATAGCAACTAAATTAGGTGATTAATTTAACAGGATGGTGGGGAGAGGACACAAAAAGATCTGGAAGTTTTAGTATACTTCAAATTAAATACAGTGCTCTTGCAAAAGAACAAGCAAATAAATCACAGGATAATTCAGGCTGGAAGGGAGCTCAGGAAGTTTCCATTCCAAGCCCTGCTCAAAGCAGGAGCAGCTGTGAGACGAGACCAGGTTGCTTCATCCAGTCAGGTCTTGAAAACCTCCAAGGACAGAGACTGCACAGCCTCGCTGAGCAACCTGTCCCCTGTCTTGCCTGTCCTCCTGGGCAGGAAGTTTCTCTTTCCATCCAGTCAGCACCTCTCCTCTTTCAGTTTTTGAATCTAAAGTCACCTTTTTTCCAGCCAGCCCGTCACCTAGCCTCTCCTCAGAGGGCAAGTGCTCCAGCCCCCAACCATCTTGGTGGCCCTTTCCTCAGTTCTCCTCTCCTAAATAAAAAAAAAGAGGCATTTAATAAAAGCAGCATATTGTAACATATGGGAAGGAACTTTTGTGCCATAAGCAGCCAGCAGTGAGGTCTTATATGGGGCAGCATCCAGTTTTAGCCACTGCACTTCAAGGAGGATGGAGGCACACTGAGGGAATCCAGGAGAGAGTAACAACAAACAGAAATCTAGAAAACACCAGGGCATAGCCCTGGTTAGGTAAACATGGATCCTCAACAGTCTGTTCACCCCTGAGCTTGTCCAAGAAGTTTGTTGGTGACTGCTGATCTTCTGCTGCCTGCTCCACCTCTCCCCAGCAAGGTTCTCCCTCTCTCACGCTTCCATGTCACAGAGCCAGAGCACAAGGAGAAGAGGAGCTGCTGAACATAAGCCTCTGGGCTTAGTCCCCCACCATATCTCCCTCTGTGTCTCACCACAGGGCCGAGCCTCGGGAAATTGCTCCCACCCCCTGCTGCTGCAGCCCCAGCGAGGGGCAGAGGGAAGGAGAGAAACAGCAGCAAACCCTGCTCCTTCTGATGCCAGTTAGATAACTCACTAACTATAGTTCAGCCTAGCTCCAGAAATGAGGAGAATTTTGGATCAAATCCCAGAAAAATCACTCTTGGCATGGCAAACAATCTTTAAAGGTGCAACAGCTGAAGGAAACAAATGAAAATCCGATGAATGGGGCTGTCTGGCCCCTTTTGTAATTGTCACACCAAATGTTTTAGGACCGTGGGGGACCAGTTGTGCTGCCTCAATAGATGCTGCTTCCCCGAATGTTCCCAGAGCTCTGGGGAGAGCTTGTCTTACTGGCAGGAATAATCACAGATTCTCCTTCAAAAACAAGATCTTCAGAGGTGGAGAGTGAATTTTGAAATTAGTATTTCTTTTAGAAAAGCAGAAATTAGAAATAACACTTCTTATTAGAACAAGTATATATGTTTTATATGGGTATATTTCTTTTACTTCTCCCGAAAATACTTTGCATGAAGATTTCCAGAAAATCACTGGCCATTTTGGAATGGCTTTCTTGCAGGCAGTAGGTGACAGATGTGAGCAGTGACACCACGATCCAGGTCAGCGCACTCTGTCAGCAGCTCCCAACAAGGTTTAACAAGAAGGTGCATGCCACAGCCAGCACATCCTGGGAAGGAAGATAGTTGGCCAAGGACCAGAGGGAGCCCACAAAGACTGTCCCCTCCAGCCAGTGGCAGGACAAGAAGGAAAGCCAACCTCCGATGTCAGGGTCATAGAATCATAGAACGGTTAGAATTGGAGGCGATCTTAAAGATTATCTGGTTCCAACCCCCCTGCCATGGACAGGGACACCTTCCACTAGACCAGGTTGCTTAAAGCCTCATCCAGCCTGGCCTTGAACACCTCCAGGGATGGGGCATCCACAACTTCTTTGGGCAACCTGGCCCAGTGTCTCACCACCCTCACAGTAAAGAATTTCTTCCTAATATCTAATCTAAATCTACCTGCTTTCAGTTTAAAAGCATTGATGTTCTAGGTCCTGTGCACCTCCACCACTTCCTCCATGCAGAGCCATACTTTGCACAATTTCCTCTGATGAGGGAAGACTAATAACACAGCTGTGCTTCTCTCTCACCTCCTTTATGCAATGGAGATCTTCTCTGATAGGCAGTCAGTTTTCATTTGATTTCAATCCCATAACCCAGGAGTTGGGTTCCTGCTGGGGAGGACTGTCCGAGGGTCTTCCCAGTGGTTTGCTACGGCCACAGTTGCCCTGCCCGGCTCCTGGAGGTGCAGCTTTACAGCCACAGCTCTGGTCCCAGGACCTGGGATGAGCAGCCAAGCCTCTTCTGATTGACGACACCCCTTCTGCTGGTGCTGCCAGCCACAAGTGCACCCTAGTCTTTTAGCCTCGCATAGAGGATAAAAACTTCTGGATAAATACCACCAATAAAGATTATGAGACTCTGGTCCATGAACATTAGGTACAGGATCTACATTTTAGACAACAACAACAAACCCAACAGAAAAACAGTGGGCTCTTTCAGAAGAGTACAGCCTCTAAGTACAACAGTACAACTTTTCTCCAGCAGCTCAAAAATGTAAATGCTAGATATTAAAATTCACCTTTGGCTCTGAAATGTTCAAGTTTTCAATAAGAATAGTTTATTTGACACTAGAAACTACCTGTCTTCTCCATTTTTCATACAGTCCTCCTCCATTTTTCATATAATCTTTCCAGTATAGAGCTTCTAGCTCACAAGACTGAGTGTGAAAAACAGTAAATTAATAAAGAACATCTGTCTCCATCTTGAAAGAACATCTGTCCCCATCTTGGTGTAGTATTTATGGCACTAGTTTGGATCATTAATACCAAATATAGAAGCTGCTTCCTTAATTCCATATGCTGAAGCGGCATGTAGGTATGATCCACATCCCACGGCTTTATTTCTAAAATGCTAGCTTCTGTAACACTCTTGGAAAAAAATTGTATCTTCTTATTCAGACAGAAATTACTTAGATTTTTCATAATGTCTTTATCAGTTTACTTGTCCATTAAATATACAATACTGCAGGGATTTACAGATGAAAGTTTGTTGAAATTTACAGTTCAAGACACAACCCTCTATGGCATTAATATTAAAAAGACAACCATCAGTAACATCTATACTATGCAACAATAATAGATCCAGTTAAGCATTTTTCTTTTGATGTTAAATTGAAGGTCTTCATAGTGCAGTTATTTTTTCATATTAAAAGTAAAATGCACCTGAAAATATGAACCTTGGAGCATTTTGTTTGGATTTTGCATACTTGTCTTTAAAATGGCTGTCTGTTCATCCCCACATCATACACTATTTTAACCTTACAAAAAATGGAAGAAAACTTAGAAATAACAACAGAATGAAGTAATCTAGACAACCATGTTTTCATACTTATTGCTTCTTAAATCCACTGGCAAAGAATTCTGATATTTCACCAGTAATTTCAACCATTCATAAAACAGATTCTTCATTGCTTCTTAGATAATCTCATTTTACACACCAATATTCTCCTGGGCATATTTTCCTTCATTCACCGTAAATCTTTAAATCCTTCCAAAGCAGAGAAGGAGACAGGAAAACAAACAGGAAACAAGCAAATAAAAAAGATGTCATACTGTGGTTAAAAGTTAAAAAACTAAAAGCTGGTCCTCTAAAACAAGAGTTCTATATTTGTCTCCTTCAAACTTTCAGTGTCATTTTAGCCATCTTGCAACATCCCTGTACCTCAATTTTCTCAGCTGTAAAATGGAAAACATAATTTTAAACCACATAGCCCCACAGTGCACTGGAAATATGAATGCATTGGTATCTGTGAAGTATTTGGAAGATATTATTGAGCTTAAGGTTTATTTCAGAAAGCAGAATTTTTTTTTCACAATTTTCCTATAAACTTGCCTTTGCTAATTCTGTCTCTTGTTTTTATTACTTTTCCTCTATTGTAGATAAAAGATTTCAGATACTAACTCCATTGAAATTACTATCTCTTGCATACCAATGCTAATCCTTCAATGAATTATTATATCTCACAAAATGATGTTACAAAGCAGAATCCCAACAATCAGGGTAGCTTTACTTCAAACTTACTAAGCAGTCATTACAATAACCTTACATTTAAGTTACCTCATTTTTTAGGGGAAAAAAAAAAAAAAGAGCCCTCATACCACGGGACCAAAGAACCCAGAAAGGATTTCAAAATTTAGTCTGGGTTCCGCATCTCTAGGAAAGAAGTCCTCCTGCCAGCCTTTGTGAATAATTTTCCCAACTCTGTAAGATCTGAAAGGATTCTCTTCCTGCCATCACAGCCCACTGGGATGCTCCCCATATGGGCCATGACTAGGTTTATCCTACCAGATAGCGTAATCTGACTCATTACCCGTTTTTTCTCCCGGAGGCAGACACAGCCTGGAGCTTTCCCGAGAGCCCTAAAGAGACACCTGCCTGCCCGCCTCCTCCCACAACGGCAGACCTCTCCTATCTCTGAGTGCTCCACAGGCTCAGCCCTACGGGGAGAGTGTCCCTCATCGCTGGGGCAATGCCCGACCCTCCTGCATGACCCAGCTCTGCTTCTGCAAGGAGCAGCATGGGCAGAGGTCCTCCAGCCACAGGGAAGATGCTTTCGGCCCCTGGTCCCAACTCGGGGCAGGGTGCAGCGCTCTGAACACCACGGCAAGAGGCTTTAGGGACCACTGTGGCTAAAAGTACTGTATGTCACAGGCTGGAGCGATAAATAGCAATAGCCTCAGGGCTGGCAAGTCTGGGATATGCTTGCAGCTAGAACCTAAAGCTTCTCTGCTCCCTGGAGAATTATGAATCCTAAAGATCTGACATTTTAATTGGTGTATTTTAATGAACTTAGCTATGCTTCCTTTTAACCTCCAAAGCTCTTCCCTGCAAATATGTATTTCTCCCCTTCCCCTGCCCTCCATAATTTCAGGGTTGACTGAAGAGCCCGATCCCTCTAACAGGACTCCTCCTATTGATTTTGGTTCCAAAGTCCTTAGGCTTTGCCTCTATTATTTCGGTTCTGTTTTAAAGGTTTAGGCAATCTTGAAAGCAATCTCAGCTATTTTAAACTACGTTAATTTGATCATATTAATCTACAGTTTGCAGGCTCAGAATTCAACATGCACAGTTAAAGATGACTCAGACTACTCAATCCTTCCTGGATTTTTTTTCCCCCCTATTTTTTGGAAAACAAACCATCCCTCAGTCTTCTACATTACCTTTTTGGCAGTTGTGAATTGTCCAACCACACGTCAAAGACTTTCAAAGTTGGACAACCAACTGGAGAGTTGGATGACCACATCTATTCCAGTGGGAAACCTAAATTGGTTAGACTCATTGTTTATACTAGGATTTTCCCCTCTTAGGTCACAAACAGTCTGCTAGGGAACCATGAATGAAGGTACATGCTGGCCTTGAGACAAAACCACCCACATTAAGTAAATTTAAATCAGTGCTTCCTCCAGGAAACAAAGTGTTGTATTACTTACAAGCAGATTTGATTATGGTTTACAGAATTGTTTAAACCCATTTAGCAGATCAAAAGAAAACAGATTTAAACTGATGTGCTCATTGTTTTAACAAACACCGGTTAATATCTGATGCAAAGATCAACATGCTTGATGACTCCCATGTAAAGTTTAGTAAAAACACAGGCCATAGTAAAGATGGGGACATCAGGCCTCACCATTTTCTCAAAATATCTTCAGATTTTAGATTTTAAACTGAGGCTAAAAATAGTCTTATCCTAGCACTTCTGAAACAAAACGAAGTTCATGAAAGCAATACCATGAATAAGCTCTCAATACCATATTGGCCTGGGCCATAAAAATACCCATTAATGTCATCCCCAAGAACACATTGTCAAAACCCTTTCAAAGAATCACACCATCAAAGATGATTACACACATCTGTCTACTATAGCATCCAGTAAACATGCAGATTCATACAGCAGCATGCAAACAGCCTAGCAAAGAAAGGGTTAAGACAAAGAATCTCCTAAAAGCAATTCCAATAATCGCTCTAGATTATTCTGTTTGTGAGAAGTATTCTAGCTGGCAAGCAGGACTGGTATCAACTCAGAAGTTGTTGTTGATCTGACAAAAGCCAAAGGAACCTGCAAACTGCAACGAGGAAGTTGCTGGATAAAAAAACCAAAAAAAACCAACATGGAGCAGAAGGCTCATGTTAAGAATCAGTTGGATCTCCTTTATTTTCAGAAACAATTCTTTTACCTTTAATTTCAAAGGGGCTTTGGGGGAAATGATTGAAGGAAATATAGTTCATTTTAGCAAAGCGCATATTGCACAAAATAAATTTAAAAATCTATTTTTGGGCTAGAATGGTGGAAGAAATCCCTGATTAGCCTCTTAATGGGGTGAGTCCAATTTAGTGAGAATAATCACCAGAGGGAGTCATTGACTTTCCCATTAAAGTCAAAGGGAATTTTACATACATCAGGAGTGCAGAATTTGGGGGCAGAGTGACTCCAAACAGATTGGAGTTCAGGGACTAACACAAAACACTGTTTTACAGATTTCATCTCAATCCATTTTCCCCTTTAGAGTCCCAAAGGATGACTGCTATATTTCATGGTGAAAGTTAAACAGAAGGCATTGAAGTCATTCATTCACTGGGTGCCCACTTCCACAAAAAAAAAAAAAAAAAAATAAAAATCCCAGCACTTAATAGGTTTTTAAAGTGGTTTGGAGTGATGTAAGTACTAACTGCTCAGTTCTCTCTTTGGATACACAACGTATCACAGTCCTTCTGGAAAAGCAATTTTTAACAGCCTAAAGAAAATCTGCACGTGCCATATATGAGTGTGTCATACCTCTTGGGAATATCAGGACTTCAGACAGGAAAAGAAAAGAGTGAAATGGAGAGAGGAAGAATTGCTAGCATTTTTTTTTTTTTGATGTTAACGACCAAAAGAGAAAGTGGGAATAGGGATTTGCGAACCAAGTGATGAACTAAGTCGGCGAACCAGTCTACTCAGCCATGAGAAAGTGGGCATTTCATGCTCAGACACCTAAATTTCATGACCATCAAAGAAATATTTTCACATTAGGAACTGGGCTTTTTTGTACTGGATTTTAGCTCAACCCTGTTCTTGCCAAAAAAGCCCAGCAGACTGTGGTTTGAAAACAAGCTCATTCACTAGGCAACTCTCCCCTTAATTCTGTGCAATAAGATTATATAGCAGAAAATTAGGAGATTAAAAAAAGGCAAGGAAACAGCCCCACCCAACCAAATGCAATTTCACTTCCCTAGAAACATCCTCTGAACAAATGGAATTCAATTTGTTTCTGTGTTCCCAGGTAACAGCAGCACCTTGTTTTGCTTGTTTATTTAATTACTCCTCCTTGTTCATGCAATTAGCTGAGAGACTGCAGCCTTTTGTTCACTATGTTAACCATAACACAGTTGTTTGCATAGCTGTTTCCATTTTGAGGCTGAATTTTGGATAGAGGCTCTATTTTGGGTGGTGGCAGGCAGAGAACCACTGGGAAGCCTCACGCAGGGCAGCGTGCAGCAACCTGCTCCTTCACGGAGAGAGTCGCTCCAGGAACTGCAGTGGCTGTCCATATGCTTCTGACGGCAAATCAAAGCCCCATTGCCAACACATGCTGCAAAGCACCGCATGCTTAAGACCTGGCTGTCTTTCATCATATATACCACCAAAAAACCCAGCTGAGTTCATCTCAAGGCATTTTTGCCAAGAGTATGTCAAAGCTTAACTTTGCTGCCCTTTAGAATGGTGTGAGGCATCACTCTGGTCAATGCATGCTTGATTTAAAATTATCATATTGTGGTTGGGTGAAGAAATTTAGAGGTAGACTTCTTTCATGAACAGTTCGATTTACCATCCAGTTGAATCTAGTGCTGCTCTGATGCTCAAACGAGTTGCTGCACAGTTAAATCTTTTTTTAAACACTCAAGATATATTCCCCCAGATCAAAGTTTAGCAGAATGCTGACCCTCTCCATTAATAAATACAGCAATCACCACCTCCCAAGGCCTCCGAGTTTCTGGCAGTAAACTGATGTCAGCTCATTTTTATCTAGGTTGCTCAAATTGAGGAACCTGCACCTTCTTACAGAAACAAGAGGCAGAGGCAGTGCCAGGGGGAGCCTGCATGCTCTGCTCTGGTGCGCAGGAGGCATCTTCATCTCAGCCTCCAGGCACTTAAACACCCCCAAAACTCTATCTCTGGAGAAACTGCACACCAACTTACACTATTTGAAACATAGAGAACTGCAACAGACAGCTTGAAAAAATTGTCAGTCTGTAGTTTACTATCCAGCCTTCATGTGACCCACAGCTACGGTTAGGATTAGTTCTGTAACCAATTGCAGCAAGGCGCAGCCTTTCAATGGCATCGTTTTAACCCTACCTGTGCCATCTGCCTCTCCAGCTTTGACCGGGGAATATCATCAAAATAGTTTTCATTTCTTCTTCTCCTTGCATCGCCCTGCATGATAATGTGGGGAACGTCCAGGGAGCCACCAGTAGTGAAAGTGCTTTGGCTAAGTGATGGAGACAACTGAGGAGGAGTGTGGTTACCACTGGGTTCCTGGACAGGGAGGAGAAAAATACAGCATAATAAGAACAGCATATCGCTGACTTCAAATCACACATTTAAAAGTGTATTTGAATTATTTATACTTAAAAATTAAGAAACAATTCCTGAAGTAGAGGTTACTGTGGATGAACTTTTGGGATTTGCTACCTAAGGTGCAGAGCCCATGTGGAAGGAAAACCAATTCACTATTTACGTGAACTAGTGGCAAATTCCCTCTCCAAAACCTCCTTGTGTAATATATACTCCCTTCTAGGACTGTTAGGGAGATAAAACAGTGAGTTACTTCTTGCCAAGGCCCAAATAAAGCCATGATTTAGGACTAGCTATTTGTAAGATGAAATACATTCTCACCACTTCTGAGCAGCCGCTCTGAGCAGTGAAAGTGATTTGAAAGTGATGCGAATTCTAGCAACATCTCTTGCTGGAAAAAAGAAATGCACGAACATTTACAAAATATAGACACTTTGTTTGCAATTTGTATAGGTCTTGCAGAACATCCGTTTAACTGGAAGTACTGGATGTCAGAAACAAGCTAAATAACAATTCCTAGAATGCATGAAAGGATCACAGTACAAATATTTGACCAGCCTTTTCTTGTAATCTGTGCTGAACTGTGACCTTGTATCAGCCAGTGTGCAAATACCACAGGGAATTGATACATGAACTCTATTTAATTAACAGCTAAACATGTACTCTTGATCATACATTTTACCAGGATCAGCTACCACATTGGTCACAGACAGCCACCCTGTATATGCTTAGAAATACCTGTCTATTCTCATGCACATCACATCACTTGTTCAAACATGAATTGCAAACATTGGTGCCCAGCTTCACCGCTCAACACTCTCTTGGAGATTGCAATCAGCGGGAGCAGAGCTAGAGTGCAGTGGCCAGCCAGTCTGCACACATGCCACCCCAGGATGGACTGTAAAACACTGCCATAGCAACTGGGGAAACATGTTCCTCTCTCATGATGTAGGTTACTGCGCTCAATTTATCCGACACAAGAGATTTCTGTGATAGTAAGCTCTTCGGAGGCAGAACATACCCAGGAGTGTGTTTCCACAGTGCAGACCTTTTCTAACTTATCTATTGCTGTAATACTGTATTTCACGGAAATCACAGAATCATCAGAGTTGGAAGGCACCTCTAGAGATCATCTAGTCCAACTCCCCTGCTAGAGCTGGATTGCCCAGAGCACATTCCTCAGGACTGCATCCAGGCGGGTCTTGAAAATCTCCAGAGAAGGGGACTCCACAACCTCCCTGGGCAGCCTGTTCCAGAGCTCTGTCACCCTCATCCGAAAGAAGTTTTTCCTCATATTTGAATGGAAGTTCCTAAGTTCCAGCTTGTGCCCATTGCCCCTCATCCTGTCATTGGGAACCACTGAAAGGAGTCCAGCTCCATCATCCTTCAACCCACCCTTTAGATACTTATAAGCATTAATAAGGTCTCCCCCTCAGCCTTTTCAATACTGAACAACAAGAAGGGACCTGAAGATATTAGAGGAAGGAAAGACCTGCTCCAGTGTGCATGGAGGGTAAAAAACCCTGCCTTTTTATTTAAAGAAAGAATTAAAGTGGGTATGTAATGCATGATTACATTGAAGCAAACGTAATTCTGAAAAGCATCAAGGTACTTTACTCCATGCTGTTAAGAAACAAGATACTGTGTAAGAAATCAGACCGTTGTAATCTCTTCCAAATGGAAAATTGCAATTCTCTGTATGCATTCAAGTAATAGTAACATCTGACGTTAATATTTGAAGTGTAAGAGTCTATGTGACATTATTCCTTGCGATCACAGTAATGGATTAGTATTTTTCATGTTGGTTGACTAAAATGAGGGCTATATAGTTGTTTAGCAACTCTTAATTAACTGGATTTTTTTTGTTTGTTTTTTAATTCTCTAGCTTTCCTACGATCTGAGATGAGCACTTGACATTTCCCAGGGCAAAGAATCCCTCCTTCACAAAAATCCACCTACATTTGGCCCAGTTAAAAAGCTTCTGAAAAGTTAAAGTCTGCACATGCTCGGAAGGTTTGCTGAGGCATCATCTCTAAAATCTACCCTCCATGGGCCCAACCCTGACTAGTTGGTGCAGAGGACTGCCCTGAAAATAACCTGAGTACAGGGGCACTTTCTAATGACTGCTACTTGCTGCTCCAGGCAGGTAGGTAACCTCTCTCTGCTCTGAATCATGATTCACCCCCTGTTCAGTAGACTGATAGGGCCATCAGCGCATCAAGGTGACAGATGACCATGCAACAGACATACAGATTCCAGCTCTCATCGAGTTTTTCATATTTTATCAAACTGCATATAAAGAGGAAATTCACTCAGAAATCTCTATCAGAAGATTGCTGGCAAGGCAATACAGACAAGAATTACAAAGTCAAGAAATAAAAGAATTACGGTGCTTCTGCATTATGGAACAGGGTTTAATCGTATGATTTGATGCTATTTTCTCAAAGTCGTCCTTCACAGCACAGATGGATCCTCAACTGTGCAGCATGTTGTCACATACTCAGCACTGTGTTATCATTAGTTATCGTGTAGTCAGTATTTTATTCTCACCTCGTTTCGTAGCCCCAAACCCCTCCCCTAACATCTATTCAAATCCCGCTCTGAAGATAGGATGACTAATATTGTCATTTTCATGATGCTCCTAAGCACTTTACAAACATCAACCAATTTATTTTCACCACACCCTTTGACTTCTGGCATTTTCTAATCACCACTTTGGTGTGTAGGACCTGAGACATGCAGACAAAGGTTAAAAAATATCAGTCACTTTGTATGCCCAATTAAAATATCTATTGCCTGATTTTCCAAGTGCTTGTATTCAAAACTCCACTTTTACTGATCTAATTTGCAGCAGTGTGTGCTCAGCACTTGTATAAATCAGACTCCAAACTCCAGTCTGTAGAATGTCGGTAACATACAATCAGTGACTGTTTATGAGGCAATTACCTAAATAACTTACCAAGCGTTATCCAAGGGCTTTGTGGCAAAAGCAGCTGTAATTCTGTATTTTCATAGCTACAGCTATTCCTTTAATCCAGAGTCTCTCTCCCATTCTTCCTTCATTCCTCTCTCTTGCTCCATACCCACTTTCCCACCTCCTTAACAAATCTGCAGACCAGGCACGGATGCCCGTGCAGGTGCTATCATGTCCTCAGTACCGTGTTGCTGTTAGTCACACAGTTCATATCATGTTACCACCCTGTTGTGAACGTATGGATACATGCCCTGCAGGGGTGCCTGGTCATATATATTTCACTATCGAACTCTGCTTCATCCCCACCTCTCAGTCTTGCTGGTCACATAATGCTGGAACCACACAGGTCAGGGCTGGAAGGGAGTTTAAGAGATTCTTAAGGATCCAAGGCTGCTGAGGTGCACCTCATGCCCCAAGGATGTTTGTCAAACCAGTTCCTAAATCCAGGAATCCTTTCTAGTGAATTCATTCTTGTCTTAAAACTATCATTACTGTTGTAACACCTCTTCATCAAATTTTCAGTCTAAATAGTTATTCCTTCAGTTTAAATTCCACCTTCCAGTGGGGAGAGGATGGAGTTCTACGAATAACATGGAAACTGGTCCTGAAATTAAAGACTATAATGCACACAAGAAAGGAAAGCCACACTGCACAGGTAACTTGAGATCCAGCATCTTCTAGCTTTCAAGTATATGGCTTTGAAATCAAAATAACTTTGCCTTAGTACACAGTTATTGTGGCAATAATATATTTTGTGGATATTTTTATGTGTTTGTTGCTTTTCCTCAATATTTAACCATTTTTGAAATATTTTAAAAGCTAATAAAAAGAGAGATGAAAAAGATGCTAGCCATGCTTAGGTTGACCTTGAGACCTTAAAGGCAGACTCTTTAAACCATCTTTTCTAAAAGATATAAATTAATCTTCTAGTAGCCACAGATACTTTATTCAAATCAATTTTCAAGCTAAAGATCATAGCAAACTACAGACTAAATACTATGTCCTCATTTTGTGTGAAATGGCATAGTAGGATTTGATGGGAAAGAAAACCTTAATCCAAACTCATGTCCTCCTCTTTAGGATTCTCTGTGAAGACTCCAATACCATGAGGTGATGAATGACATTTAGCACTTGCCCGCATCAGCACCTCTAGCTGTGGAGCAGCAGACTACTTTTTATCATTTTGACTACAGATGGAGGACATCCAGTTTTCTCTTCACTATTAACAGAGAATAGACAGTCCTAACCAATAACATGGGCTGTGGAAACTTTCCCACCTGCTGAAGAGGAACTAATTCCCCAGTCCAGAGCACTGAAAGTATTGAGCAAGAATGTGCAACTTTCAGAAGATTTCTTTTTCCTGGGAGTGTTTTAACACCTGACAAGCATCAGGAATCATCCACATAATACATAAAAAATAAAATACAAGAAAAATATCCACACATTTGTGCAATGTGCCTTAGAGCAGGATGTCATAGGCTTGTGAGACTTTTTTCAACATGGCATTAGGAATAGGTTGAATTGGGGTGGGGATCTAAAATGTCTCTATGTGGCATCTGAGAATAAGCAGGGTGAAAACAGGCTGGTCACAGAAATTGTAAGTGTATGTTAAAATAAGTCCTAATTCTGTCTTTCTCTATTTCTCTTTACATCAGGAAATTCAACTTGGAAGCACGGACACCCTCTGACATTTGGAAATTTAGTCCCAAATGAGATTCGAGTCAGAAATGCAGCCCCATGAAAATAATCAGATCCAATCAAATGCAAAAGGTGTGACCTAAAATATCAAAATAAGAAGTGTTGATATGAACTCCCTTGGAGAGAACACAGTAGGAAAGGGTCATCAGACCACAACTCAATAAGGGTAACAGACAGCAAGGAAGCAAAGGCATTGGACTGGTGGTGTAAAAAGAGGAGATTAAATCTGGTCAAGTGTGGAAAAACCCCAGGAACATTGCAACAAGATTTCTAAAAGCAGGAATACAAATTAAAATTAAAAACATGAGGTAACTTCTGATACACAGAAATATCCTACTGGCATTTGTATCACAACACTTTCAATAGGGTCTCCTTAAAGAAAGCATAAAGAATATGTCTGAAAAGTAAGTGAAAGCATCTTGAAAACATGAAAAGAAAATGGTAACTCTCCTTCCGCAGTATCGATCGGCTGGGATTCCAGTGGGGAAATGCAGACGTGCAGCTTGTACGCATTCACTCCTGAGCCAGCTTCTCGAGCAAAGAAGATAAGCTGGTACTTCTAAGACACTACTTATCTCATCCTAAGGTAAACGTCTGAAACAGGTCAGATGAATCACCCTGTAAAAATGTCCATTTATCTCCGCTGGCTCTATGGAGAGGAGCGACTGAGCAGGTCAGCCTAAGACATCTACACTGTAAACTTCTGAAGTGAGGTAAGTTGAATCCCACTCCAAGTGGCCCTTGTTTTCACGTGAATGTTATGAAATGCTTGCTGACTTTTTGAGAAATGCAAACAAATTTTCATGGGGACTCACCCTGAGGGTTATTGACCGAGGTGGTTTCTGAGGAGGATCTTCGTGAAGCCTGTCTCCCAAAGAAGCCAGAACGCGCTTCCGGTGGCCAATCAAGCTAATTTTTAAGACCTGAAATAATAACGAAAATGTGTCTTTAAAAAGAACTCATCACAATCATTAAATGAAGATCCATTCAGAGCAAAGCCATATTCTCTTTAAACCTTTTAACAAGTTAGTCCACTGTACAGGCTAAGCAGACAGAGAGCAGTGCGAGGCAAACAACAAGCAGAGAAAATGAGAGGCGAGATCACAGGAAAAACCCTGTAAAATGAGGGAAGAAACCAAAGCAGGTACACATGTGGAAAACCAAAAAATACAGGCTCAAAAATGAGTAAGGAGGAAAGCAAAATGAAACAGGAAGAGAAGGCAGTGGAGCAGGAGGGAAACCAATGGAAGGAGAGGAAGAGACTGGAGAAGGAAATGTGGAGGTGCGGGCAGTGAGTGATGAGGGTTAAAGGGATTCACTGGGAATGGGAGGGATGAGGAAGAGAGTGAGGAACAGCTAGCAAATGCTTAGAGAGGGCAAAAAGGGAGAAAAGGAACCGCACAATGAATAAATGTTATCACTTTTAAATTTATTCACCATGCCTTTCACAAGCAATGTTCGAATGACACGTACAGTTTGCATTATCGTGTAGAATCACCCTTGCGTAAAAAACACAGGACGGACAAACTTTGTCCTGGAGGTCTATTATCAGATGCAATGAAAAAAAAAAAAATCTCTGTTGCACATAAACATGACCATCAGTGGACAGGTTTAAATACCTTGCGCTTGTCCAAACGCCAAGAACACTGCCAAAAAGGTGTTCCAAACTTACTGCAACTACTCCCCACTCGTATCTCTTCGTGTCCCTGTCACATACAAAACCATCACTGCTCTTCCAGACTGTATATATGGTTTCATACACCAGAGCTGCCTCCATTCCCTCTCAGAAGACAGTATTTCCCACTATATTTAGGATTGCTGTGTTTCAACACCCTTCAGTTGAGAGAAATTTCTCACTCAACCTAGAAAAAGTAATAGTCTCCAAAAAAACCTGAAAATGAATGAACAACTACCTCAGTTTAAGCAGCACCACTAAGGGCTACCATCCACGAGAACAAACAAAACCCAAACCCCAGCAACTCCCCTATGACACCTCTTAGATCCAGGAACACACAGTCATTATTCCGGTGGGTGAACTCCTGCCTATCTATGGGCATGTGAATTCTTCCACATGTCTTCTGTTGGATGTCTCTGTGCTATCCACTATAGTTAAACCTCAAGAACACCTTGTTTGCCCACATCTACAAAGCGATGGGCTAGGACATGAAACAGATCAAGGTCTTTCTCTGAGAGGCAGCTTACAGAGTCATTTCAGACCCCACAGCTCAACAGCAGACCCAAGCTGCAGAGTCCCACAAGCCTGCTATGTGCTCCCCTGTTAGTCCAAATCTGGAGAAGCAGTCGAGAAGCTGAGATAGCACAGCACACACAAAAATGCCGGAGGCATGCAGGAGACTTAGTTAAGTATTCAGTTTACATTGAATGTTAAACAGAAGAGTGCACAGTTTATCTCCATATTTAACTACATGAAACATGTGAATGAACCACAGCTGCTTTAAGCATTACTCAGGTAAGGCACTTCAGTGCACTTGCTTCTTTCATAATGCTTTCCCATCATCAAGACCGTTTACCCAGAGATTTTTAAGTCAAGCTACAGTTCTTGGGTTGTTTGGAGGTCCTCCGAGCTCTGACTGCCTCATTAGCTGTATCAAACCACACAAAGCAATTCTCTTTGACTTCACAGAGCTGTTGAACAACAGGAGAGAAAGGGACACGTGTCTTGAGGGACTTTGCACATAAGAGATCAGTAGACGGGTCTAAATGGCTATATTATTTCAAAAACTGTGCTAAATTTGAAAGCATTACAGATCTTTAAACACCAGAAGCACTCCTAAGCTTATTCCATGTTTTGTTTTTCCATTAAAATGGCGATCACCCCAACTCTGAAGTGGTAGGAATTTAAAGATGTGACCTACAGAAACATATTGTCCTCAGCCAACAAGCAGCTGTAGCCCAGTCTCATCTGGGCATATACTGTGTTAACTGAAGACAGCTGTATTCTTCTGGAAATGGACTCCCTAGTAATTTTCTTACTTGGAAAACCTGTTACTCAACTTGCAAATATAAAATACTGTATTCTGAAACATTTCTATATAATATATGAGAGCTTTAACAAATGCCCTGAAACTCTGAAAACTTGTTCTGAAGCTTGTTCTGTGATGGATTATCCTTGACAGTATTTATCAAAAGCGTTAAATATCACAAATATAGGTCAACAGTGTGCAATGGTAAAGTTGCCCAAAGCAGTACCTTAGAAATATCTTAATGTTTTGTATCACATAACTGCTTAAAGTCTTGCACTTATTTAGCCCACGAGTTAGTTCCTCATGAATATTTTCTCTATACCATGTAACAGTGAACACAGTAACACTGAACTATAGGAACAGTCAATAAAATGCACTTAAGTGCTACGCAGTGAAACATTTTGTCAAATGGGCTATAGCCTCCATAATATACAAGAGTGAAATGAGCTTTGCAATGTAGCTGCAGGAATTAGCTACAACATGTCACAAAACTATTCAGAGTACCTTATGGCCCTCCACAGCCCATTATTCCGTTACTGGGACAAAAAAAAAAAAAAAAAAAAAAAGGCATGTACATGACATGCCTCTTTCCACACCAACAGTAGCATACCTGAGAAAAAATAATGCAACATGCTACATCATCTCATATATTTACTTATATTTGATACTTTAATACAATTAAAGGATAACAGAACAAGTGATTTGTCCGAAGCAATGATACATGCACACAAATTTAATCCTATTTTTACCTCCATATTCTCCAGTGATTAGCATACAAAATGAAATTCCAGTAGGAGATGTAAGAAATCCACAAATGTAACCAATGCAACACTTTGCATTTAGATTTCTGACTTAGTTGACAGATGTTTTAAAAAACAAACACATGTAGCCCAGTAACTCCCCGATGACTGTATACGTGCAGATGCTCGAATTAACAAGTTATTCCATATAAAACTGAGCATTATTTCTGCAACTTTCTTCTGCTTGAAGAATCTTTTATTCTGATTGAATAATATGATCCAATAGTGTATTTTTATAGTTATTCTACATTTTTTAAAATGGGTATTATAAAGATTACTGAAATTGAAAACATCGATTCCCTTTCTTTTGGAATAATTTGAAAAGTTACCATATGGGATAAAATTAGTACCACAATGGCGCAAATGATCTGGACTAAACATGTAGCAGCAATCGGACACTAGGAACTAGCTACAAAGTGAAAAATTAGAGAGTGATGAGAATAGCAGTAGTGATTCTCTAGTGACAGCATCAGACACTCCAGAATTTAAGAAGAAAAAATGGTAAAGTACAAGGCAACAAGGTGTGATCTTCCTACTTCTGCAAGTTAACAGCCCAAAATGTTAGCTAAATTCAACATTATTAATCATTTTACTGCTGCTCATATTGGAATAAACTCCAGGCTATCCTGGAATCATGGCTGAACAATACATTTACTATTACCACTTTCCTGACACAATGCTGCCCCACAGGACTCGTCCTAAAACACGGCAGTGCCCAGAATACCCAGGAAGCAAGCCCAGACCAACCAGTACAGCTCATGACTTGTTTAACTGAAAATTTGAGAATGGATGACATACACTTGCGAAATTCTCAGCATGGACAACTGTTCAAAATTTTACAGATCCTATCCATAGAACTGCTGTCAGTGATTAACAGTTAAAAAAAACAAAACAAAATCAAGAAACCCAAACAACAACAACAAAAAAAGGTGAAAAAATCCATACCCCAACACACTGACCAAGATTACATGATGTAATAACTGGCATATTTTGAAAGATAAATATGCCTGACTCAGCTGTGTATTGAATGCCCAGTGGCTTACCAATACCAATCACAGCCAAATCCAGTCCAAACCATATTAAACTTCTGTTGAATTTTTCACACAGGGATATTTTATGATCCTTCTCATCCTGACTGCAACTGTGATTCCTTCCAACCCTATATTATCACAAACCCTTGAGATTTTTAACAGTGCATGGATTTTCCTGCAGAGCCCTGACTGTCCAGAAAAGCACAGGCACGTGAAAACAGAGAGGCTCCAAAGCAGCTGGAGATCTGAGACTTGCTGCAACTCAGCTAGAAGCAAGACTTCTCTGGCCCCCACAGTTGCAATGGAAGCCATCATTTATTATGCCTATGAAGAGGCTTGCAAGAGACTTATGATTTCATATCATAATGATATGAAGTATGCACCATAATCACCCTGAATTAATTACCCAACTGGAAACAGATGTCAGTTGTCTTGGTGACAGAATTCACAAAGACAGATGGCTGCCTAGTAAATCCCATTTCTATATGTTATCATGAAGAACTGACGTTTGTTTTTTTTTTTTTACACCCCTTCAAATACATAATTTAGTTGCAGATCTCCAGTTTAATGATACTGAGAAGTCAGAGGCCAAAAGTCTTTCCCAAGTCAAGGTAATTTTGAATCCCAGGTTGTCACATTCCTCTGAGCTGCACTGCTGCAGATGAGCTTGCTGCCACAGCAGCGGTGGTACACCACTGTTCAGCCGTTGCCATCTCAGCTCATATTCAGGCACATGATAATTTATTATTTTTTGCAGAAGTTCTGAGGACAGCCTGTGGTATGACCCAGGCCACTGGAATTTTTGTCCTGACTTGACCAGCGAAGCCATTTTTGCTATTAAACTGTTTTCCAGCTTCTCATTAGTTTAAGAACTGGCCAACTGAAAATATCAGGTGCTAGTACTTTTGGCCCCACTAAAGACAAAAAAAAAAAAAAAGGAATTGCAATTTTGTGCTTGTAATCTATAACCCTTAATATTTAAGTGGGAAATTATTAGTTTAATAAAATTCAGGAAAATACAAGGGAACAAGACCCAGCCAATACTGAGACCCGGCCACTTTACCTCCTGACGATGTATCTCAGGCTACATGCTCAACTGCTTTTTAAAAACAATTTTTTAATAAAACAGAAGTTAAATCCATGGCCTTAAAAAAATAAATCACAGTTTAATGATTTTGCAAGCCTCAGATGTAATGGCAAATATTACATATGTGCATTTTTATTACATGAGGCTCAAAAACCCGTTAATCAGAAATCCTAAGTCTATTATACATACAAACACAAAGATCATTACAATAATAATTACCTATTCTATGAGACAAGGCTGAAAATAATATTATTTATGTGAAAAATCGCAAGCACTAAGCAGATCTGTACATAAAGTAAAAACATTCCTTCTGTTTTCACATGCAGTAAGTGGAAAAAATATTGGACAGTTTGAAAGGTGGAATACATTCCCAAACTGAGTCCTAGAGGATAGACTTCTTCGACTGTTCTCTCCACTAGTGACTTGCATTTCCACCTGTTGCTGAGCTAATGACAGGTCCGGTCACTGGTTCAGACACCATTTGGAAAATATGTGGTCACAGAGACCAGGAGTATTATTCCTGGTCAACCTTCCTGAGGTTTTCAACATTAATCATATAATACTACAAGATAGCAATTGCAATACCAATATGTTATCCCACAATATTGTGCAGGATTACTTACAGAGCAGATAAATTATAATTAAAGTTACTGGTACTACAACACATCTCATAATTAGCTAATCATTTATTTATCTATTTTTAATATGCAATTATCAGCAAAGCACATTAATCTGTACACAAGCATGAAATATAGCTAATGTAACGAGAAATAGGAGCTAAAATACAGATCTCCATAGAAAATTTTAACAGCTTTAAAATTGATCCTTTTTCTGATTTTGGTTCAATTTTGTCATGGACTTAATTCCAAGCAAAAGGGGAAAAAACCCCAACAACATTCAAGCCCTTTCAAAGAATGGGCCATTTGTCTACTAAATAAATAGCTTTTTTTTAAAGCCTTCTAATAAGACACAGTAATGAATGCGTTCATAATATCAGAAGAAACAAACAGCCAGTCATTGCTTGGAATAAAAATGCAGATTACTCTAGCTCAGTTATAACCAACACAGTCATTAAAAGGTAAACTCTGTAATATGAGAATACTATCCATTAATTATACAGATATTAATATATTAGAATTGAAAATGGTTTATTTCTATATCATGCATATGATAAAAATGGCAATGAAAATAATGAAAACCTAAGATGGTGTTAAGTATCTCCTTCTAATACCAGATTTTAATGGAGGTCCTTCTATGCATTATTTTTTTTTTTAAAGCATCAACATCGTTTAGATACATGACAACTGCAGAAAGAATGTCTTCAACATACAGAAAAAAAAGCCAAATACTGCACAGGAGAATCTGAACCAAGAATCAGAACAAATGCTGTTAAGATACATTATTCAGAACCCATTCAATTTCCTAATCTATTTGCAAGTTAACAGCTGTATGCACAAAGACCTAATTATTATTGCATTAAAGTATTTTCAGTTTAGTAAAATTATTTTTCTGTATTGTAAAACACTCACATTAAAAGCATGGGCTCCACCCTCGAGTATTTAGTTCATGCCAAATCGATGCACAGAGGCTACCTATGGCTTGCATTCAGGCTGTGCTATGGAGCGCAGAACACCACACACAGCAATCCAAAATACATTGATCCCCTACAGCATTAAATATCCCAGAGTTACAAACTTGATCATGCATTACTGTCCTACTGCTAGCACTGATACTTATCCACTTTTTTTAAGGAAAGAGCTGTAAAGGAATTGTAAAGATAAACATGAGAAAAGTGTTTGTAGTCTTCGATATAAGAGCCATCACCAGCAATGTCAATACTCGACTATTACGAACTGATAGCATGATGCAAAGGACAACAACCCACCCCAATTCACTGCCAAAGTACAGGTGAATTGTCCTCTAAGGCTTGTGAAAACCGCATGGAATTCATACAATCATAGAATCGTTATGGTTGGAAGAGACCTTTGAGATCATCACATCCAACTGTTAACCTAGCAATGCCAAATCCACCACCAAACCATGTCCCTCAGCACTACATCTACATGTCTTTTAAATACCTCCAGGGATGGCGACTCATGCACTTCCCTGGGGCAGCCTGTTCCAATGCTTGAAAACACTTGAAATGCACCCTTAGAAGAAAGAAGATCTGCAGAAGAAAATACCAGTGTTCGGTCCATAAGGAGAGGTGCTGGGCAGCAGAGCAGGAGCAGCTGCAGCAGAGTGACCTCCTAGGGATCTCACTTCAGGGATCCCATCCACCTTAAAAACGGACCCGGGAGGTGGGCAGGGAGCAGTTCTCTGTACACCCAGCTCCTTATCTGCTTCCTTACTTGACCACAGAAGAGCTAACATTGGCACAAGTAAACAGGCAGGAAAGTACAACCAAGGATGGGGAAAAGAAGAAAGGCTGGAAATCTCATTTTCAACAGCTGCTTGTGCTTACAGTGGCGCAAGGCAAATATGAGATGTGTCCACCACCATGAAATTGCAGTTTCTTTCACAGTGGACCACCCAAAAGAAGAGGGCAGCTGGCACAATCAGTAAAGAACTCTAAAGCCAATGGTTTAAGAGAAACAATGGTCTATGAGCCTATGCGTTTTAGTATTCAGCAGTTACTAAATTTAGTTTCCTAGTTTGTCTGTCAGGTGCCTGCCATTTTCTCCCTGAGGACTAGCACAAACCTGTCAGAGGCAGGGTAGCCATTTCATGAAAAATATTTTCCTTCTTATAACCATTTCTGTCCTACCAGTAATCAGTGTGGATTCACCCTACTGCAGAGTGGCTGTGTAGCCTCAGCCATACCACTTTCTTTGACAGCATTTGGCACTCTGGATCAAGTAAAACACATTTTGTGATGTGCTAGTATAGGTGCTGTTGACTCTATTTTGGGTACCATGGGTTATGCTGTCCTGGGATGTCACCTCAATCAAGATCTTAATTTCATTACTTTGCAAGAAAGATGCACCCACATATACGATGTGATGTAAAGAGGGTCCTCAGTTATCACTCTACCTGCTCTGCAAAACAAGCCAGCTGACCAATTTCATCACTTTTCTTTCAGCAAGGACACTCCCCAAAAGAATAAACATTGAATGACCAATAACCTCAGTATAGGTTATGGCATGACATAAACCTTAGCATAAAAATAATAAAAAAATCCTCCATCAACTTATTTTCCCAGTTGTCTTACACTATCCTGGTTTGCAATCTTTGCTCATTGAACAACTATTTAATTAAACTCATTAAAACAATTACTACAGATTCTGGAAGAAAATCATGGCTTGATAAATAAATGATAAATAAATTGAAAAATAAATGATACCAGCCCCTCTCTCCAGGTTTCACACCCCCCTTCACCTTCAGCAGTCTTGTCCTTTAACACCAAATGGAAGAAGCTACTACGTATGTAGAAGCTACCAATTCATCTCAACTGCAGCTACAGTAATCTACCGTTTTCCTTCAGATAGTTTAACTGATTAGCATAGTTAAAATAAATTAAGAACAATTTCGTCTAATCTACATATGGTTTGGATTGTGATATTGTTTGTCAGCTTCTGAACCCCAAATCTTGTCCATTTTCCAACTACATGATATGGCTTCAAAAAAACCTATTAGTTCTCCCTTATATCCTTGCATTGTTTATACCCTTTATGCTATCACGACTGTAACAACATTACTACTATCTTAAAAAAAGGCAATGGCCACCATGGCAGAGCAGAATCGCACATCATAGGCAGAGCCAGCGTCACGCTGTACTTTGACTCTTAATCTGTGAGGAGGAAGCACCGTGGGTGGGAGAGAACAGGCTCTATGAGCACAGCAGGACAGCTGGATTAACTCTGCCAGGGGCAGCAAAGGGACAGCGAAAGCATTTCTCAAAATATCTTTTTCTTTCATGCCTTGAGGTAAGAGCAGGAAGGAACACCATCAAAAAGTGGGGTTACAAAAGGATACAAATAAAGTGGCGAAAATATTCATCCGTCAATAGCTCAAGTAAGTTCTTCCCTTGTGGCTCTGAGCAACACGACAAATTTCAACATAAAAGATTATTGTCTGCATAACTTGAGATAAATTGAAACCACAAGGCCGCTCAGATCATACACATCTTCTTATACAGATTCCTTCATTAAACATTCAACATTAGTCTGGCTTAAGGAAGAAACATTTTTGTACATAACCAAATTAGAACAAAGCAAGTGGGCAAGCTGTACTGAAGAGCTCTCCACACAGGAGGCTGATTTTGTACCACAGTTAAAAAAAAGATAAACTGAACTTCAGATAAACACTGAAAACCAACAAAGCTTTGGTCATCTCAAAGTTGTTGTCCTTCAAGTTATTTTATAAATGAAAAAGAATATAGATGTGTGTATCTTTTTGAATTCCACAGTTCGGGTGGATACATTATTAACGAAGTATTCTGGCAAAACCCACCAGTGAATGGGTTATCATGGGAAAGGCTTTCTTGCTATAAATTCTATTTGAATTTTCTCAGCAAGAAGGGCTGCACAGGACTCCTAGTACAGGGTAGTGTAGTATGTTTTCTTCACCTCTGCTCTTTCTCTCTTTTTTCTTCATCCTTATCAAAAGTTCCTGAAAAAGGAAAGTTCTCTTCAAAGGGACTGTCAAAAAGAGGATAAACCTAATCTCCACGGCTCAGGCTTTGCTTTCTTTACCTTGGGCCCATCCAACCCATGCAATAAAGTCAAAAGAAGGAAAGACAGTGACAAGGAGTTCATTCTCCACTCTTCCCATCAGTAGTAGTAACACCAGCAGTCCTGATTTTGCAGAGAGTGTTACGAGAGGGGATTTTTGGACCAGCATGAAACCAAAATGCCTTAGCAGACCTGTGCATGCAGCTAATGGCAGGACAACGGCCCCACATTGCAAGAAGTCAGAGGCCCTGTGTAACATCTATAATGCTTCCCAAACCACTCTTAATGTTGCCAAGGATCTCCCCAATGTCTAGTCATGCCTTTTTATAATTCTAAATATTGTAATTTAGCAAATCTCCTTGATCCAACAATTAACCATTCTGATTCTTGAATTACGTTTTGGTTAATATTTAACCTAAATGGTCTCTTCTCTAGCTCTTGGTCTGTCCTCGCTGATTTATGAAAATAATTCATCAATATCTCCTTTATAACATCCCCTTACATGTTGGCGGAATGTTACATTGACCCTCAATCTTATTCCCCCTAGAAGGAACATGTTCATTACACTAGGTATCTGGTTACAAGTTTTCCAATTGAGATACAGCTGTGATTTCTAATGGACAACATGAGCAGAAAAAAACCAACAATCCTTCTTCCCCTCATTGAAAATAAACCAGAAAAAAGAAAGAACAGTTTTCCTTTCTCTTGCAAGTAATTTATCATAACATACATGCAATTTTGCAAAACTCTTCTACCAAGAATAACTCTCGCTCCAAAATTTGTTTTAACTGGAGATAAAGAATCCTACTTATAAGCACACTATTGGAGTTGAAACATAGGCAACCACAGTAGGGGGCAGAAAGCTCTACGTTTTTATACACACTCCTCTTGTTAGTATGCACTACATTCACATAGCACTGTCCTTTTTTGCACTATAAGGTTGACTGATGTTCAGTCAAATATCCAGTAGCTTTACTCCTCCTGCCCAGATTATTCCCCCAGTACTGCTGTTCAGTAATACACTCAGAGCTCTTTATAATCTCTCATGTGATCTTACTTCCAAAATAAATCACATTTCTTCAATTAAAACTCAACTGATTCAGCCCATTTATGTGTTAGGAAGATCATAGTCTATTTTAATCCTATTTCATAAATGTTACTACAATGTTAAATAATCATCTTTCAGATCAGAAATGATGCCATGAAAAACCGTATTTGTTTGGAATGATAAGTTTGCAGACCCTTAACTTTGCTGGAACTTGAAATGTTAAACCTGAAAGAAAAGAGATTAGTTCATATATGTATTTACATATTAATTTATAGTATTAGGTATAATAACCAGCTGTATTATTGTGAAGCCAAGTAAGTTTCTATTTCATATTGTCACAAAAGTACACGACAGTATCAATCACATTAACTCACTATAACATAAGAAATCTTGTCATGAACATTTTATACCAAATCACCACATGAACTATGATTAATAATGAATCAGAAGAGTAGATTTATGTGAATAACAAGCAAAGAGAAAAAAGCTCTCTTATTATGGACAATTAGAGAATAATGTAACTTACATATTCGTTATGTACCAGTACATAGCCATTTGGGATAACTTCACATGACTTACTTAGACTTAAAATGCACTTCCAAGTTGTACTACAAAATTAAGTAACATTTTGGGTTTTTCAAATGAATAAGTAAGCCTAAATTTAGTCACTGTTAATTAAGTATTGTTTTAGAAACTCTACTATTCAAGTACATATCTCATTTATGTGTTATTTTTTAATTCCTCCTGTATTTGTGATCCAGATCTGGATCCAGAAAAGTGTAAGTCTCTTCTCATTTAAGAGCCCTGACACTTAAATTCACTTGTTTCTGCTGTAATATCAACCTTTGAATCATATTTTCCATTCATGATTTGTGTTCACATTTTCCGATCAGATTTCTCAGATACTCAACAGCGCAAGTAAATGAAATTTCTGCACAGAATTGAAAGTAAATGACTGTGTTACTTTAGTAGTAGGAATGAAAAATACTTAAGGAAAAGGTTAAAATATGCTTTTCATAATGCTACATTATGTTTCTGTATCACATACAACAGGCTTACTCAGCTGGGGGCAATGTCTTAGTTTTCAGGAACCCATTCAGTGTTTCACCCTAATTTGGCCAGAGATACAGCTGATCTTTTCTCAATTGATACCTATCACAAGGAACTTACCAAGTGCTGATGTTCCCATCAAGCCCCTGTGAGCCCAGAGGACAGAACCTGCATGAGAGTGCTGCAGACAGGTTTTCCCATGGAAGTGCAGCATGGATGGACTGGGAAAAATTCTCCAGATTGTTCATGCTTGAAGATTTAGAACAATACATAAAGTTAACAAAACTTTTTAAAAGAGAACACTGGAGGTACTGGAGCTTCAGAGCTGCCCAGGAGATAAAAAAAAAATCCATATTTAAACCTGGAAAACAGAGGGAGCAGAGCACGGTGCACCCACAAGCACCCTGAAACTTCAAAATGTGTTCCCAGAAAATAGGTCCCTGCTGGCAGAGCCCTCTGAGGATTGACCCAGAAGCACCAGTTCAAAACCGGCACACTGGGAGGCTGCTGGATGGAAGAGTTTGAAGCTCAGCAGGATGCTTTAATGTGGATATTTCCCTGCCACCACCCCGGTGTATCCTGCTCAGGGTGACGCCGAATGCATTGCTGTGTGCTTCATTGCCAGGACACACAGGCAGCAATGAACACCTTCAGAGAGAGCTACAACGATATAAAATTACAAGTGCTACAGACTAACATGACTGAGACCTCACACAGGCCAGGGATTCCTCTGCATCAGTGGCCAGGGAGCAAAGGGGAAGACAAATAAATGACAAAACACCGTGTGCAAATCATAAAGCAAAAGATAGCGAGAGATGGCATGAGCTACAATGAAGTCCTAATTGTACAAGGAATTGTATCTGTTGAGAACTTAAAATGCAAATGTTAAATTTTATTAATCCACTTCTTAACTGCAGATACAACCAATGCAAGCTCCTGAAATAATAAGGTAAAATGGGAATTTGGAACCTATGAGAGATAAAATGAGTGCCAGAAATTTTAAGAGGATGAATAACGCAGGAGAAAAATAGGAAGACCAGAAAATGGGTCGTTATAGTAATCAGATGAGAAATAGCTAATGGAAGGATTTACATTTTACAATAAAATTAAAAGGTAACTATTTGAAGGATACCAGTAGGTGACATCTACAAGGCATTTGTGATAAACCAGAGTAGATTATTTTATTTGTCTGTTCTGGCTTTTCAGATAACTTTCCTGTTTTCTTCTTTTCAAATTCAACTTCCTTCTCTCTCTTCTGTCACTACTCCCTCTCTCTCTTCACATCTTATTTTCAGCTCAACAGACCTGAAATTCCTTTTGCCCTTGCAGCTTTGCTCTAGGTCCTCTTTATTTCTTTACAGCCCCCCATCCAGCTCAGCAATTTAATCTGAATATGCAGCCATATTCCCACCTCGTCCAGCTGACTACTACAGAGGTAACAGGGAGAAATGACAACAAAAGAACGAGCAACAACTGCTGACCAATGAGTAAGGTAAAAAGCGCAGAGAAAAATGGAAAGGAAGCTGTTGGATTAATAACAAAATCAGATTCGATTTAACGGCATCTGCTCTCCTCCATAAGCAGTGAGATAACCATGTAATAAACATTTTTAATGTATGCTTAATGTCTATTATATATGTCATTTATGGGATAATCACCCAAGCTTGCAGAAAGACACCGCCTCATTCTTCAGCAATCTCTGTCCTTATTTTGCACCTCTAGGATACCGTTGAAACGAAGAGAACAAACACCCACATACGTTTCTATTCTTTCGTAGTCTGTACAGTAAGTCTTCTGTACAAGTGGTGCTGCTCAGAGCACCACAAGCAGCTCCCCTCATCAGCTGTGACCTAGGATACTATCAGGCATAGTATGATTGTTTAATCCTTTATTGAGGTAAAACATATAGAGAAAACAATGTTTTAGCAATAGCAAGCATATTGCAGAATGGTTATTCAATAATGTTTTAAAGAAAGATTTGATTTTGTGACCTTGGGGGTCATACTTTGGATTTTTTTTGTTTTTTAAATTGTGCATCTAATTTTTAGGTATTTGAAATCTTATGAAATCTCTTCACTAGGATACATTATCTTGGTGTCTAAACCAAAACCGATTAGTATTGTGATGCAAGAAATACTTAGAAAATGTCAAATTTTACTTCTGTGAGTTAGCATTGTATTATTTTGCTAATAAATTCTGTAAGCCCCCAGGAATTAGCATATATGTTAAAATCATCTAGGGTCAGCTTTAACAATGTACAAGCTTCAGTGGTTCAGAATTTCATATTTTTAAGAAAACATGGCATGTGTTTGTATCAGCAAGTTTCATCCGTCATTATCCATCTCCCTCCTACACCTTTCTAGTATAAAAATCCCTTCTGCTTGCTGACAGAATACTAATTTGGCTTCATTTAAATGCTAAAGCAGCATAGTCCAGCTATCTCATTTAAAATATGTGTAAAGCTGTGAAACAATTGACAAGCACAATGAAGTGTGTCTACCATAGATCTACATGGAATTATTTTTCAACAGACACTAAAAAGCCAAAAGCCTACACTAGCGAATTTTTTTTTCCATTTATATCTCTTAACATCAGGGAAGGGAAAAGGTCAATATTTACCTAGCAGGTCAACACTTCATATTACCTGTTAAGATTAAAGGCCAGGTGACATATATCCGAAACATATACATATATGTAGGCTTCTATTTGTGCAAGGGCAGTCACTCATTCTCATAACTACAACCTCATTTTTATTCTGTGTCTGTAATAAGAAAATTTGCATTAACAAAGCATCAAATATAAATGGAGGGCAAGTGGCATTTCCATATATGAATAGTACAAAAACCTAAATATAGAGAGCCCTACAGACAAGACCTGGTCTGGTAGCCCTCAGCAGTACCTTCCAGTGATCTGCGTTGACAGATGTCCCAGACTACCCTCCTCGTAAAGGCACAGTTTTATGGCACAAAATGAAACTTGAAACAATTAAACTTGAATGAGCATGATTGATTCTAAATGAGTTGATTCTAAATACTTGGTGTGCAAGTCCGTGGAAGGGTGTAAGTGGGGTTTAAATCAACACACCTTCATGTATGATGCATGATGTGTGTATCACCTTCATACACACACACGAGAATAGAAAGAAGGAAAGAAAAATGTGCAAGCGACCCCTCCTACCACTGCAGAAGAGCTAACCATAAAACACCTGAGAAAACAGCTGACCACCAAGGTCTGGATGTGATTAGCATCAAACTGCTCCACGTCAGAGCAAACCGGAGGTAAGCCTCTTATTTCTGAAGTGGGCAACTGATGAATGTGCTCACAGAGCCCCACACAGTCCATCTCAAGTTAAAAATCAAGGCAGCTTTGCTTCCCCCCAACCTCAAGCAAAAATGCAGACACAAGCTAGTGTGCTAAAATGTTAATTCCAAGAGTGGAGAAGGTACGTGGGCAAAACCCGATAAACTTTACAACTGAGATTAAGATGAGAAGAAAGCAACTGTCTTTTCTCTTTAAACTTTCTAATTCCTGAAAGGTTAAAGAAACACAGAGATTTATCAGCAGAAGAGTCACTAGTAAAATCAATTTGTTTCAGAGAGTAAACATAACTTCTCTTGTGTAGATTGCAAGAAGACAATTGTCATTGGACACATCTATATTTCTAGGTATAAACATCTCATTTACAGTTCAGTATTTTAAAGAAACAAAAACATGGAAGACTTGATCATAGTTCTAAACCTGCATTGTGCAACAAGACTAATGCAGGGCTGAGCTAAGGAGCTGACCCATATACTGAAAAATAGGATCTAAAATTAAATGAGAAAACGCACATCATTATTTTAACTTAGCTCAAAGTTGCACAGCTAAATCTCTGTGCAGCAAACTGAAAACTTATCTATACACCGCAGATTATTACGCACTCAGTGAACACACAACATTTAAATCATTTTTGCTATGTCAGTAGTATTGAATTTTTCATGCATTTTGAAGTTGGATAAATGGTTAGGAAAATAATTCAATAGGTCAGACATTTCATTAACTTAAATATTAACAACAAAATCCTCCAAGTAGAATAAAAATGCCTTTTTTTTTTTTTGGCCTTGCCTGTGGACCTATGTATTTGTCCAGAACAGCAGAACCCACTGTGAATCCTTCTAAGCTTGCCAGAAGTACCCGGGTGCTAGACATCTGGGGCTGCACAACCTAAATTCCCTGTTGAAATTGTTTCTGTTGCTTCCTAGCTAAAGCTTTGCCTTTTGTCTACCTTTACACGTTATTGGTCAAAGGTGCCTTGTTCTCAAAGGAACCTTTGCTTTAATTCCTGAATGTACACTGAATATCAGTTTAACACAGTTTAATAACTTAATCAATCATGCATGCATTAGAACTTTGAAAGTACCTAAAATATTTTCCACAAGTTTATAAATTACCTGCCTGCAATGATCTAACGCCAGTGAAAAAGTCTCTTTCAAATACCACTTATTGTTAACAAGGATGAGATCATGGTTTTCTTGATGTCAATGGCAAAATAGCATTGACTGCAACGAAGTCAGTGTCTCACTTGGACATGCTGTATTCCAATAAAAAAGGGATTACACTGCATTGCAGAACTGAAAAGGATGGGTACAGTTAAAATGAAATGCTAGAATGAAAGCTGTGTAAAAATAGTATTTTCTTAGCCAGCAGACCTACGTTACAAATATATTCAATCTCATAGCCGCTTATTCTCATGGCTAGAAAAACCCCCTAAGATTACTTTTTATTTCCACTTCACAGATGACACATTTATGGTGAGAGCAAGCAGACCCGGTTTATATTGTCTCTTGCTCTTGTGATTTCATCATGAGTCTCACTGAAGTCTATCCTCCTCCCCAAACCACAAACTTTTGAGTCTCAGCTTTCATTAGGAAAAAAAAGATACAAGTCCCATGACTGCATAGAAAGCTTTGAATTATCATATCAGGGTGGGGGTGGTGGAGGGGCAAGGGAAGGCAGGGAAAGGGGGAACCCCCACATCCTAATTTTCCTATGTTTGAAGCCCTGAGGTTGACTCGGTTTTCATCATCTATATAATCACTAACTAAAGGACAACTGAACTTCCAAATTCTACACACAGGAACAGCCTGCACAAGCTGGAGCAGCCCTACTGTAAATA
Source organism: Limosa lapponica baueri (assembly GCA_002844005.1). NCBI lineage: Eukaryota > Metazoa > Chordata > Aves > Charadriiformes > Scolopacidae > Limosa > Limosa lapponica. The sequence continues at coordinate 1,343,647 of KZ505685.1, read as the reverse complement.
CTGCCTGCAGAATTCTTATTACCATGTAAAAGCGAGAAAGACAGCTTTTCAGACACCAAATTAGAGTTAGGCAACATACATACTGTATTTAGGAGAAACCTTTTATTTCCAAACTTGACAATTTTTACCTTGTGGTCCCTAAGACAAAGCGAACACGGCACTTTGTTAGCCTTCAATATAACTTCAGCTGTTACCCTTCAATAAATCTTCTCACAGCACTGAGTTATGAAAGGTCCTAACTTTCACTTAGGTAAAATGAATTTATAATCTCTCAGGGATGCAAAGAAAAGCTTGGACACAATCCAAATGTAATTAAACTACTTAAACCAAAAAACACATGCAATGACAAATGAGAGAAGTTGTATAGCAGTATTTCTCTCTGGCTGTGCTCTGTAAAGGACTCTGCTGAGACTCAGGTGTAATGGACACTGTTGTCAGTGTTAATCCTCTCCTTTCAACCCACTGACACAGCCTGAGGCAGATCTGAGACAAGCTGGGGACAACCTGCAGTTTTGACATGTCTCTCCTTCCTCTTGACCCTACAGGAACCTCTCCCAGGCTGTTGGTGTTGGTGGCAAGCAAGAGCCACAGATCAGCTCATCCCAGTCACAATGTTAGTGATATATAAAATGCAGATTATAGCATCTTTCACTAATAACTGCTCTTGATCCTATATTGTCAATTCTCAACCTTTCTAGCCTGCTTCATAAACACCCATGTTTCACTATAGAAGAAGCTTACAAGGAGCAAAAGCAGCCCAGGTCTTGAGAAGAACGATGCCCACCGTGGGACAAAGGGAACTGGATGCATCTAATTTGGTAGGATTTGTCCTTGCGTCTCAGAGATCCAGGATTTCTATCATTCTATGGCAAAGTATGAGAGAAGACACAGCTCAGCACGATGAAATGAAAGAGGGCTATAAGCTGAACATCAAATGAGTTTGCTCCCTGCTCTCTCCAGTTCCCAAGTATATGTGCTCAGACATGGCCTCCTGCATCACTAGATAAATAAGAATAGGGTTGAGCAATGTGATTTAAGAAGAAAATTATATGACACAGTATATTTTACTTCACAGCATGCTAAAAAATGATTAAAGAAATGTGAAGAAGAGTAAAAGACTTGCTCTTTTAGCTTTACTTTCAAATACAGCAATATAACACAGAACCATTCTGATATGCTGCTGCATGCATCACTTCTATGCCCATTATCCAGCTTCTTAGAAAAATGAAATCCAAACGTACACATTTTATCTTAAAGCAGCAGCACAGGTTTTGTAGAGTGAGAGCTTATGAATGGTAAAACAGGAATTTAGTGCAGTGAAAACACAGTCCAAGCTCAGGGGTCTATTCTCCTCTTACTGCTTTTATATACTTCCAGTATTCAGGAAAATTACGTAGAAGCATTAACAGCAGAATAGACTCCTGTGAAATGAGCTCACAAATGAAATTTAGAGAGGGAGAGAGCAGTGAATAACTGAATCTCCTGAGGTAGAAGAACGCCATGCTGGAGTGTCACAGTAGGATATACAACATGTGCTACTGTGCACCCACTTTTCAGTGGACCTGTGTAATTTATGAACTTGACAGCAATGCCATACATACCCACAGGCTCTTCCTAACCTCCCTCCCGCCCATCAGCATGCTTCCACAGAGAACTGCCAAGGAGACTGACACAATGAAAATGCAGTGGTTTGGCTGCCTTTCAACCTTCTATATACCCTGGAGACAGGAGGATTACTTATTATTAGCAATTATGAAACGTAATCCGCTATACTACATTGTATATGATCAAGCTTTATTGTACTCTAGTGAGTCTTACCCTAGTATAAACATCAGATTATAAACCTATTTTTTAATGCATTGACTTTAATTTTATATAGAGTCAACTTTCCCTGTTGCAATGTCGTCACTTCATTCTGTACTGCTGATGGAGTGTGGCCCTTGAGTCATTGAACAATGTAAGTGTATGCTTCTATTGGTGCATAGAGGAGAAAAAAAAAATCAACTTGATTTGTCTTTCCTATTTTCTTTTTAACAAATGAAAACCTGAAGCACATGTGGATTAACTGATAAACTTAAGGCTGCAGATAAAACTTGACACACTCATAGGAATGAAAACCACTTCTCCTAAATCCTAATGCCATGTTTTATTCACAAAATCATCCTGGACTTACTTGCTGTATCCACACAATCAGAATGGGTCAATTAAGAGCCATAAAAAACATCCACCCTGCATGCAGTCTGCCCAGGCACTAAAAGAAGTGGTTCACAGTCTTCATTCTCTGCAAGCCTAAAATCAGATATTCCACACTGTTTTCTTACACTACTCTTTGTTCTCATAAACTAATGATATTTATGAAAAATCACAACACACTTTCTCACAGACTGCCAGCTTAAGTGAAAAATGACTATGATTACATAAGTGACATTGCATTTACTGATCACAAATATAAAGGAAAAAAAAATTATAAAAATACATACCCTTTGACCAATCAAGGATTAGCAAACAATAATCCTTGTAAAACAGCAAAATATCTGATTAAAAGGAGACGAGAAAGCAGAAGTGAATTTTTAATGTAGCCATCTATCATGCCACTCCGCCACCTTCCATTCTGAGTGGAAGGCGTATTTATCTGCCTTTGCTTTCCCCACCCACTACATAGCAACATGTACAGTGAGGAATTCTTTCCCACAAACCGTAACGTTCTGCTAAATCCAGCTACTCTGTGGCACACACTTTCCCCCTGGGCAGAAGCCGCGAGTGCTAGGTGCCGGTGGCCCTTGTTAGTCACATTGTGTTACCAGAGGGCACTTAGCACAGTGAGGAGAGTGGTACGAGAAGCTACACACAACCCAATGAGTGCTTTTACTTAAGCCAATATGCCACTCATCACACAGTGACTTATTTTAAAGAGGCATCTCGTGATTGACCTGTACCACCAGGAGCATAAGTAATAGTGCAGTTTGCTATGGATTTGCACTTCTGTCTCCATAATCCTTCCCTTGCCCCAGACTACAGCTCCTCCTTCCTCTGTACCTCCTTCTTCTCCATAATGTCTCCAGCTTCCCCAATCCTCATAGTAATTTCAGCTTCCCACCATGGCTCTACTACTCCTTATTTGCAGTTTTTCCTACACTTAGCACAACATTCCCACCACAATATTAAAAGGGCTCCCTCTGCTCACTTTCATGAAAGTTGCAGGAACTTAATACCTCTGAAATAAACTGTTCTTCCAGCTCAAATGCCCAATTGGTTCAAAAGTTCAAAAGACTGACAGCATAATAGCAAAAATGTACTTCTTTAGGTTAAAAAGTATTCCTCAAAAGGAAAAGTTAATGGAATAAATCAGTGACCAAAAATTCTAAAAAACATGTCTTTTAAAAATAATTATAGCTCAGAGCAAGAACCTCAAATCTTGTTTCTTATGTAATTTCAACATAACTGCAGTTATTTAATTATCATTCACTTCATAAAAGGAGCATGATATTCTTAATACTCTTTTGTTACAAACAGAAAGTTAAAGCGCCCCAAATTCAGACTCAATTCTATCCTTCAGCAGCAATAAACACAACTCGGCGAAAAAAACCTAGGCTGTACATTCACATCTACATAAATGACATGACGTTCATGTAGAGTGAATGTCATTCCACACTTGTGCCAGAACAGTGATTAATTAAGCAACTGTCTTCAGCGATTTCTCTCACCTGAGCATGCACATCCAGAATTTCTACTCAGAATTCTTTTGACTGCGACTGGAAACAGAGGTTTTCTGCTTAGGAGCAGTGAGCACCAGATGGATTTCTAAGCTTATAACACACCAATATAACCATATTAAAGCATTTTGAAATTAGAAACAATCCAATTCTTTGATGATTTATCCACTAAGGCAGGCATTTTTATCAAAATAGCCATACAGATAATCCTCTGATCAGGAAAGAATCAAGTCATGAACCTGACTGTTCAAATCACGAAAACAGCAAGCAGGCAAATGTTATCCTCTGACAGAGTTTGATTATTACAACTGGGGAATTTTAAACAGCACTGAAATGAATTACACAAAGCTCACTAAATCTAGGGGGTTAAGGTAGCCCTACAGACCAGGTTCGTATGCCTCTGTGTGATGAGAATGATCCAAGGACTCTCCAGATGCTCCCGCTGCCAAGATGAAGCACCCAGGGGAGCTGCGCTCCAAGCACCACGGGGCTGCAGCCAGGCGCTGTCTTAAGGGGTGAAACTTCTGAAAGTGAAGGTGAGAATGAGCTGACAGGTAGTGACTGACCCTGGACCCATAAGCTTCCTTAATGCACAGCTTTCACTTGATAGCACATGAAAACATAAAAAAAAATATTTCCTCTAACTTCAAGACAATAGAATTATATATTCTGAAGGCCTTATCCTGCACTGGCTTCAAATACCTTCCTTTTGATGATTCACAGAAGAGTACCATTCTCATGTGTCCTTTTGACTCATGCTGAAGCATAATTGCTGCTCTTTTTTATTGCTGCACCCATTTTCTCTCATCTGTCCTTTCTGTTTTCCTTTCATTTCTTTTAATCTCCTAAATTAGATACACAAATAGCTTTCTAACTTTTATTCTTTTTAACTCTCTTGTGCTTTGGCTCTTCTTTCTTTTCTACAACTTTTCAGGAAGCCAGATACTGTGAGAGTGCCATTTTGCCTCTTTTTATTTAATCTGCTCATTTCTTTTGCTGAAATGAAAGCCAGAGGATCAGGAATGCTTTAGTTGTTAAGACACTGCCCAAGCCTGCAGCTATTTACTTACGAACTGATTATGTGAACGACTGTGTTAGAAGTCATTAGAGGTCTAATGGATAACGTCATGTATGATTGAAGCTACAAATAGGTTTCCAAGCAGCAACATATATGTTACCTACAGCTGCAAACACTTGTTAGTACAGGCAAGGCACATTGAGATCAACTTTGATATCTATACTATGCCATTTTTCCCTGCCCATCAGCTGTCACTTGTAGACTAATCTTGCTCTCCCATCACGTCTAGACTGATAAACACCACTTGAATTCTGCTTAAATAAAGCAGGATCTTGCTTAAAAAAAAAAAAAAGCAAACTGAATGATCAGCACAATAGATAACAGCCGTTTGAAAGATGAATCCACCAGGATGAGAAAATCAGTATGAGGAGTAACTCCTGAGTGGAGGTGAACTGTGGCTTTCTGGAGCAATGTGTGAATGCCTGAGAACCAAGTCCAGAGTCCAACAGGTGAGCTTGCAGGTTAAAAAGATTTGCAACTGCTAAAAACTGATTGATGTGGGGAAAAGGTCAACGTTTGCTCTGAGCTTTCAGCTCAATAGCTGAAATACACATGCAATGTATTATTAAACTTTAGTCATTGCAAAGAGGAAAGTTGTCAAAAATTTAGGCAAAGGTGACTTGAATCATACTAAAAAAAATGCTCAGCACACTCGCTAATTTGGCTTATGCCAAAGACAACTTTCTTCTAAGTCAATATGGCTTCCATCATCCTGAAAGAACAACTGTTCAGCTTCAGTGTGACCACAGAAATCCTACTCCATGCACTCAAATGTGGTCTTCCTGGATCCATGAGCAGCAGAGAGATCTGGTTAATACATCTCATGTAACAGAGTCCTGGCTAAGAGTAACCTGACTTAAGAGGACCAGCAGGACGATGTGGAACCCACGAGGCCTGTATATGCTTCCTTCCCCCATAATAACTGCAAAACTGAATAAGATGAATGGCAGTGCCATTTTTGGTTATGGATACAGCATCCAGCACCACCTCCCCAGGCATGTGCCAGGAGTGGAAGCAGGTGGCATTAGCATTTGCCCTGAAGGCAACTCTGACCATTCTGAATTTCCAGATTTGTGTGAGAAAGGAGGCAGTGGAGTGGCCTGCAGACCACCTGCTTGTCTTCTTGGAGGCAGAACCGAGATGGCAGCCTGCCACCAGGAACGAGCCAACTTCTGCCCTGGTGACTGACAGGTTTGGTCTTGATCCCTGGAGGTAAACGTATTGCTGCTGGAAAAGCAATCCGTCTGTGAAAGGCCAAAAAAAAGGTATGAATGGACAATTTAGGGAAATAAGTACTCCCTATAAATCCCCTTTTTTAATTAATACTTCTTGTTTTGTTTTGGAAATAACTCATTTTAAGACACTAAATAAACAATACAGATTCTGCTGCTTCACTAAATAACTGGACACTCTTAGTAATTTAGCAGTTTTTCTACACACAGAAGAAGGAAATATTCTAATGAACTGATTATATTTTTTTCTACTGCATGGAGTACATGAAAATAAGCAATTTCAATAATCATTATTACTGCTACAGTATATATTAATACATTTCGGATAAATCATTGCCTTTACTATCAACTCAGCTACTGCTCCTGCAAATAAAGCAATACCTTGTTACCTAGCAACTGAGCAAGTCCCTGCTACACTGGAAAAAAAAAAAAAGGAAATATATGTATTTATATATCCCCTTGGTTTCATGTTGAGAGAACATCCATAAAGAACAAAGAATAATCCACTCAAATGCTCCGAAATTCAATATTTAAATAAAGTGTTTGATCCTCCACATTTCATGAGTATCTTCAGAAGCTAGGTCTAGATTAAACATGCATTACCTCTTACTGACAATATAATGTTCTTGCTATGCGTTTCTTGGAATATTTTATTAATGTATATATAAATACAGACATTACACATACAAGTCATGACAGGCTCTTAATGCTACATCTGATCTGTATTAGAATAGAAATGGCTATCACAGGGCTTTTTTAAAGTCCGTCTGCTTATGCTGAATCAGTTCCCTTCCCATTTAACACAGCAATGCACAGTATCACCTCTTACTGATGCAATGTCTCTTTTTAAGGTTCTGTCATTTGTAAAAATTATTCCTTGTGTTGCATAAAAAAAAAAAAGCATGTACTACAAAACCCACCACTTCGTTTACAGTTCATATACTTCTGTAGTTCTGTTCCTGACAAATTGCCAACATTGTGAGGGTCAAAAATGAACACGGGTAGCTTAGGAGTCCTACTTGCCCTGGGCAACACACAAATTCGGCAGCAGCCTCTGAACCCTCTGGTTACCAGCGTGTGCCTGGTCCACACTCTACCCCAAGTTGGAAAAGGCAGCAGAAGGATTCATGGCCCCATGACCGCACAGTATGAAGACATACCCTTCACTGCAACAAGGACTGCCAATAAGCTTGTGCAACACAGAGAAAATGAAGTCATGAAAAATGCTGTCCTGAAGGCCCACAGTTTCTTCTGTAGGTAGCTGTTCTCATATTTGATATTGTCTAGGTCATCACGCTGCCCTCAGATCCAATGTGAAATACATCTGGAAACAATGCAAATTTCACTTCAAATTTAGGGGCTAATTGTAAACCACTACTGTTAATCACAAATTAGATGATCACTATACACCATGCAAAAATTTTGAAAGCTGCTCCTGGTAGCAACATCTACAGTGAAAGTATTCCAGAAACATGCTGTTCATGTTCTCTTGAAACTTTTAAAAGTCACCTATCTCTTAGAATGCAGGGATATTGGCTCAGTTAATCATAACACAAAAGTATACACAATCTAGATCATGCTGCCTCAAACATCTGTTGCTGCTGTAATCCTTGATAATTCATAGCAAAAAATATTCAGAAAATGATATGCTTCCACCAAAGGCAACTCATTTCGTGCAGCTCTTACCATTATCTCCGAGTGCTATATACTAGTTCGAAATCTTTTGCAGCCTGGTTTTGCCCATTTTTTCACATTCATACAGTCTTTAACAACTAGGTACCAGAGTTCACCTCCCAGAGGAATGTGTGGAGTTCAGTAAAATGCATAATGCATACAGATGGGCGAGGATGAAGTGTCGGCTACTGTGGCATTCAGAAGCCTCTCGCAATAAAAATTTTAGAAGTGAGTGAAACACTACAACCTATACATCTTACAAGGATAAAGCAAACATCAGAGACCATACCCTACAGGCTTTGCATGACGAAGTCTGTGCATATTGTCTCTCCCTCTGGAACGCAGTCTTCAGTGACAGATGGCACAACCACCACCTACAGATGGCTCAAATGGGGGCTCCATAGCTTTGATAAATACTGCAATCAACTCCTAGGATAGGTATGGTTCAGGCAGCACAGTAAACACAGGGAATAAATCCCTCAAAAACTTCTTAACTGTAGAATAATCACACACATAGTATTATCCTAAACAGACAGATGAAAGTCCTGGGCTCTTACTGAGCTGACAGAAATTCAGGACTACTTAAAAGGAGGTCAGTAGTTTAGGATAAAAGTGTTTGAAATGAGCATCAGTCAATTTTTATCTACTTCATCCAGAAAACCATTTCCACTTTCATCATGGACCAAGCGCTCCTGGTGAAAGTATTCTTGCTTTCCAGTGGGATTTGTTGTACTTTGGAGGAGCAATCAACCCTATCACTGACAGAGCCTTGGTTTGGTTGGTAGAAAACATCCTTGCCTCAGACGGATGATTCACTACAGTGAGCAGAAGTATTTGAATCACTACTATAAGAAAATCAAAACTCATGGGCCGATACTGGGGCTATTTGTAGCAGACTAGCATAATCTTTTCTAATCTTCTATAGAAAGCCGGGAATAAGAGCAACTGGAGTGATTTCATAAAGGAGCATTTGCTTTAGCTGAGCATACGTTTCGGAGACCCTGCTCTCTTCCTTGTTACCGCTGAAAAAGGAGATATGATTTTGCAACGTCTTTTGTGGCAACACAGAACTAGTGATGGGCCATGTTTGTTACCTGCCTTCAGCCACTCATGCTTCATACTATATGAACAAGAGTTTCCTACCAAGTGGCATCTATCAGAATGTTCTCATTCACCAAGCACTGTATGCTAAGGGCAGGTACGCAATACCAAATACATCAGTTCCAGAAATTTGTGGCCACTCAGCTAAATAATAGGAATATTGCATTTTCAAGTTGATGTCAGGACACAGAAGGGATGCTCTCTGAAAAAAAACTAAATGCCCTTTGCTCTAATATGCATACTCCCTGTTATGCAGAAGTATCTTACGTACCAAAGATAAACATACATAGGTATAAAAATATCTCCCACATACATTAGGGAGGGTGGACTAAGGCTCCATTCAGAGTCCTTGGATTACACAAGAAGATCCCCAGCTCACACCCAGAGTATAATAGAAAATAATATCTTTGCAGAATCTTCACAAATGTAGCTCAGTAAGTCTTGTATCCCAAAAAGTGAAACAACCCCATCCCACCATAAGCAGGTAATATGATGTTTCAAGGCAGCCCTACCAAAATCTGAGTTAGAATATGCGTACTTGATTCTAGTCTGTAGAAGAAGACATCAGAATACAAATAAAAACTGTAATAATTTAAATCTTGATTACAGTCCAATTACTACAGTATCTAGAATCTTTCCTGCAGACCTGAAGTTTCTATTCCCTTCTGCCATCACTATATTTTCCAGAATATAAACAGATAACACTAAAATTGCCTGTTTTCAATTACTCCTATCCACAATTTAATAAGTTTACTGTCCCTAACTTCCAAATTTCATAGCCTGAAAATGTACTGTACAGTTAGGGGGGAGTCCACTTTTTGAGAGCTTCAAGAAACAGAAAAAACCGTGTCAAAATTTTTTTAAGACAAACTACCTCAACTTTTATCTCTTTTCAGATTATAGAAAACCGTGACTGACATTCTTCTTTTTGAGGAACTGCCATGTAGAAAAGGGAGACAGAGATTGCTATAGTGTCAATGTAATTTCTGAATGCCTCATACAATCTTTTGTAATATGTCAAAAGTATAAACAAAAACACTCCATGTGTCATAGTCTACAAAAGGTATCAGGTTTTATAGCATAATAACACATGACAGCTCTCTTAATACTTCTGATAATTCAGTAATTATGTAAATATCTTCCAATTTGATTACACAGATTCACACACACCATTAAAGTTTGAGCCAAACTCAGACTGCTTTATGTGTAAATGCATCAATGTGAAAACCTTTACTCTAAACTCAGTTATTTCAGTTTTCACACTGCTGAACTCAATCCTCTGCTCACTGCAGCAATGTGCGATGAAACGTGACTCAAAGTTATACTTACGAACCCCTAATCCTCAGCTTGAACCTGTAGGATGTGGGGATGCCCCAAGGCTGAGCTAAACTTCAGCAACCCACTCCCTCCCATGGGCAGGAGATTCTGACCATCTTCAGCAGGGCCCCGTGTTGAGGTGGGACAGCAGGAAGGACAGGGAGCTGGATAGTGAGGTCCACCTTGGAGACCATCAGTCAGAGGGATTCTCCACACACATTTCAGTAAGACAGCTCCACCTCTGCTTTGCTCACAGAGAAGCACTAAGGCATCAGGGCAAAAGGTTAGGATTTGGGTATTGTGAATGGTAGATGTAAATAACGAAGTAGGAGATGCATAATATTAAAGTATCAATTTCAGACCAAAGAACCAAGAGGGAGGTGAGTGGCAGAAAAATGTAAGATAAACCAAAGTGCTAAATTCCACTTAATTTACATGTTTGAATTGACTGTTTTCTTGCTATTACCACCTCATTAGGAGCACCTGACTTGTAAGGATTTCCTACATACTTAGTAAATTAAAGTAATACTTTAGGGATATTACTAGTTTTTAACTGGCTCCCTCACCCTCTTAATTATGTCACCACTGCATTAGGATCAGCACAACAGAGTTTTAACCAGAACAGGTTGCGGTGGCTGAAATAAGATATTCTAAAAATAAGATTTATAAAAATGTGACACATCAGCCCCTAGCAATAGCAACAATACCAGATATAGCTTCTGTATAATGCATGAACACAGGATTACTTCCATGAATCAACAGTTTTGCATGGAAGTATAAAATCATCATCACATAAAGATAACTAGAAGTGAAGATTTGTTAGAAAGAAGAGATTTTATTTTACATGAGTATTTGTACCTCTAGTGATATAATGAGACTATGAAGGTCAAATAACAATCCTATTACTTAAGTTACATAACTCAAAACAGGGTGCACGACAATGTAAGAACACGGAAGACAACTGCTGTTTGTATTTATTCACCGCTTTCAATTCAGATTGTTTCTTTTACAGTATTTCTAGTCTAAACTGCTTTTGCAAAAGGAATTTTCTTAACACAAAGTCATTAAGTTCTTATACCATGAGGCAAGAAAGACATTTTTTAAAACAAATTCTATGCTATGCTCCGCAGATAAAAAGGGATTCTTCTTTTGCATAGTCCCAGCATAGATTACCAACCTCAGACACCGGAGCACAGCAAGCTGGGGAATCTCTTCCTAGTCTGACCAAGCTTCTGTTCTCCACTGGTATGGTCTAGCTGCTACCAGACATTACCAAGTCCTCAGGTATCACACATGTACAATGCTGCACCACCCCAAGAGTCAGCAGAAGTAAGTGGTAGCTTTGCTTTACTTGTGAAAATAATTATGAAATTGATTGATCAAAAATAAAGAAGCTTCCCAACTTTCTGTTGACTAGAGTGGTCTTTGGTAAACATAATAACAATGAAAATACAATCTCCATACAGTCAATTATTTAAACAGGAAAAAATGCCATTTTAGGGATATGACTTGCTTTTTAGCTTATGCTTTAAATTGCTTTTATTTTTTAATGAACATTACCAATAGAAGTGTAGTCCTGCAGTACTACCCTTAAATACCAAGACCAAAGGATTTCAACAAGACTTTAGACCTAGGAAGGTCAGTTGCTTGTATACATAGTAGAACTATATTTCATATTTAAATGAAATGTAGTTCAAAGTGAAACTTAACATTCTATAGCCAAGCTTTCAAGATTAGGACTGCCTAACATCAGCTTCCTTTTCCACAACTGGGCATTTACAGAGACTATCAACTACACTAATGCTTCCTCTAAAGGCATCTTTCCCTTTGAAAACCTAATTTTTAGGCCCCAAAGACGGAAAATATTGGTCTCAAGCTTTCCTGTTCAACATTTCATTTTGTCTGACGTTTGAGCCAATTAATCAGTCAATGCAAATGAATCAAGAAGTAAATAAAACCACATTACAAGATGGCATCTTTACCAAGAGTCCATGAGGCTTCTATCGCTGTTAGGGCTCTTATGACAGTGATGGCAATAGGGGGATGCTTACTACCTTCAGAGAGGTATGTCAGGAGCTGCCCGAATGCTGCCTCACTGCATTTATAACTGAAATGTACTCTATTCCTTGTCCTTCTTCCCAGTATCCAGGAATATTACTCCTGACAAAGTACGCAGGACATGACCTTCAGCCTGTGGAGTCAATGAAATCAATGGTGCTATGACAATTTACACCAGCTGAGAACCTTGTTCGAAATCTCTGAGCGCAACCTCTTGAGGCACGTGATGCTTTCTTCTCTTGCCCTATGCTTCCTTGTGCGTATCATCACTGCAGAACTACCACTTAGTCCCAGACAGCTCTGTAAAGGACAAAAATGGTGACAGCAAGCCTTAGAGAGGGAGCAGGAAGGGGCAATGCTAAGGGCTAGAGGCAGAAAGGGCGTATTTCATCCAGGTCAACCCCAAAGCTGGTTGGTGGATGCTTACGAAATGAACAGAATGCAGACAGCACTAAACAAATTTGTTATTACTGTGCTGTGATGGAGACTAACATACACAAAGTATTTAAAGGAGAAGCGTGGAGCTGTTTGGTGATAAGCAGAGATGGTTGGGTGCAGGCAGAGGTTTGGAAGCACTCAAGACACAGCACCACGTGATGACCCTCAAATCAGCATCTTGTGCTAAGGCAAAGGGTCTGTTAATCTCTCACACAGGTCATAAAGATACTCTTTCAAACAATAAAAATTAGAATTAACAGAATCCACGTAGAAAATAATATTAGTGCTCTTCCCATACTTTCACGCTTAAAGAAGTGCAACTTTGCAGTATTCGGACAATATGAAAGATTTATTGCTATTTTGCACACATACCTAAAAATCACATGGACAGTGAGTCAAATAACTTAATAAGCAGCAGCAGGGAAAGTCCTAGGAAAAGGTTAGTGCAACAGGTTTTTAAACCTGTGAACACCTGTTAAACTAAATAATTTTACTGTGAGTTTTTAAATGAAGATGAGGTTTGGAAGTCTTTTTATAACGTCTCTTGTAGAGCCAATCTTTGCTTCCGAGATACCCGAGCTCAGCATAAAATGGATTAGGATTGAGAAATTCTCACAAAGTTCTACGAAAATCCTTGAATTCTGGTTTCTTGCTACTGCTAAGAGTAGGAACACCACCACGTTCTGATTTTAAAGAAAAATAATAACTTGCATTTAGTTTTGTAATGGCTTCAGTAAAAATACAAATGAGTCATACAATACTTCCCTTAGGTTTTGCTCAAGTATTTTTCTGTGCGACAATTCATTCAAATATCCACTTACCTCTGTGGTGGTTTATAAATATTAGTACAGAGTGTTGAAGTTCTATGTATTTGTATCATATAATAACAATGCAGGTGTTTCACATACCAATTGGGTACTCATTAATAATGAGCTTTCCAGGTGACTGCACTATTAACAAAGTAACACTTTCCCTAGATTTTAGAATTACCTCCAAAAACATACCTGGAAAATAAAAGCATTAGCAAAGCACGACAAAGGTATAAAACCTCTTTGATTACAGGATCCTGGTGGAGATAATTAGACCGTTTTCAGTTATCTTAAATTTTAAGTGTTTTAACTATTTGCAAACTGACATTTACCCAGCATATTTATTTATGCAATAAGTGACATTATCTAAGACTTCATAAAACATTAAGAAGTTGCTAATTATTTCTACAAGCACCTTTTATGAATCTATTTAAAAAGATGAGAACCTTAATATCAATTCCAACAGGATAAAATGAAGCCTAAAACCAGTCAGATGATCATGCACTACAGCAGTAGAACTTTTATAATTAAAGTTATTCCTATTATACATGTACAGACACATACATATACACACATTTTAGTATTATACAATAAATCTTGATGAACACTGGAATTGACTTTGCATTTCCCTACATTAGGAATAATTACATCCAACCATTTTTGTGGCTTACCAATTTACCAGTGGCTTTTACCGTCATTCACAATACTTAGAGATAAAAAGATATGTGTAATACTGTTCTTCACTAACAAATACATGAAGAAGAAAGAAATTATCTTCAGTATATCCTTGATAAGAGAGACATATATTCTCTGACATCTTTGCAAAAGCTAAGGCAGCATACATGCAAACACCCAGAAGCGCTGAAGGTCTGAGTCCACTCTGCAGTCTGGAGGACCAGTCAACTAAATGAAGAGTTTAGATGACCATCCATGGTCAGGCAAGCAAAACAAGTGTTTATCACCTTCATGTTTCACCATGTTTAAAGGTACTGAAAATCTAAATGTTTATTCTCTGCTGTAGAGAAGCACTATCCAGAAAAAAAGTACTTCAGAAATTAAACAATGGGCTAAAATCTGCTGTCAAACAGGCAAAACTCCCTGCTGACTTCATCTGCTATTACTGCAGCTACTATTAAATTTACCCTTTTTACAGCACCAGAACTTAAAATATTCTCAACAACAGAAAAACCTCTTTGGATGTTTGCTGACTGCAGGAACCAGGGACAGAATGAACAAACCAATTACATTTAACAAAGCTCCTACAAATCACTTTGGATTTCCTACATCAAAAAGTAGCAAAAACATAAGTGAAGACATGTATCTTCCCTTAACGCATCCCAGTTCCATGTTTCTAGAAAGAGCAAAATCCAAAGGCAAAGGCCTGGGAGAAAGAACTTCCATCTCAAGCTTCCTAAGGCCTTTTTCCCCCCACCAGACACTTACTTTGGGCACTGCTAATAAGCATATAGCATGGGTGGTACATTTAGTAAAAAGAGGATGGTTACAACTACTTAGTTCTGGACCAGCTGGAATTTCCAATTGGTTTTTCCAAAGGAAAACTGCCCTTCTTTTTGGCAGTCCAGCAAGGGATCATGGAAATGTTGGAAACAAGTCAAGATACGAATATCTCCAAGGGGAAAAAAAGTACAAATCCTAACCATCTGCAGAGCGAGTATGTCCAGCGTCAAAGACCACTTTATAATGTTGAGCAAGTGCTATCAAGTGATAGAACAGCCAGAAATTTTACAAGATCCTCAGATACGCTGTCCTTCCTCATCACACCTTCTCTTGATAAAGCTGTGTTTCAGTCATTTGGCTTTAACCCAATCTCAGTTCTCAATGCAGAGATGTATTGGGATTTGAGACCGATCAATAAAGAGACAAATGCTGGGTATCATCAGTACACTGATAACACAGCAGCGTATACGTTCCTGTGGTTTCTCTATCCAACCTCACAGGAATGGGCCAAACAAGGACTATGCAAATATCATCTGTCTTTAAGAAAGGCACTAAAAAACTGTTAGAGATGCTCCTCAGTCAACTAAGTTAGAAATAACCCTCTAGCAGGAGGCTGAAGGCAGTACATAACGAACGGAGGAAGACCAGGGATGGTCCTGGATTTTCTCTTCTGTGCTTGAACATTTCCATGACAATAGGAACCTGTTTCACTCCGTGATCCAAGGACAGAGATGGGTCTCCAGGTCTGCCAGCACTTCTTAACCCAAAATCATTATTCTTTTACCAAGAAAGAAAGGCTATCTCTCTGATGATTTTCCTTTGGTTAAGGTTTGTTCAACACTAGTGTCATCCCTCCCTTATGCTGGGCATAAGGATTGCTATCTGAAGCTAACATGAAGTTGGGCACAAATGCCATTTGCAATGTTTAAGATAATTAACTTCAAAGAAATTCATTGGGGGGGTGACAATATCAAGAAGATCCTTTCATTTCTTTAACACTATGCTCAAGCTTGTGAGAGTGAACCCAGCCCAAATTTGAAGGTTTTAAAAATGAAGAATCTTTGCAGAGAGGAAGAAATGCTTCCTGGTTGACTAAAGGACTTTTAGAAAAATGCTACTACTCCAGAGTACCTAAACAGAAAGGCAGCAAAAAACCTCCAACATCAGGCATCTCCTCCTATTTTGTCAGACTACTCAGCAGTATGTAAGTCCATGTCAAAAGCTATATGACCACTGAAACTCACCCCAAAACGCCCCACTGGCTTTACATGCAATCCACAAACCAAGACTATCTCTGAGAGCAACTCAAACAAGGCAGCAGACTGGTAGCGTACAGAGCTAAACGGTTGGGAATGAAGCATGTGAAGAATGCATCTTTGAATCACAGTGCTCAAAACACTCAATTTAACACGCTAAAACACTGTACTGAAATTATCACATTTCAAAGCTTTTCTCCTCAAAGGCAAAAAACCACAGAAAAACTATGGATACAGACAGCAACCAAATTATGACAACAAAATGCTTTCACTAGCTTGATTACCTTGTCAAAGCCAGGTTTATCTAAAGCATAACCCTTTGATACTTGGAACCAAGACTACTGTCTTGTAGACAAGCTGGCATAGTTGGCACATGGACTAAAAGATCAAGTACAAGCAGCCCTCTGTTATTGCCTACACAAAGAGAAAAATTACATTGGCTTGTGAAGAGTGCCAGGCTGGTACAATTTTCTGAAGGTGTTTTTCTCCAGAATTTGACTGTGATTTCTTAAAAATAAGCTTGTAGCTCATATAACTGTGAAGAAAACATTGAAAATGTGAACTAGTATAAATGAACATGTTCCCAAATGTGAAAACAATCCCAAATCATATCTCTGAGAGTAAAAACTGGCCAGTTCATCGTGATGACTGTTGATTTGGAAGACTAATATAAATTTTCAACATTTAATAAGCAAAGCATTGTGATAATAGGATCATCAGGGTCCAGTCTTATAAATGTAATATAGTCATGCTTGGTACCTGGCAAATGAATAAGGTTGGACCCAGAATGATACCATTCACTCCCATCTCTGCTTTAACTTCCAGTCTGCGTGCTGAGCAGGTCTCTCAGGACCAAGAGCCAAGACAGCTTAAGTCCAAGGCTTGGCAGTTTCTCAGTCTGCTCAAAGCAAGGTGGAATTTTACTATTTGTGAAGAATATTATTCATTATGCCTATCATTAACATTTAACAAATAAATACCAAGATCCTTACCAATATGCCAGTTGTTCAATGTTAAAACAAAGCAAAATCTGCATTCTCCCAACTCATTGAAATAAATTAAAATGAGCATTTCCAACACAGAATTCCGTCTCCTCCAACATTAAAATGTCTTGCTCTTGGAATGTAAGTGAAATCATGACTGACCTGGGTCACAGCTCCCTCCTCAAGTTCCTCAGTAGCCTCAGTAGCAAAACTCTTACCTAGAGCCGACCTGCTTTAGTTTCTTAGTTCAGCGCAGCCTTCTTTGATGGCAGCTTCATTGATAGCTCTGTTCCTAATTTTCACATCCTCTACCCTCCCTTTTTAACTCCACGTGTCCATTTCCAGTGAGAAGTGTCATTTTCTCCTCTCCCCCCCCACCCCAAGAAAAATGCCAAGAAAAAAAGCATCAGGCCCTCAGCTTTCCAAATTAATTTTGGGGTACTGCATTTAAATCTTCTAAGTAGAATGAATATGTATAGTATATTTTAATTTGCCTCTTTATTGGATAAAGTTGTCTGTTCCTGACTATTACATCTCCTTTCTCTGGGGGGAAAAAAAAAAAAAAGAGTATAAAGGAGCTCATCAACATTACAGAAAGCAGAGCTTACTTTGAATACATCAGCGAGTTCTTCCAATTCTCATCTGTCAACCATTTGCACGAATTCTTGAAATGGAACTTCTCAGGTGTGTAAGGTTAAGAGGGTCTGCGAGCAACTGCACGACCACAGCTTGTATGAGTTATATACACGTATCAAAAAGAACAGATGTCTTAGTGAACAAGTGCCGCCAGAGTAAAATTCATCAGTTAAAATCACTTACTCTCCACCCTTTTCAGAATATCACTGAAATTTTTAGGATGCTATCAGAATGGAGTTTTGACTCATTATGGTAATTACACACAGTAAGGTCAAGGTTTTGTACCTGGCAAAAAAGTACCAACTTTACATGAATGCCTACAACCTGTATTCATATTTATTCAGGGAAAAAATTCCCCATTATAATGCGAAAACCTGCCACTGAGGGTTTTTTTAGCATAATATTATATTTTGTATTTTGGCACATACAGAACATGACACAAATTGTTTTTTAGTGCGCATTCAAATGAGAAGTTACTATCCATTATGTCAGAGTCTACTTTAACGCTAGTTTCTCTCTCATTAACAGAGTAAGTTAAAGCGTTCTTTAAGGAACCATTGCGATACGTTATATCAGTAACCCTGCCATAGATGGACACTAGTTTTGCTCATTAATGCCACTGCTGACAAGAACGGTAAGGAGCACACCTTGATTTTGTGTATGTGGGCATGCATTGCCACTGCTCACAGAAGGAATTTTGCAAGGCACATGGCAACATGCAGCAGTCCACATGCTAAAAATCCTCAAGAAAAGCGTTACTGCACGTGTGCAGCAAACCGAGTTCCAAATGAAATTCTCAGGTATCATTTTTTTTTCTCTCCCAATACCAGCATTGCCTTCTCGCCATAAGGTAAAATACCTGTGCGTTAAGACGTATTTTTCAAACACGAGCCTCTTCTGAGAAACTGAAGCATAAAATCATCATTCTGGTCCCTATACACACTTCTGCTTTTCATCCCCCTTTTTTTTTTTTTCTTTTCTTTTTTAAACAACCGTAGCACTCAGCTCAACGAGCCTTCCTTAAATAACCGAAAGGACAAACAGCGGTGCCTTGAAGCCCAGACCTCGCTCGACAAGTTTTAGACCAGGGCACACACACCGCGGCCAAGTTCAGAGACCGAAGCAAACCGAGGGTTCGCAATGCCAGCGCTGCCACGGCCCCCCCTCGAAAGCAGCGACCGCAGCCTCCGAGCCGCCGCTCCCCCGGCTGCAGCACAGGCGATGGATCCCCACTTTCTCCCCCATCCCCGAGATTCATCACTGGTCGGAAACGCAGGGACACCGGGCCGGGCAGGCGGGGATGCTCGGGGCGCCTTCCTTCCCCCCTACCCCACGACCACGCCGGCCCGGTGAAAACTCACCGGCCGAGAGCACCGACCCCGTCAGGCGGCTGAAACTCCGGCCGCCCCGCTACCCACCGCTCCAC